>JAUNZM010000492.1:1200000-1732013 GCA_033459285.1 Clamator glandarius
ATCCCTAAATCATGCTCCTAAGTACCTCATCCACCCTAACCTTAAACACCTCCAGGGACGGTGACTCAACCACCTCCCTTGGCAGACCATTCCAATTCCTAACCACCCTCTCCGTGAAGAACTTTTTCCTAATCTCAAACCTAAATCTCTCCTGGCAGAGCTTGAGGCCATTCCCTCTGGTCCTGTCCCCTGTCACTTGGGAGAAGAGGCCAGCTCCCTCCTCTCCACAACGTCCCTTCAGGTAGTTGTAGAGAGTAATAAGGTCTCCCCTCAGCCTCCTCTTCTCCAGGCTGAACAACCCCAGCTCTCCCAGTCGCTCCTCATAAGATTTGTTCTCCAGCCCCTTCACCAGCTTTGTTGTTTTTCTCTGGACTCGCTCCAGAGCCACAACATCCTTCTTGTGGTTGAGGGGCCCAGAACTGAACACAGTACTCGAGGTGCGGTCTCACCAGTGCCGAGTACAGGGGGAGAATAACCTCCCTGGACCTGCTAGTTACGCCGTTCCTGATACAAGCCAAGATGCCATTGGCCTTCTTGGCCACCTGGACACACTGCTGGCTCATGTTCAGTCGGTTGTCAACCAGCACCCCCAGGTCCTTCTCCTCCTGGCAGCTTTCCAGCCAGGTTTCTCCTAGTTTGTACCTCTGCTTAGGGTTATTGTGCCCCAAGTGCAGGACCCGGCATTTGGCCTTGTTAAACCTCATGCTGTTGGTCTCAGCCCAGCAGTCCAGCCTGTTCAGATCCCTCTGCAGAGCCTCCTGACCCTCCAGCAGATCGACACTTCCTCCCAGCTTGGTGTCATCTGCAACTTTGCTAAGGGAGGACTCAATGCCTTCATCCAGGTCATTGATAAAGACATTAAACAGGAATTGCACAAAGTTACCATCAGCCCTTTCCTCCATGTTCAAGGTCCTCTGGACAGCATCCTGACCTCGGGTGTATATACCAGTGCTAACAGTATATGTTTGTGTTTGGAAGGTCACAAGAGGAAATAATATGAAGGCTGAAAGACAGAGAATAGCAGATCTGTTGTGGTTTATCTGGTACCAAAAGAAATGTCTCAAATCACGTCCTCACACAAAAAATGCCTAGCTATATGATTTTTGCTTTCTTTTTATTAGTAAATAGCTTCCTTCCTCTCCTCGCCCCCCCCCCCCAAGTAAA
The DNA here is from genome assembly GCA_033459285.1 of Clamator glandarius. NCBI lineage: Eukaryota > Metazoa > Chordata > Aves > Cuculiformes > Cuculidae > Clamator > Clamator glandarius. The sequence continues at coordinate 1,201,165 of JAUNZM010000492.1, forward strand.
TAGATTAATCACAGTGTAGGGAATTATATAGGAATAAGAAAACAGTGAAGTTGAAGCCAGATAGACTGATCTTCAGTTAACACAGCCTATATAATTAATACATGCCTAAAAATTAATACAGTGAAGTGATCCTTTTTTAGGATAATCATTATAAAACAAAATGCTATGTATTTCATGAGTCCTTAGACTAATATGTTTAAAATAATTAAGATTGTAATATTCTCTATAATTCCACTTGAAATTATCCAAATATAATAAAATCAATAATTGGATAATTCAAAAGTGATTGGCATTTCCCAGCTAAGCAATATTTAAGGACTGTTCTGTCAATTATAATTTATTCAGAGAAAAGGAAGAGAAAGTTCTAGGATCTGTTTAGCTGTGAGATCAGTAATTTCTATCCCTGTTTCTAAACTTAAGTCTCTTTTTCTCATTTCATTTAAAATACTGCAATAAAATTCTAAAACATATAGAGGTCAAAAGACAGCCATCACAAAGCTGAGAGCTCTTAAAATGCAAACTCCAGTGTCATTAATTTCATGTCTTCATTGACCTTGACAGTAAGAGAAGATTTGACCATATGACTCCAAAGGGTAAAGCATAGGCAGTGCTTTAAATTCACAAGTATTCTAATAGCACATTTAATTAATAACCTTTCAACATATTGGTCTTTACTCACTCTGATGTTCTTCCTCGAGGATTTAGTAACATCTGTTCTTTTGAACCCTTTAAAATGTAGTGCAGTTGTTACTACTGCTTTTGATCAACTGGAAATTGTTATAAGCGAAATTCTTACTACCAAAGTTGTGATGTTCAATGTCAAAGGACCTGTTCACATCCTCTCTAAACTACAACTGTTCATTGCAACACCCCTTTCCATCATCTTCCAACAGTCCTGGATGACTGGGGTAGTTCCACTGGACTGGAGGCTGGCTGATGTTGTGCCCATCTACAAGAAGGGTCACAGGGAGGATCCAGGGAACTACAGGCCTGTCAGTCTGACCTCAGCGCCAGGGAAAGTCATGGAACAGGTGATCTTGAGTGCGATCATGAAGCACTTGCAAGAAAACTGGGTGATCAGGCACAGTCAACATGGGTTTACAAAAGGCAGGTCTTGCCAAACTAACCTGATCGCCTTCTATGACAAAGTGACTCGGCTGCTGGACCAGGGAAAGGCTGTGGATGTGTCTTCCTGGACATCAGTAAAGCCTTTGACACAGTTTCTCACAGCATTCTGCTTCGGAAACTGTCAGCCTCTGGACTGGACAGGCGCACACTCTCCTGGGTGGAAAACCGGCTGGATGGCCGGGCCCAGAGAGTGGTGGGAAATGGAGTTAAATCCAGCTAGAGGCCAGTTACAAGTGGGGTTCCCCAGGGCTCAGTCCTGGGTTCAGTCCTGTTTAATGCCTTTATCAATGACCTGGATGAAGGCATCGAGTGCTCCCTTAGCAAGTTTGCAGATGACACCAAGCTGGGTGGAAGTGTGGATCTGCTGGAGGGTCGGGAGGCTCTGCAAAGGGATCTGAACAGGCTGGACCGCTGGGCTAAGACCAATAGCATGAGGTTTAACAAGGCCAAATACAGGGTCCTGCAGTTGGAGCACAACAACCCTGTGCAGAGCTACAGACTAGGAGAACTCTGTCTAGAAAGCTGCCTGGTGTTGGTTGACAACCGACTGAACATGAGCCATCAGTGTGCCCAGGTGGCCAAGAAGGCCAATGGCATCTTGGCTTGTATCAGAAATGGCATGACCAGCAGGTCCAGGGAGGTTATTCTCCCCCTGTACTCAGCACTGGTGAGACCGCTCCTTGAATCCTGTGTTCAGTTCTGAGTCCCTCTCCACAAGAAGGGTGTTGAGGCTCTGGAGCGAGTCCAGAGAAGAGCAACAAAGCTGATGAAGGGGCTGAAGAACAGGCCTTATGAGGAACAGCTGAGAGAGCTGGGGCTGTTTAGCCTGGAGAAGAGGAGGCTGAGGGGAGACCTCATTGCTCTCTACAACTACCTGAAAGGAGGTTGTGAGATAGGAGTGATCTGGCCTCTGCTCCCAGGTGGCAGGGGACAGGATGAGAGGGAATGGCCTCAGGCTCGGCCAGGTGAGATTTAGGCTGGACATCAGGAAAAAATTTCTCATAGAAATGGTCATTTGGCACTGGCACAGGCTGCCCAAGGAGGTGGTTGAGTAACCATCCCTGGATGTATTTAAAAAATTGGTGGATGAGGTGCAGAGGTACATAGTTTAGTTATTGATAGGAATGGTTGGACTTGATTCTAGACGTCTTTTTCAGCTAGTGATTCTATGATTCTATGGTTCAATGTCTCATTTACAGTATGGATGTAAATAGCCATATTCAGCAATAAGAGGTTAGTGGGAGTGTGATCAATTCATCAGGAAAAAAGGAAAAGATTTTTTAGCATATGTAAGGTGAAAGAACTACTTTTCACTGTTATCATCCACATTTCATAAAAGAATTAATATGGCCAAAAGCACAATGGTTCTTTGCTGAGAGCCAGTGGAGCTCTGTGGAGGGGGTTTGCATACTGATGAGAGCCTTGAAGCACCTTCCCTATCTTGTTGTCACTGTCTGTTTCTCTTCATTAAATTTAACTCAGCTGGTCTTCATCTATGAATAGAAATGGAAAGAGAACATAGTGATGTTTTAAATGGGGATGCATTTACAGGTCATTGGGACTTAGCTACATAAAAATGATGGAACTATCTACTGCTGTTGTTTTGAGACATCAGGGCAATATTCTAGATGTCCCAAAAGAAAGAATAAAAGTGCACACTTAGTTAAGGTCTCTGTCCATTGCTAGGGGAGGAATTTACAATCCCTGAAAATATCGGAGAAACTGTAAAAGGGAGACATGTTTTTTGTCTGTCTTCAAAAGTACTGGAGAAATGAGAATGGTCATCTGCCACAAGTATCAGTTCTGGAGACTCTGTGTTATTGTCTAGATGTGGATTTGAAATGGGACCTGGGAAGGGGGAAAGAGAAGAACCTACAGCTACCATTATTATCAAACAATGATGTAAATATTTCTCATTGCCCTGCAGAGGGGATTCATGAGCCATATTTTTTCTTATCTTAAAGGACAGAACCCACCTCATTTTGAGTATCTCAGGGAAACGAAACCATCTATTGCATGCTTACTTCATGAGTGATTGATACAATTTTATGTTAAAGAACTGCTTAGTGCTAGCCTTTATAGTACATACTGGGATATTTTCCAAAGTATACGCCAGAGACCACTGAATCCATACACAATTTTTCCCTCTTTAACACTTTCTTTCTAATCTCTCCTACTTATTAAGTGTATGAAAGTCCTTTTTTTCCTTTATTTTATTAAACAGAAAAATGGCTAATTAAAATATGGTGAGTGGAACCTTTTACAATTCATTGTGAATTTTTGCCTGCTTTGGAGATTAATTACACTCCAGAGAGCCAGAAAATTAGGCTATCTGTCCTGCAAATTGAATTCTTGTAATGTATATCCAAACAGCTTTATTTTTAAATGAGGGATAGTTATAATCATTCCTAGAACATTTCCAACAACATTATTAACCAGATTTTTCTACCTTCTTAGCTGGTAAAAGCTCCTCTCCTGAAATTAGTGTCATGACTTTGAGAGATTCCGCATCACTGTGCTAGCAAATTCAATAGACTGCTCGATTCACAGGAATCCTCATACCTCAGCAGCATCCATGGTGGCTTAGCCAACATCTAGCAGTTAAGGTGTACTTCTTTAGTCTTAGGCAGTTAACCAGAACATTTCCATAAAACACCTTAGTGAATATGTGTAGATGGACAAAAAAACCCGAATAAGCAGCAAATAGTTTGTTCATATTTGGTTCCACAATTATTTGTTTGCCTTAAAGAGTAAAATGATCTGAATTCTTCACCAGAGAGGGATCTTATTGTGTTTTTAACAGACACGCTGAGCAGATTGTTAGCCTAATCACAGTATACCAGGTCCCAGGAGATGGTTGTTCTTGCTGCACTGTAAATTACTGTACAGAGTGAGAGTTTTAAAAAAAAAAAAAACAAAACCAACAATATCTTGTTAACAAGTTTCAGGAACTAAGAATCTCCCAATCTCATATGACTCAGTTTCTGCACAGATGTTTCCTCCAGAAGATCTTGAAGAACATATTTTTCAAATCTTCTTAGATTTATCAACATCCCTTACAGTCATATCGTGATTATACCTGAGATGTCATTACATCAAGTGTTACATGAAGAAGGGAAAATAATATAATATGTTTAAACTGGAAGATTTACATATTTGAAAAACCTTTCAGAATTTCAAAATACTAGAGGCTGTGACATTTCTTGTATAGGACTCTTCAAAACATATTTTTTTTCTTCAGAAAAAAGTGATGAAAATATTTTACTGAGTATTAGTCAAATCCTATGCACTGGGATTTCATCTCCAATTCTTTCTAAGCAAATCAGTACACCAGCCTCATACTACTATGCAAGCTCATGAATCTTACAGCTTCATTAGCATTGTATTTTGGTTATTTTTTTACTGAAGAAGCTAGATGACTTAAAACATACCTGGAACGCATTTGTTAAATTAGGCAGTGCTATTTCTTTTATGTTTGTTTGTTTTTTGTTTTGTTGTTGCTTGTTGTTTGAGTTTAGATTTGAATATTTTTTTCCTTATTGGTGCTATGCTTTAAAACCAAGACTATTTTTGATAGTGGAGCTGAAAATATTGAAATTACTCAGTCATATAATCAATTAGACTTGAAATTATCTCTAAGATCTTCAAGTCCACTGCAAACATAGCACTGTCCTTCACTAAACCATGCCCCTAACCACTACATCTATATGTTCTTTAAAAATTTCCAGGGATGGTCTCTCAATCACTTCCCTGGGCAGCCTTTTCCAATGCTTGACAATGCTTTCAGTTAAGAAACTTTTACTAATATGTAATCTTAACCTCCCCTGGAGCAACTTGAGGCCATTTCCTTTTGATCTGTCACATGCCAGCTGGGAAAAGAGACTGACACCTCACTGCAACCTCTTTTCAGGGCAATGTAGAGAACAGTAAGCCTTCTTCTCTTCAGACTAAATGTCCCCAGTTGCCTCAGCTGCTCCTTATGAGACCTATGCTTTAGATCCTTTCCTGTCTTTGTTAATTTTCTGTGGATGTGTTCCAGAACCTCTAAACCTTTCTTGTAGTAAGGAACATAAACTCATATTTAATTCAGCATCTTTTAGGAGATTTAAAGAGTACTTCTGATTCTTAGGATTTGATCAAAGATACCATGCTAGGTTTAATAATACTGAGATACTGGGCATTTTTTTCTGGCATTTATATGGGCCTCTCTTTCTTCAGATTCGACTGAGGATTAAAGTATTTTTTCCGCATCAAAAAAATCAATAGTGTGTGATTTGAGTAGCAAGCAAACACAACCTCCTTTAAATACAGTTATTTGCTAGTTCTGAAATCTAATGATCAAACAGGAGTTTAATCACTGCCCTCCTCTGGAGTCCTCATTCGTGTCCGGACACAGTCTCCATAGCCCTAGTTTAATAGCGGTGCAGCTCCTTGAGAAAGGAAAATGCTCACAAACTGTGGAAATTATTTTGAAAACCATTAGTTATGACTGCATATGGTAATGTCTTAAGCAGACATTCTTGCTACATTTTTTTGAATGCTGTAAAAGAGAATCACAGAATCACAGAATGACCAGGTTGGAAGAGACCCACTGGATCGTCAAGTCAACCATTCCCACCAATCCCTAAATCATGCTCCTAAGCACCTTGTATACCCTAACCTTAAACACCTCCAGGGACGGTGACTCAACCACCTCCCTTGGTAGACCATTCCAATGCCTAACCACCCTCTCCGTGAAGAACTTTTTCCTAATCTCAAGCCTAAATCTCCCCTGGCAGAGCTTGAGGCCATTCCCTCTGGTCCTGTCCCCTGTCACTTGGGAGAAGAGGCCAGCTCCCTCCTCTCCACAACGTCCCTTCAGGTAGTTGTAGAGAGTAATAAGGTCTCCCCTCAGCCTCCTCTTCTCCAGGCTGAACAACCCCAGCTCTCTCAGCCGCTCCTCATAAGATTTGTTCTCCAGCCCCTTCACCAGCTTTGTTGCTCTTCTCTAGACTCGCTCCAGAGCCACAACATCCTTCTTGTGGTGAGGGGCCCAGAACTGAACACAGTACTCGAGGTGCGGTCTCACCAGTGCCAAGTACAGGGGGAGAATAACCTCCCTGGACTTGCTGGTCATGCCATTCCTGATACAAGCCAAGATGCCATTGGCCTTTTTGGCCACCTGGACACACTGCTGGCTCATGTTCAGTCGGTTGTCAACCAGCACCCCCAGGTCCTTCTCCTCCTGGCAGCTTTCCAGCCAGGCTTCTTCTAGTTTGTACCTCTGCTTAGGGTTGTTGTGCCCCAAGTGCAGGACCCGGCATTTGGCCTTGTTAAACCTCATGCAGTTGGTCTCAGCCCAGCAGTCCAGCCTGTTCAGATCCCTTTGCAGCCTCCCTATCCTCCAGCAGATCAACACTTCCACCCAGCTTGGTGTCATCTGCAAACTTGCTAAGGGAGCACTCAATGCCTTCATCCAGGTCGTTGATAAAGACATTAAACAGGACTGGACCCAGGACTGAGCCCTGGGGAACCCCACTTGTCACTGGCCTCCAGCTGGATTTAACTCCATTTCCCACCACCCTCTGGGCCCGGTCATTCAACCAGTTTTTCACCCAGGAGAGTGTGCACCCGTCCAGGCCAGAGGCCGACAGTTTCCAAAGCAGAATGCTATGAGAAACTGTATCAAAGGCTTTACTGAAGTCCAGGAAGACCACATCCACAGCCTTTCCCTCGTCCAAGAGTTTAGTCACTTGGTCATAGAAGGTGATCAGATTACTCTGGCAAGACCTGCCTTTCATGAACCCGTGTTGACTGGGCCTGATCACCTGGTTCTCTTGCAAGTGCTTCACGATCGCACTCAAGATCACCCGCTCCATGACTTTCCCCGGCACCGAGGTCAGGCTGACAGGCCTGTAGTTCCCCGGATCCTCCCTGCGCCCCTTCTTATAGATGGGCACGACATCAGCCAGCCTCCACTCCAGTGGAATCTCCCCAGTCATCCAGGACTGCTGGAAGATGATGGAAAGGGGTTTGGCCAGCACATCCACCAGTTCCCTCAAAACTCTTGGATGGACTCCATCCAGCCCATAGACTTGTGGGCATCTAGCTGGGCAAGCAAGTCTCTAACCACCTCCTCTTGGACCTTGGGAAAATTTTTTTTTCTTTTTTTTTTTTTAAATTTTAGGTCTGTATATAAATATAGCAGTAGAGGCACCACAGCATAAATGCGAGGGCCACAGCGGTACATTCACAGCTCTAACAGCAGCATTACCCTCTTTATTGCAGAATGGGGGTGAGGCACAGGCAGCAAATATGGCTTTAGGGGTACAGGCAAATGCTGGAGAAGTGTTGGCAACCTTGGTGCCACTGTTGGAGAGGTTCATACTGAAAGAGCATCATGGCTTCAGTTACAGGGCAGGCAGAACCAGACAAAGATAAAAAGAGTTAAGGTTAAAAGAAAAAAGAATGCAACTTTCTCACCTTCGGAAAGTAGGCATTGCCTGCATGGTAAAACCAAAATGCTGCCCTCCTTCCTTTCAAAGGAAAGCGTTCCATGCAGGGACCGTCCATCACTGGCAGCCCTGAGCAAAGCACAGGAACTTGGAGCATAAGGCTTTATTGGCAACACTGAGTTGAGTTTCCTTCTTGAGTTTCCCAGGTAGATAAACTGCATATTCAACAGACTCTTCACTACCTATTACAGAAAACATAACAACCGTGCTGTATACTATAAAGTCCTTGTAGCAAGCGTGTGCTGCCTTCATCATTAATTTTCTTATGACACTTTCCCAAATTGAAAATTTGTCAAAGTAACACCACTGTGGCAAATAAATAATCAGTTCTAAGTTGTTTACCATCCTCAGCCAGGTATAACCTTCTTCACTTATGCTAGTGTTTTCTCTCAATGTTCCCAATCTATTTATTCTTGAAGAATTAAGAGATTTAATAGCATTTTGCACAGAAAATGACAGTATGAGTCTGGACTCCATAACTTGTAAGTCTCCACAAGTTATTGGCGTACAAATTTTTCAGGGCTTTTTGGAGCTGCTGCCTTTTCTGTCTAGTAAGTGTAAAACAGGAACCAGAAAAACTTTCCCTGAAAAATCAAAAGGGAAAAGTATGCAGAGCTTGCATGCCTAATACCTTGATGGTCTTTTCTTATCTGTTGATCAGAGCACAGCATCTTGTTCTCAGTATTTCAGATTGATGCAGACTTTGACTGATGTACACAAGTCTTTATCCAAAGGTGGTGATCCCAAAGATTTTCAAACTATTTTGCTTTGTATATGCCTGAAGTGTGGTTTTCTCACTCCTGCACAAGCTGATCCTGACTGTTGCAGAACCAGGGCCCCCACGTAACTTCAGTGCTCATTAGTCGTTGAGTGGGTTGGCCACCTCCATGTGGGCAGTATAATATTTTCTTTCTCAGTCAATCTTAATTTCAGGGTCTGTTATTCTGAAAGGCTTCAGTACTGTATTGTTTTCTACAGAAGATCTTGTTAAATTCTCCGGTATATAATGTACTTAAAATACAACATTTTCCTCAGAATGCTGATATTTCATCCTTGGTTTTGTACCTTGTTTTTTTTTTATTTATTTAGCATTTATTTCCATGTTTTGTTTTAAGTTTAGTCTCAGTGAGGTTTCTTTTAGTATGAAGTTTTGCGTACGGGTGGTGTTGTTTTGCGGTCAGAGTGATAACTTCTTTTCACCCCAGTACCACTTCTAAGATTTTATATTTTTTGTTTTCATAATCACAGAATCACAGAATCACAGAATAACCAGGTTGGAAGAGACCCACTGGATCATCGAGTCCAACCATTCCCACCAATCCCTAGGTTGCATGGAACAACAGTTTGTTCAGTTGCAATGTTTTGAACCTCTTGGAAAACTTCTGGTGTTTCAATATAAGTAGGCAACAGGTAGAAAGCAGAACAGTTTTTGAAGTGTGTTTTCAGTGAGATGTGGTTCCTGCTTCAGGCAATCACTGATCCTTGTAGTTGGTATCTATATTCTTCTGCACATTTGGCTTTAATAACTAACAAGATGCATAAATAGATTTCATGTGCTTGGAATCTGAGTCTCCCCTGGTTTTCCCCTACATATTCAGTAGCTATAACCAATGTGATTGAAAGTGTAAAATGGATATTATTTTCAGCCTAAATTCTAAACCAGGTCAGACTTTTGTAAGACAATATACTAGTCTGTGTATATTTGAGTCCTTCCCCTGCTGCTTTTCTCCTTCCATTCTTCAGGTGATTTTGAACCTTTTCCAATCATCTTAGTTAAGGGAGATCTTGTTACTATCCAACAGATGAGAAAAACTTCAGCTGGAGCTTGAATCAGTGATATTTTTGTAGAAATGAGCCCATTTTCATTCACTGCTCTTGGAACTGCTAGTTTTACAAATATCTCTATGGACCTCCAGATCTGCTTAAACAAACATTTTGCTCTTTAATTTCCACTATATATGTAAGGGGATAAGTAGGCTACTATTTATGAGATTCATTAAAAACTTGAGTTTCCAAGGCTCTTTTTTTATTAGATGTCTTAATCTAATTCTCTTTATTGGATTGGGAAGTGAAAATAAATTCTCTTGAACACAAATAATAGAAGGCAAAATTAAACATGGTACACAGACAAATCAAGCTGAGAGTAAAGAAACTGCAGAATCAGTTTGAAAAACTGGTTTGTCTTGAGTGGTGCTACCACGCACTTAACATTCGTCTGCTGTGTGGTCGCTGCCAGAGAGATCTAAATACAAAGACTGTGTGTTGAAATTTCAGATCTCTTCAAATTAAAAAGATTTTGGTTTTGAGATGTTCCTTCCCTTGTTGAATTTTGATTCCTCTGAGATGTTCTTGAGATATGCAGCTGTAACTTCCCCAAAATGTATCAATATCTTAATATTTACTCCAAATACTTTAAGTGCAGATGGTACTTGTTTTGCTCAAACTCACTTTTACCTTCTGGGATTTTCAATTTCTTTCTTATAAATGTAGGGTTTTATTTACTTCTGTCTCTTTTGGTAGAAATAGTTAACTGTAAGTTAATGTCCTTAATTAAGTATTTATCAGCAAGTTTTATATATTTAAAATAAATATTTGTAGAAGTTGATGCATTCTGAATTGGGAATAGAAGAGGTAAATGCTGACGCCTTCCTTCCTGAGCTTATATTACAACTTCTCTTCAAGAAAAGAGGGGAGAGTAAGGGCTTGTTTGCGGAAGTTGGATAAAGTGGACATAATGGAATGCATCTAAGAGGGTCAGGAGTCAGCTAACATAATTACAAAGCCTCTCTATCATCTTTGGAAGCCTATGGGGATCAGAGGGATCACAGATGACTGGAAAAGAGTAAATGTTATGCCTATCTGAAAAGCTAAAAAACATTACTTGATAAATCACAAACCAGTCAGCCACATTTCAGTCCCTCGTAAAATTATGAAATAAGACATTGTAAAAGTTATGTACACATATATAAAGGACAAAAAGACCCCTGGAAGAAACCACTGGGGCCTTATGAAGGGTAGATTGTCCTTTACAAACTAGAAAGCTTTCTAGACTAGATGAGGCAAGGCAAGACCATTTCAATTGAAAGGAACACTCAAGAATTTCGTCGGGGCAAGAGAAGAGTCTGGAATCTCAGCGGCCTCAATGTAAAGAGGGTACTTGACCTGATCTTTTTGCAATGCCTTTGTGGAAAAGCTTGTAATATCCAACCAGATAGATGGGCTACTAACAATAATACTGACAATATCTGACAGTAATCAAACAAGGAAGGGTGACCACTGACTGTGTGAAAAATGAACTAAATTCCTGAGCTCAGGGGCTAATGGCTGAGTTAGTCAGGCAACTAATCAATGGAGTAGTTCTTTAGGAGAGAGTATTGGTACATGCAAACGTTTAATAATATTCCTATAATATTCAGCATCCTGTTAGGGTGATAAGATTAAACTCATCCTCACCAAGTTTTTTTCAGGTGACACCATACTGGGAAAAGAGGTAGATACACTGGAGGGAAAAGTAACCAATTAGACAGATGTCAGCAGACTGAAAGACTGACCAACAAGTACGGTGTGGAGTTTGACAAAGGTAAGTGTAAGATTTTGTTTATGGGACTGAAACAGCAGTACAACAAACCAAAGCCTGACTGCCTGAGGATCAGCTGTAATGGGAAGACTCAGGAGTCCTTTGTAAACCCCTTGCCTGAAGCTGCATTGAACACTAACCAGCAAGAAGGACTAATAGCACCCTGGTCTGAACTGGTACAAAGATAGCCAACCAATCACGAGATATGGTTATTCAACTGCACTCACCACTCTTACTTCAACATTTTTTCTAGGCATAGGAAGAAAATTCTTTAACCTGAGAGTAATTGGTCAGTTAGAATGAGGTGATGAGCTACTGGATTTTCCTTTAATATTTGCTATTTATTGGTTTATCATTCATTGCTTAGTTTCACAGTCTTTTTAATAACAAAGAAAGAAAGCAACTTAGCCATTGTTTATTTCACTTTGAAATCCTATCAAGGCAGGTGTTCATGGGAAAGCTTAAGTTGCTTTTGTAAAGGCTCAGTGGAAGGAGGGAAAGTTTTTTCTACTCTTGCCGATGGCAAACTCAATCTACCAATTCCAGAAGTTTTTTAATTTTATAAACTTTCTGCTGTGTTTGGACTTAGTGGTAAACAAGACTGGTAGGAACCAAATAAAAAATGTCTTATTTGATTTTTACGTATTTTCCATCAGATTAGTTGAACAGCTGTTGTGTGAAGATTTCTGTGTTTGCTTGAACATAAAATTCCATACAGGACTTACTAGCTTTGAACCTGCACAAAATAGCTTTATTTTGCCAGTTCAAAATAGAATACTCTTCTAAGTGAAATGCCAGACTCAGCTGTCTTTGAGAATTGCACTAATGTAACATTCATTCACATGGATTTAAATTCCTTTTGGACCTCAGCAGGACCAAATCACTGAATATCATGTTGAAATTATAACTGATCTCCATGTTATGTGTAAGTCATCAGACGGAGCAAACAGCTGTTTCCGTAACTTTTATAAAGTGTAAATACTCAGTTGCAGAGCCATTATTTTTAGGAATTTGGAAGAATTATGTGGGTGACAAGGAAAAAAAATGTAAAGTAATTCTGTGTGCTTTAAGAGATACAAGATATAAAATTCCCTTCACTTTTCCAACAGCAATACTACAGCATTTTAAGAAACTCAAAGAACTAGAGGTTTTTGATATACTGAGCACATTAAAATTTGCACCTTTCACAAAATCCAGTCTCAAATCACCAGAAGAAAAAGGATGTCAGTATGAGATGATTGCTGATCCAGATGTTCACCTTTTCAGTTCACTCTGACAGAGTGTGTTATTTGGTCCTAGATATCACAACCTAGACCATGGTCATTACCAATTTAGATACAGAAAAGACTCTTAAGGAAAAAAAAATAGAGGACTCTTAAAGGAAGTTCAAGATTTCCAACATTATCATAAACAGAACAGACTTCTGAGGGGAGTACTCACAGTGCTTTAAGCATCTGCAACATAAACATTAAAGATGTGTGTGCTGCTGCCTACTGACATTCGTTGGGCTCATAGATAAATAATATACTGTGCAATATGATTAGGACTGCAGAAGTGAGTTTAACTGAAATGACAAACCATTGGCGATTGCAGCAACTGATCCCCTATATGTTGTTCATGTTATTGCTTTTTATAGTCATTCTTAGAGTTATGAGCAGTTATAAGTCATATGCCAGGAGCCAAAAGAGAACAATTTGGCATTCTTTATGTGCCCAATGGTTCTGGATGGGTTTTTTTCAATTATGATAGTATGTATCAGGAAATAGTTTATTTCAGAATATATCGGTTAGGAAGTTGAATGTGGGAATTATTTTTAGGTGCAAAAATTAGAAGGAAGTATGCCAGATTTCGTTTTTTTTTTTTAATGTTTTTTTCAGGAATTCTTTTGTTTGTGAAATGCATCAGAATTTTCAGACCAATCCATTGCAATAGAAAATGAATAAGGATAAAATAACTTGAAAATTAAGAATAATAGTTAGTCTGAAGTAAAAGGCCTGTGGTTTAGCTTTAGGTGGCAATTACATCTGGTTGTTCAATTTCACCTTTTAAACCTGAACAGATGCAGCTCAGGATTGCTGGGTACATATTTCCCAAAACGCAGCTTTTAGCCTATAGAAATGGAGAATCTTATCATTAGGTAAAAAGGATTATTAAAATAATTTAAAAAAAAAAAAGAATGGATTAAGTCCTTACATTCAATACATCTGATTACTACAACACAAATGCTTTTCTTTTCTTCAGACTTTGTCTTTTTGTCTTTGCAAAGAGACGGGATTAAGTATACCCAGTTCTTAGGAAAAAACCCCATAATTTTCATTTATTTTCAACGAAATACTATTACCACAGAATCACAGAATCATTTGGTTGGAAAAAATCTTTGAGATCACAAACTCTAACCATACCTGTCTACTACTAAATCATGCACCAAGTACCTCATCTACCTGCCTTTGAAATGCCTCCAGGGGTGGTGACTCAATCACCTCCCTGGGCAGCTGGTTGCAGCGTTTGATAACCTTTCCTGTGAATAAATCTTTCCTACTGTCCAATCAAAAATTCCTGATGTAGCTTGATGACATTCCCTCTTGTCATACCACCTATCATTTGGGAGAAAAGACCCATTTATCTGCAACCTCCTTTTAGGTATTTGTAGAAAGCAATTAGGTCTCCCTTGAGCGTCCTCTTCTCCAGGCTAAACAACCCTAGTTCCCTCAGCCATTCTTTGTAAGACTTGTTTTCCAGCCCCTTCACCAGCTTCATTGCTCTTCTCTACGTACCATGATATTAACCTCAAATCTTTGCATATATTTACTACCTCAGAAGATATTTAGATTTGCAAAAGTGTTTAATTATGTCATTGATTCAAGGTCCATATGAACACAGAACTGTTGTTAATCTCGTGAACAAAATGTTCACACTCTATGTGACATTAAATTCTTTGAATAATTTACATCAAACTTTAATTACTACCAGTGCTCTTGGCACCATGAGTGAGTTAGAACTGAAATTCTTTTAAAGTATTTTTAAGGAATGTGTGAACTATAGTTATAATTCATATGGGATTATTAAGCCTCGAAAGAAGAAAAATTTCAAGGCCCATTAATTACTGAACCAAATCTCCAAACTTTTAACATATAAGCAGTAAAGAGTTCTGAAATGGAATATAAGTATGTGCTTTGGTGAAATCTTTTTGTGCATGAAGAGCTTTATAACCCAATGGGAGGTTTTGTTATTTCTCTAATAAAACATTATTATCACTCAAATATCTGTACAAAGTCAATACTGTATATAGTTATTTCCTTGCTTTCTTAATTAAGGAAACACTGGTGAAAAGAAGCAAGGAAATAGTAGATACTATTTCTTGCTCTTGAAAGCTTTTCAAATGAAGCATATATAAAGTATTCAAAGAAACTCACATCAGGCTTTTAAGCACCAAGACATAAAAGGAGAAACTGAAAGGAGGTTGTAGAGAGTTGTGTGCTGGCCTCCTCTCCCAAGAGACAGGTGATAGGACAAGGGGGATTGGGCTGAAGCTCTGCCAGGGGAGGTTCAGACTGGATATCCGTAAAAAAAAAATTCACAGAAAGGGTCATCGGGCACTGGAACAGGCTGCCCAGAGAGATGGTTGAGTCATCATCCCTGGAGGCATTTCAAAGGCAGATAGATGAGGTGCTTGAGTGCACGATTTAGTAGTAGACAGGTATGGTTGGAGTTCATGATCTCAAAGATTTTTTCCAACTTAATGATTCTATGAACATCTTCCTTCCACCAAGGTGACGAGGAGACAAGTAATTGTTTAGGAAAAATATTGCTTATGTAGAAAGGCCACCTCACAGCTACTTAAGTTGCAGTATATATATTAATGGAAGAAGAAGATAAAATATCTCACACTTTCTTCTCAACTCAATTGTTTCTGCTGTGTCATTGGTGCTACACTTATGCTTAGAGGAAAAAATTCCTCTTGTGTTCTCCGCCAATATTTTTACTGTGTTTCGTCATTCTCAGTGTGAGTGCAATCAGAGAATGGTTGAGTATTGGCTTTCCAAACTATTGCATGGCTACGTACACTAATGATGATAGGGTACTTTCCTTAAAATTGTGTCACACAGAAATATCTTCCTTCAGCCACGTAGCATGATTAACTGGAATAAAGTGTACAACAGTAGCTCCAGCACAGGTAAGACTTTCACTGGATTTGGAAAAAAACCCAAACATATCCTTGTTTCAAACAATTATTTTGAAAGACTTACCTCTCAAAATAGTTAGTCTTTCCAAAAGGATGTTGTAGTTAGAGACTACAAAATCATGTTTGAAATTTAGCAAGGTGTAGGTGATGTGTTATAGACATATCTATAGCAGACTTCTCAGTGTGCTCAGGCGTTTATTTATTTCCTGCTGTCTTAAGTATGACTGGGTGTATTTGTGTGGTGCTATGATGTGCAGAAAGTTAGATGCAGGTCATGCTATCTTTTCTCTGCATGGCTGTGTGCCAGAACAGAGACTTTGGAAGCAACCGAAAACTCTTCCTTCTTACGTTCTTTATTTTTCCTCTCTGCCTGTGTAGCAAGGCCTGACATTTACAGCCAGTAGCCACAAAGGTGCAAGTCAGTAGTGCTCTTTCTTAGGGAGGATTTCATTTTTCAGGATGAGTCGCTTATAAGTTGCACAATACTTTTGTGAGGTTTTTTCTTTCCTTGTTGATAAGGATAACTTCTCTGTGCTTAGACAATTATATTCAAGGATCTACTAATGAAAATAAACTATTTCACATGTATCCTATCTCTCTCTATGCTATGGCTGGTCTAATATCCTCTTTTTTCCTAGGAAGGAAAACTTTTATCGCTAAACTCTGCTCCTTTGCCATTGCAATCATCATCACTCTAAAGAAAAATTTATGCTTGATTTCAAGGAGTTAAATGTTTCTGTTGCTGGTGGCCTAGAAGTGTGCATTTGGTAGGTGGAATCAGTGGGAAATCACGTTGCTGGATGGTGATTTTGTATGCAAATTGCTCAACCTTCATTATTGCTCCAATAAAGCAATAAGTTTGTACAAGATTCTCAGCTAACAGTGTTTGTACTTCTGACTTCCCTTCTTCCATCTTCCTGTAGAAATACACCTGCTGTCTAAGGGCAGCTTCTCCATTCCAGGTATGTCCTTTCTTTCTGCAATGAGATTCTCCTCTCAGATTCTAGCCAGGCTCTTCAGAGTAATTTCAGACTGGAGATTAGAAATAAACAGTGTGGCCTAAAATAGGTTTATACAGTATACCTCCAATTTGTTTTGTAAAGCAGGACAAGACATGTAGCTTTTTGTACATTCTACTCCAGTGGGAGCATAAATAGTTTTATATTTACAAGTGTACTACCTTTGTTTAAGTAGGGCACCCTTTCATATTTTGCTATGTATTGTAATTTTGCTATGTATTTTCAATTTTCCCTTAGTTTTAGATGGAACAGCATTCATAGCTTTCTTACTTTCATACTAGTTGAGGTTGAAAGGAAGATAATGGGCCTATGAGGAGCAATTGCCTTCATTATGCCATAGGAGCAGATGTTCTGGCTTTTTATAAACATACAAAACCACATTCATTTAGACCGGTAGTTTCCCAAATATGTGCTTTAACGAATTTAAACCTTTTTTATCTGTGCAGCAGAAGAACACATAATATATTGTTTGCGATAAAATACAGAATAATAGGGATAATAAAAGAACATTGCTGTGAGCACCATTGTCAGTTTTATCTTCCATGCACACTTAAGAGCATTTTTGAAGCTCTCTGTGGCCAGGCTTTTAGCTTGTGAGCACCAGCATAGTTACACAGACGCAGTCCAAATTTTTTTTAAGAAGAGGTGCAAGGTCTTGTCATATCAAGTACTCTTGAAATTTATTCTACATTCAATAATATCCAGAATTCTGAAAACACCTCGGTTACCCAGACTATAATATCCTTGTGGTTTTGATTTTTTTGGTTGGTTGATTGGTTGGTTTTCAAAGAAAATAGTAGAGCATGTGTTATAAAAGACCTATTTGCATTACTTGCTATTGTCACATGAAAGATAAAAAAGAAGAAAAGGAATTGGAAAAACGTGTTGCTCTGTCACTCTTTTACTGGTTATAAAGTGAGATTCATATGACTATTTTTCTCTTGAGAAAAAACCTGACCCTTCTAAAACATCACTTTTCCAGATCTTTCTATGTAAGTCTGCTATCTGTTGCATTTGGAGAGCTGCCTACAAAAACCTCTGAGTTTTATAACACAGTTGTCGTCAATAACCTGAAGGTTTGTATTTGCCTTGAGCCCAAAGGCAGGTGGAGATGAAAGTTTTTTTGCAGCAGCCAACAGTAGTCCATCTGCACTCAGTACTGTGCCTGGCATGATTTCTGCAGAGATTCCCAAGACCGAGGCAAGCCCTTCCAAAGCAGAATTTTTCATTTTCCTCTTGGAATTATGCAGCTAAGCTATTGTTTTGGAAAGCCTGTGTTGATGAAGTACCTACAGACTCCCAATCTTGTACGCATACAGGAGCAGGAGGAAGTATTTTAAAGGATCTGGGCAGCACAGTGCAGCCAAACTGCAGACTTTTCACCCTGGGTATCTGCATTAATTAAAATAATGCAGTATTGGCTACAGATATAAGCTGCTTTTATGCAATTTTCTGTATGTTTCTTCTGTAAAATTCAAGTATATCTCACAGTGCTAATCAGTTAACAATTCTAGACTGAGTCATGCATGTCCTGTTTCCCAGAGCATTAGCAATATAGTTTGAAAGAGTCAAAGCAATTCTTCAGTGTCTCTTTGGACATGAGGGCACAGGTGGCACCTAAGCTCAGATACTACAGTGACCGCTGTTTTTAGAACTATTGCATCTTATTTAGAACAAACCCTTTCATGTGAGAATTCTTCAGTTTCCCCTGCATGAATGTTGATATAGAATGATGGGCCTTTAGTAAATATCTCTTCTTTTAGCTACGAAGTTATTTTGTATATAAAGATATGTGGAAGTGTATTATATGAATTCACAATCCACTGAACTTATTACATGTTAGGGCTTCACCCATTGCCAATAGTCTGGATATTAATTGGTTCTTTAATTAATTAAACTTTTCAGACAAAATCCCTGTCAGTGTGCTATACTATAATTGATACTGACTGCTAATTTTTTCTCCATTCTTATAGTGTTTCTTCAGTCATTTCTTTGTCAGGAATGGTGGGAAAAAGACAGCATCATCAAACTCTGTGTCTTCTGCTTATCTGATAATATACTTATTTATTCATACTATCATGTGATAAATCTGTGTGAACACAGGTTTTTGGTGACAACTGCATTTACTGAAGAACATGTCTATGAGGGATCAGGGACAGACTGTAACTGGGAGCCTTATGCTGAGGCTTGCTTAGGTGAGAGTATTACTGGTGAATCCACAGGACTTGACTGTCACCAGCATTGCTAAATTAACTCGGCTAACTAGTGCAGACAAAGCTCAACTCATACACACCACCATCATAGTGCTTGTGCAGCAGCTGGAAGTGAAGTAAGATTTCTGGGAGTCCTATAAAGCCTGGGGGTGATTTCACAAAATCACAGAATAACCAGGTTGGAAGAGACCCACCAGATCATCAGGTACAACCATTCCTATCAAACGCTAAACCATGCCCCTCAGCACCTTGCCCACCCTCACCTAAAACACTTCCAGGGAAGGTGAATCAACCACTTCCCTGGGTAGACTGTTCCAGTGCCCAATGACCCTTTCTGTGAAGAATTTTTTCCTAATGTCCAGCCTAAACATCCCCTGGCAGAGCTTGAGGACATTTGAATGGTTGGACTCCACGATCCAGTGGGTCTCTTCCAACCTGGTTATTCTGTGATTCTGTGATTTCCTCCTGTCCTGTTCCATATCACTTGGGAGAAGAGGCCATTACCTTCCTCTCTACAACCTCCCTTCAGGTAGTTGTAGAGAGCAATGAGGTCTCCTCTCAGCCTCCTCTTCTCCAGGCTAAACAACCCCAGGGCTCTCAGCTGTTCTTCATAAGGCCTGTTCTCCAGCCCCTTCACCAGCTTCGTTGCTCTTCTCTGGATTCGCTCCAGAGCCTTAACATCTTTCTTGGGGTGAGGGACCCAGAACTGAACACAAGATTCAAGGAGCAGTCTCACCAGTGCCGAGTACAGAGGGAGAATAACCTCCCTGGACCTGCTGATCATGCCATTTCTGATACAGGCCAAGATGCCATTGGCCTCCTTGGCCACCTGGGCAAACTGCTGGCTTATTACCAGTCGGCTGTCAACCAACAACCCCAGGCTTTACTGAAGTCCAGAAAGACCTCATCCACAGCCTTCCTCTTGTCCAGCAGCAGAGTCACTTTGTCATAGAAGGCCATCAGATTAGTTTGGCAAGACCTGCCTTTTGTAAACCTGCCTTGACTGGGCCTGATCACCCGGTTCTCTTGCACGTGCTTCATGATCACACTCAAGATTACCTGTTGCATGACTGATTTGTGGCAGAGATTTGAGAAATTTATATGTCAAGCTTGATGTAAGTCAGAAAATTGCCTGTTTTTACTCAGATTCTGGAAGTTCATTATGCTTCCCTACATAAAACAATAGGGTTCTATTCACTTGGTGTTAAGACATTGAATGCTAAAACCATCTCTCTGTTTTGCATAAGCTTTGTAAACCTTGGGGCTTTTCCTAACTCTGTGCAGGTCCATGTGAGTTATGTGAAAGCATGTAAACATTTCCCTATGTGATTCTGCCAGTTTGGACTGGGAGTGGCTTGCAATACCAAAAGGGATGGCACCATAACTAGCAATCCTTTTCACAAGAATACATAAGTTTTAGTAGGGATACAACATACACTCTACAGATACCTTTCCAATTCTGCAGTGAACCAAACTTAGATCCATAGCCAATTATAAATTAATGACATTCAGATACTTTTAACATGAGTTTTCTTATAAACATAGTCTTGTTCATGGAAGAAACTTCCGTAAAAAAGAAGTAGATGAAAATATTTATTGTTAAGCTTTTTATTAAATATTTTAACCCCTTGAATATATATTTCTAGTGACATTGCTATTGAATATTTTCATTGAAGAAAAAAGTAAAACAATAATTTTGGGTTTTGAATGATCTTCCTTAGCTTCTACAATACTACAGGCCCTGTATAGTGTGATTTGACATCTAGTCTCAGGAATAAACCCAGCTTCCTCAATCCTCTTCATAAGAGCCTGTAGGTCCTTTTCAATACAGCATTTGAAAATCTGTTCTATCACACACGTGAACTCACATAAAGAAATTATTTATTTCTATGTATTTTTTATAAATATCCTGAATAGTATTAATAAAAAAATTACCAGGAAATTTTGTATGCCTTATTATCTTCTATAGGTCTTGATCTTGTCAGAGACAGTCAAACACTGTATTCTTAGTTTTTTCAACAAACTTAGAGAGAATCTACCTTTCAGAACTAGCACAGACTTTACCTTGTATTAGCCAATGAACCCTTTTTTTTTAAGTAAATGGTGTATGATTTACCCTCTCATCATGTGTAGGTAGTAGTTTGGGAAAATAAAACTTCTGTGATAAAGTCTACCTTTTAAAAGGATACCTGGCATGATATGGCTAAGACATAACTGACCTCCTACAGGTGTTTATACTGAAAAATGCATCTTTTAACTTTTCAGTTTAGTTTCTGCAAATCTTTAGTCAGAATATGAGCCTTTGTTCCTGATGAAATTGCATTGTAGCTTTGTAGGATTGGTCAGGGTACAGGAGCCACAAAAGTATTGATGAAGCAGGCCTGCACAGGATGCCGCAGGACACCAGACCTGCCACTGAATTTTCAACACAATTAGTCAGTATACTAATTCTCCAAGCATCCAGAGAAAATGCACAGGGTAACACTGGAATTTCCATGACAGACCCTTTTGAGGTGGTCAGAAAAACCCAACAATTGATGTGAGCATGACATGGACAAAAACTGGTAAGATCCAGCAGAGATTTTAGTCTGTGCTGGATTTTTGGTTCCACAAAACCAAGTGATGTTCAGTTCTTAAGCTTGCTATCTTGTGTTTTTGTTGGATTGGATTGCACCAGTCCAGTATTATGGTGAGCTCTATGCCTTTTGTATTTTCATGACCCAAAATAGCACAAATAATGAAATTCTGCATACCACCAAGGAGATACCTCAGCCACATGTCTTTTAAGGTAGTGGTTTTGTCATTGTGATTCTGTTTGGTGAGGGGGGAGATAGAGGTTTTTCTGACCTATTCATAGGCACAATGTCATCCCCAAAAGTGAAGGTGACTGCTACTATGCTCCACAGCTTGATGATTACAAGGAGTAAATGCTCCAGATTACATGAGCATTAGCCAAAAGAAAGTCTAAAGCTAACCACTAAACAGCACATAGTTAGCTTTTACCCCACAGAACACAAGAGACGTTATTGCTTGCAAACAATTGCCTCAAAGCCAATGGTACCAGCTTTCCAACGACATGTTGTTCTCCTGCACTACTGAGCCAGCATGAATGTTTCCTAGCTAATTTAAAATTAATCTTAATATCATTGTCAGCATCGTCAAGACGGGGGTGGGGGAGAGTGGGGAGAAATGTATAGGTAGAGAACTTCGCATCTAATGTTTTTGCTATTATATTTCCCAAGGAGATATATTAGTATATATTATCAAATCCCTTGTTGTTGCTACTGTAGTCAAGAGTCTGTCTCAGTTTCCATTATGAAACCATAATTTTTAGGGATTTATAACTTTTTCTCAACAATGAAAATTTCCTTCAGGCTGCAATTTGTCATAGCAAGGTCTCAAGCTAAGAACAAAATTGTTGACAAAAATTTACAAATATCCAGTTTTGTTTCTTTTTATGTATTTTTCTGAAATGGAAAAATTAATACATATATACATATGTATGTGCATATATCTATAGATTTTCTGATGCATTTTTTCATTTCATGAATTCAGATATTGTTTGTGTATTAATCTGTAAGGGAGTTAAAATGACTTATCTAACTGAGATTCATTAACTCGTTTATTTCTGAGAATACTGTGAAACTGAAAATATCTATTCCTGAAACAGTGAAGATGCACTTGGTCTTGATATGCTATTAATAAAATCTCGGATTTTGTTGACATAAATGATCATGACTACAATGTTAATGGAAATAAGCCATAGCACATATGACATCCTGCTGGAAATTTTGTGGACTTTTGCTTTCATAATTCTAAAAGATGAAAACCTTACCTCTTACAGTTCTGCAGTCAAATACCACCTTCAAACTTGTGTTAAATCTTGAGGTTCTTGTACCAATTAGGACAGCATAAAACTGTTATGCCAACTGGTATCACTTCACTAGGAAAAGAAAAAATATGCTTTCGTGAGTATTTCAAGCTGTTGCCTTTGTCACCTCTGCTTCAAGATGGTGAAGATGTGGAGGGTGAGGGCCCACTTGGTTCAGGTATCATCAGCATTAAAATTAGCAAAGAAGAGGAAAAAATATGTACATACACAAAATTAGTAATGTGCAATGTGAGGGCTAAAGAAAGTTAATGTTGAGTTCTGAACTTTATAATTTATTTAATATTTGCATTAAAAATAAAAATCAACATTTTGTTGGTTTGTTCCATATTCACTACAGGGTGAGTTAGCATCATCAGCATTTTCTAATTGCCAAGAAGATGGCTAATCATCCATTTCTTTATTCTTTCCAGAAGCCATGCAAGGCTGTATGTAATTAAAAATAAACTCTTAAAAATTACAAAATGTCCTTTGGTTAGTGAGAATTAATATGAATTGGGATCCTAAGAGTCAGCAAACAGACTGCTGTGCAAAATTTTTTCAAAGAGAACCTGAAGTGTGGCAGGAAAAAAGGCAATAAATGATGAGACTTGGATTATATTTGAGGGAAGATCCTCCATCCTCTGAGCTGTGGGAGGGCTCTGGATTGTTTCGTTCATTCTCCAAGGTGTTCACAGAGACCTTTAGGTGTCAGTTCCCAAACTGTGTGTCAGACCTGGAGTACTAACTTCATTTTGAGGGTAAAGCTTTAAGCATGCTTACTCAGTGGTGTGAGCATTCCTGCATCACTGGGTTTCTGGAGCACTGGAGCAGTGATTCATAGCCCTGCACAGAAGAGATGCAGTGCTTTGAGCTTAGGTAACCCCAACCACTGGACTAACTAGACATTCTTTTCCTCCAGAGATCAAACTAAATCACTGCATTGGGTATATCTTTTTCACTCCAAACTTGTGTCCAGGAGAAACTCAGTCATCAAGTTTTGCTGTTCTCCTTGGTTTAGTCCCCGTGAGATATTTGTGTTACAGTAATAGACCCTGGTTCTCTCACAGGCCATGGGAGGCAATGACGACTGCTGTTGACACTGAAACAGGTGATAATATCCTTCTTGGGCACACATTGACTAGCAGAGCTTGCAGTCAGTGGTTCTTGCCCACATACTCTTTTAGTGGAGATCTTTTGAAATCAGAGGGAATAACAGGATTTCTTATTAACTGCTGTATTTGATGTCCTGTTGCAATAGTTATTGGGTGCTATGAGTTACTTGGGAACAGAATGATCTGTCTTAAAAAGAAGTAAATGGAGGAGTAATGATGAAATAGTATAAAATACTTCCTGAAAACCCAACATTTAAGCAAATATTTCTCAGTTGCTCTTAGTTTCTTTTGTCAACAAGGCTTTCTTCTGCAATTAAGTACTTCCCTGAGCTTGGAGTTGGTGCTGGAAAAGCTGTCAATTGGACAGGCCAACACATGAAACTAAAGAAATATGTTATTGTTTTACACTGCTGTTCACACCAAGAAAAACATTGCAGGTAAATCAACAAGGATTAGACAAACATCCAGGAAAACATACATAAGAGTATTAAGCTTGCTGTGCTGTGGGGTTTCTTCCTAACAATCGTGTATTGCATAATCAAAATGATCACCCTAAATTCTGCAGAGCATTTTTGGTTTTCTTTTATTGATATGCATGTCTATGCCTTGACAGTGTGGTTCGCATGAGTGATGCCATATACCTCAAGACACTAACATTACAGGAAGGGTCATGGTATTTTACAGCTGAGGGACTTGATTGGTCCTTGGACCACCTGTGTGACACACTGATGTCAGTGGCACCAGCTAATGAAGCTGGTGATAGTTCCTTTGCCTCTTGTATTTCAGAACACGGGAGAATCTGCATCACAGAGAGCGAGGGCCTGAACCCCTGATGCGTCGGCTGCTCTTTAGAGATACCTCATACTTGTCCTGACTCCGCATGGGATGGCAGGTAGTTTATCCTGGGAAGAGAAAGTCATGAGCTTCTTCAGATTTGCTGAGGGCTGATAACAGGCACAGAAAGAGAACAGCTGATATGATACACAGACGTCATACTGTTTCTGGTGGCTCAACTTTTCTGCATTGCCACCAGCTCTACATATTACTGGGAATGAGAATCCTTCCTTTTTCAAGTTCCCTTTTCTCTTTAAATGGTTGATATGGTTAGGAGTCAATCAGTCCTCCTGGTGACACACAGGATCTCATTACAAACAGCTAATTATTTTTCATGTAATTTCTCTTTATTAGGGAATCAATTGAACAAAGGTAGTGAGAGATGTTTTCCTAAAAAAATACTGAGAACAATACAACCAAACTCTCTGAATTTTTCTCCTTTATCATCATCTTGTTTTCTCTCTTTCAGCCATGGATTATTCTTTCTTAAATATTTTTATTTTCCTAGTTTATCAAAGAAAAGACAAATTATATTCAGATTGGTTTTATTTGCACGTTCACTTCCTAAACAAATCCCCCTACTTATTCCTTTGCGGCTAATGGTAAGAAATCAAGGTGGAGAAAGTAAAAAAGACAACTTGTACAAAAAAAACCACCCAAAAAAGTTGAACATATTTGTATTAAAATATATAATATAGACATGAGCAAACTATAGTTTTATTTATGTAGGTGTAAAAAACACACTGCATATGCACTTGATGATATCAAATGTCACTTTTTTATTGTGCCTATTTATTTTATAGTATGTGTATATGTGTCTGTACATACAAAAAGATAGATTTGTGCAGTGCTCAGTAACATAAATATCTACAAAGATGTACAAATGCATTTATCTTTGGTTTTACAGTATCTTGAGTTTTTTTAAATTATGCATGTTATTACTACTCTGGAACTGAGTTCTTGTTCCAGCTTCCTTATCAGTTTAAGTGCCTTTTCTGCTTCCACTTTTGTCTACTGTGCAGCACAAAACTAGCCTCCAGAGAATATTCTTTTTAAAACAGATGAATGTAAAGCAAGAGGAACAAAGCTATTCAATAAATTAATCATAAGAACATGGTTAATAGTCAGACACTATTAGAAAATATGTTTGATTTGGGACAATTTTTCCATGACATTGTCAGATTTTTTCATTAAATATTTACATCCCTCTAAAAGAAGGGAAAGATCAAGGTCAGATTTAAAACTTTCATTCCAAATGTAAATGTTTTACTTTTCTCTGCTCCCAGTTTGTATCAGTGTTATTTTACTGGTTCAGTTTTATTATGTTAGTCTCAGGATGAGACTCTCAAGATGATGCTGAAAACTTGTATAATCCAACTTATATGTGCATTATTTTGCACATATATCTTTCTTCCTCTTTTCACTGTTTTTGAGTGAATTTTAAATTAAAAAACACATGAAGGGAAAATCCAAAGGCATGTTAAGGAAATTAATCTTACAGATCTCACACGTTACAGTGAGAACTGTAGGAGCTGTTTCACCTCATATACTGTGATGCCTTACACTAGCAACTTTGGACTTGCCACCAACTGGTGATTGCATTTGTGCTGCATATTCAAGACTGTCAAAAATTACTTATCATGAGCTTTCTAAGGTTATGAGAAGTAGCTGTATCATCACACAGTATTTATGATCAGTGTTGTATTTTATGGATTTCAACCCACAGCTTTAAACTTCTAAACAGACCAAAGTGCTTCCAAGCTATCTTTTGTTTTCTGTTTTTGAATCAATGTCACCTGTTGGTGTATTACTGAATATTGATAACTACTTACAATTCTCACTTTTTTCTAAACAACAATGTATGCTGTTTTAAAGTATGCCAGAGAGCTGTGTTCATTTAAATTTCTAGGCAGTACCATAAGGGATAGCAACATTAGTCAGGAGGATCTAACTGTTCCGCTCATTGTGTCTATCATAGGTTTCTGTTAGTCTGTAGACAGTATCAGACATATGCATGAATATTAATGTAACATAAATAGCTTTAACATGTTGGGTTTAGTGCTATACTTAGTCCCTTTTCTTTGATTGGCATTGTTTTCTATCTGCCCTCCAACCCATGAACATTTTTGTAGTATGACTTTGACTGTTCTTCCTTTGGCTTCAACAACATTCAGTGTTGTCACTCTTCAGTTTTATCCAAATTGAAGTTCTTTTTTCTGCTGTGTTTTTTTCATTTTCCCTTGTTGCAGAAGATCTTAACAACATTGTAAGATCCATTTGGGGAAAAGAGAAATTGTTTGGGGAGTGACGCCGTACTGATTTCCTGAAGGAAACATGGAACCTATTTCTAAATATTCTGTCTTATACCAGCAGGATGAAATTTTTAGTCTTTGCTTTCCTCTTGTTCTTATTATGAAGCAGATTCTTAAACTAAAATTATAACTGAAATCAGGAATAAAATTCTTTTTAAATACCTGAAGAAAACTGTGAAGTGCATTTTTTCATTACTTCCATCCAAATAAAAATTCAGTACTGAGGTAATCAATACCTCATGCCCAAAGTCTGAGATGTTTATGTACCAAACAGTCTCCTAGGTGTACCTATTTAAAACTGACTATTGCTACATTACTGTTCCACAAAAGCCTGTGATTAGTTGATATGTGTGATGAATATTGACAGGTGTTGAAACCCATGTCTGTTTCTGCACTGGGAGTGAACAGTTAAACCAATCTAAAGCTGTCAAGTGATCATATTTTTTTATTTTATTATGTATTGGTCTATTGAAATATTTACAATATTACAATAAAATTTAAGTGTTTTGTAGTTGAGAAGAATGATGTGTAACCTTTAGATCCTTAACAAACAAACTTTGGAGAAATGCTAAACTCCATGCAGGAATTAATTTTCAGTCACTTCAGGGAATATGTTCTGAATGAAAAACTGACATACATTGGGTACAGAAGGCACAAAGCACTTTTCAGCTGCAGGAAGAAAGGTTGAGGTTTATTCTTTTTTTTTTTTTTTCTCTCAAACAAAATGGGTATTTCCAGGTATCCTGCATTTTTTTTATTTTATTTTATTTTACAGATGTGTATTACACACCCAGCATTGTTTCCATATGTTGTTAAGTTTCAAGTAGGAATGAGGGATAGCGGTGTTTGAAGTGTAGGACCCATGGCAGAATACTGAACATCTGTTAAAATAAAATCAACAGTATTCCGATGTGTTTGGCTTTGCTCAAGCTGGTAAAGCCACATTTGGAAGACTATGTGAAGTTCTTCACTCCCAGCTCTGTAAAGACTTACAGAATAAAGCATATGGTAATGTTAGAGGTAAGGGATAAGAAGATAATGGATCTTCGCAAAAGCCAGAGAAAGTTCCTTGACAAAGTAGGAAATGCAGTAGAATCTCAATGAGGTAATGGTATGCTGAAGTCTAAGTGAGTCGCTATAAAGCTGGAATAAGAAAGTGCTAAATAAAGAAGCAGAAAAGTTAGGCAGCATTTCCTTTTAAGACAGTGAACACAATGTGAGTGATTAAGATGTTACAATCAGCAGCAGAAATACAATTTAGAAAGCCTGATGGTTGGTAGAAGAGCATAGAGGTTAGTAAAGAAATAGAAAAAAGAAGGTGAACTCAAAAGAATTTATATTTTCCTTGGAAAATCTATGTACAAATAAATGCTTGAAATATTTGAATTCCAACTGAATTGAGTAAAATGTTGAGTAAAACAAAAGTTAAACAATTTTTGGAATTGTGTTTTGATTCCAAACAAAAATTCTCCCTGCACTCTAGAAATGTGTTCTTTCAATGTTTCCTCTAGGTTATTATTCATGTTCCTTTGGTTTATCTGTATATTTTTTCCAATACTTCTTTGTAAAATGAAGTAAATCTGTTGCCTTTTGACTTCCTTCTGGTTTAGATACTTGCATAATCCTGTGGACAAAATAATGAGCCACTTGCTTCCTGATGTCTTTTTTAGCTCTTATAAGTGAACTGTGTTATCTTTGTAAACCTCAACTCCCTTAAACTCTTGTACTTCAAGAACTTCCAGCCTGGTTATTCTATGATTCTATGAACTGTAAGCAGAAGAAAACAAGAGTGTTATTTTCATGAATGGATCAAGCGAGGCTAGTCATGATCTTGTGATAATTAATATGCCCAGAATTTATTTATGTTCATGTTTTTCCAGGAACTCATCACACTGTAAAAGTGCTGCAGCTTCAGCATGAGATGCTTTGATCTCCTTTTCCCCGTCTTTCTAAGATCATTGCTGTTGGTGGTCCTTTCATTTCTCAGAAGACTGGTAATTCTTTCTCACTAAGCCTGGATCATGGCCCATGGACCAAGAGTCCACCGCTTGAAAATCAAGATATTTTTGAGGATTTGTGAGTCTTCAGCACTGAATGGAACACTTCTGAGCTGACAGCATGGCTGGGAGCAGCAAGAGCAGGTCTGGGAAGCAGCTGTGTTTGTTCAAGACCATGCTGCCCGATGTTTTTAACACTAAGCTGTGTGACTGTGCTTGTTGTTCTGGTTTCTCCAGCAGACCCTTGCCTGCTGCAGACTCTGCACTGAGCTGTATTCCTCAAGGAACCAATGTCATTTCTTTCTTTTTGTTGAGGTTTTATCATGCAACTTGGGCCAAGGCGGGGAGGGGAAAGACAGTCTGTCTGCCTATTTCACCAGGTATTTCTGTCTTCCTCCCATTACATCTAGGATTCAGTGCAGATGAGTACACGTTTGCACTGTAGTCACTGCAGCATCCAGCACTGGAGAGGGTAAAAGACAATGCTGCAAATGCAACTGGAGACTCAACTCGTCTTCTATAAGCCTTTAATATTTCTGTCTTCAGCTAGGCAACAAAGTCCAGCTGCTTCAAAGTCATCTGTGACTGACATTGCTAAGTAGATTAGATGAGAAACATAAAGGGCTTTTGCTTCAGCATTGTTTCTCAGCAATGAGAATACACACCCATAATTAATGTGCACTTTTATGCATACATTACCACATGCACAACCGTGTAAGTAATGTACACTCATAAGTACTGTGCACTCCAACATGTTCACTGGATAAAAAAGTCTACTGTGGAGTCAGGACCATGAACAGACAACCTGTCTGGATGGACATTTCTGCTCCCTGCATGCTATATTTAATTGCTAATGGGACCCACAAAATTTCCTAGGAGAGCTTTGTGATACTGCTTTCTTCTTTCAGCAACTCCAGCGTAAACAGCTGCTGAAAAGGTGAATTAATTATGAAAAGACCCTCTTTAAAATGAGAGCTTGGTGTCGTGCAATTTGTTTGAAGGACAGAATTAATAAAGACTTTCTCCCTAATCTTCTGAATGTAAGGCATATATCTAAAATGTAGGGGACTTGTTGCCCCCTATCCAAATTCTGGTGCTAATTGTCCTCCTTTTTTTTCTTACATTGGTGTCTGCATAGACATATTTACATCTTTTTATATATAAAAAGAATTCAAGTCTGGTAACTTAAACATGCATGTGTATGCCCAGTGAGATACAGTTTAATTGCCTCCCTGGTTATGTAGAAAGAAAGAAGTATTTATCATGTCTGCTTGTGGCCTGATAAACAAATAAAACTTCACTACCCCTTGGGGGATGGTTTTAGTTTAGGATAGTTGTCACAAAGAGATCTCTGGGCTTAAAGTATTCTCCAAATAAAACATATCAAATCCTGACTGTGCCAGAATACAGCCTGAGGTGAGGCACACTTTTCTGCAGTATGAACTTGCATCAGATGACACTCAGTCTTCTTTTAGAAGGCAAGCATAGTCAAAACTAATGTGCTGGTGAGACTGTCACCATCCCAAAACTGGAGCAGAAAACCAGTCATTCCTTGCTACTGCCATTGCCAGTGACGGCAGGTTTTCTCCTTGCAAAAGAGAATGACTGACTTGACTATTCTGTGCATGGAGTTTCATAGTTCAGTAGTTACAGTTCCAGTTTGTCTTGCTACTGAAGTGTTTGAAAGATTGTAGGTAATTGTCTTCCTCCCTCTGCTCACAACAAAGGCAAAATGCTGTAGAACTATTGATGCTATCTGAATGGTGACACTTCTTCCACCACATAGCATCATGAGGCACTTTCTCCTCTTCTTCATGTCAGTGTTTCTCATGAGCAGTTCTAGCAGAGTCACATCAGACTAAATATGAGTTAAAGGACTGGAGAATCAGATCAGAAATTGTCTTCATGGGACACAAAGGGGCAGACGCAACATCTGGCAAGTGAATCTTGTACCTTCTGGAAGCACAGTGTCTTGAAAATACCTGGAAGGTGCTTACAGGAAAGCTAGAAAGGGACTATTCTTAAAGGCTTATGATGACAGGATGGGGGGAGAGAATGAGTATAAAATGGATAGGGGCAGATTTATACTAAACATTAGGAATAATATCTTCACCATGAGAGTGATAAGACACTATTCCAGGGAAGCTGTGGATGCCCCATCCATGGACGTGTTCAAGGACAGGTTGGATGGGCCTTGGGCAGCCTGACCCAGTGGGATGTCCCTGCCCATGGCAGAGATGTTGGAACTAGATGATCTTTAAGGTCCCTTCCAATCCTAACTATTCTATGATTACCCAGGCACTGATGAGATAAGAATGATTCATCTGAAATTTACACACATTCTTCCACAGCCTGGACTAGGATCTCAGTTCAGATGAGCCAGAAAGGAGTTTTCCATAAGCTGTGCCTTAAGTGGTGATGGTCATCTTGACTCAGCTACATGGCTTTCTTTTGTCTTGAGAATATTACTTTCAGTGAGATTCAAAGGGAGGCACCTGTAAACCTCACGCTAATTATGCTTGGCATGGTAGACTTGATCACTACCTAAAGTAAGAATATACTTTTTGCTATTCCTTTTAGGTTTTGGTTGTTGTTTGTGTATCTTGAGTGTCCAGCAAGCAAGCTGCTTTGAGAGAAAATTGTACAAAAAATGCCAGCCTTGTCAGCATTGAAGGGAAGAAAACATGAGCCAGCAGTGTGTCCAGGTGGCCAAGAAGGCCAATGGCATCCTGGCCTGTACCAGAAATGGTGTGACCAGCAGGTCCAGGGAGGTTATTCTCCCTCTGTACTTGGCACTGGTGAGACAGCACCTCTAATACTGTGTTCAGTTCTGGGCCCCTCTCCACAAGAAGGATGTTGTGGCTCTGGAGTGAGTCCAGAGAAGAGCAATGAAGCTGGTGAAGGAGCTGGAGAACAGGCCTTGTGAGGAGCAGCTGAGAGAGCTGGGGTTTTTTAGCCTGGAGAAGAGGAGGCTGAGGGGAGACCTCATTGCTCTCTACAACTACCTGAAAGGAGGTTGTGGAGAGGAGTGATCTGGCCTCTTCTCCCAAGTGACAGGGGACAGGATGAGAGGGAATGTCCTCAAGCTCCACCAGGGGAGATTTAGGCTTGAGATAAGGAAAAAATTTTTCACGGAAAGGGTTGTTAGGCATTGGAACAGTCTGTCCAGGGAGGTGGTTGACTCACCTTCCCTGGAGGTGTTTAAGGTGAGGGTGGATGAGGTACTTAGGGGCATGATTTAAGGATTGGTGGGAATGGTTGGACTTGACGATCCAGTGGGTCTCTTCCAACCTGGTTATTCTGTGATTCTGTGATTCTGTGTGAAAAACACCAGGCTGATTTTGAAACAGGTAATGAAATCTGGTAATTCTGGGAAAAATCTGGAATTCTGAAATCTTTAATCAGTTATAATTCCCTAGATTTTTCTCCAGTACGCTAATATTTTCTGTATGCAGCATGAAGTGCACAATCTATGTCTCATTTCACCCTTTCAGGCATGAGTCTAAGCAGTACAGCATGGAGTTCCTCCATGCCACATTCGGCTCAGAAACCAGATATATCTTAAATGGAAAAAGGGTAGGAAGGAGGGCCTTGAGAACTACTGAACACCAGCCTCGTTTCTGTCCCCAGGAACAGCATGGAACAGATCTCC
Organism: Clamator glandarius; assembly: GCA_033459285.1. NCBI lineage: Eukaryota > Metazoa > Chordata > Aves > Cuculiformes > Cuculidae > Clamator > Clamator glandarius. Next base: position 1,233,557 of record JAUNZM010000492.1, read on the forward strand.
CTAGAAGCCATACTAAGGCACATGGAGGAAAGGGAAGTGGTTTGAGACAGCCAGTATGGCTACACCAAGGGCAAATCCTGCCTGATCAACTGAGTATTCTACACTGGAGTGGATACATCCATGAAAAAGGGAAGAGCTATGGTGAGCTATCTGGATATAGGTAATACCTTTGATTGTTTGGAGTCTCTACAGTTCAGAGACCTGAATCTAGCTTTCAGCAATTCAGATTCTGAGAGCTGTCTGCTTGGAGCAGGTGCATGTGAATGGTGGTCAAACTGTATAACTTCAGCAGTGCAGCAGATCTGTATTTTTTCATGGGAAAATATATATCTGTAGATCGCATTTGTATTGGCAGATTGCCAGCAGAGGAGTGTTCAAGTAGTCTGAGTTCTAATGAAGACAAAGGCTCCTATGGGTCCTGTACTTGCTTTTAAGAATGTTTTAGACTACAACTCTAAAAAATTCAGTCACAAGTTTAAAACTGAGCCATTTGCCTTTACAATTTTCTCCAGTCTTCTCTGATTTTGGGCAAAACAGTTCTGAACTGCTTCAATGAAGCAAGTGGATAAGACATTGAGGGAAATGAGGAACTCAAAATGTAAAATGTTTTTGCCTGTGAGCTTAATTGTATATGTCAAGAAATCAAGTAGCTTAAAGGTTACAATAATGAGAAAAATATACACATAAAATATGTTGTGAGAGACAATCAGAGACATCTGTATGCAGGTCGTGTTTGCTTGGTGAAGTCCAATTAATCTGTGAAGATGAATTTTTTATTCCCATTCTTTAGGCTTGTCAGTGTATGGTGAAACTTAAAATATATGCTGGAGGCCTCTTTCCAATTAGTGTTTGTATTTATTTAAGTAGCTACAGGAAAATCCTGCCACTTTAGGACTGAGTGGGCTGCAGGTTCCCTCCACATCTTTATTGCTTTTATAAAAAAAGCTGTATTCAGATCTCCTACTGGATGAATTTCATGTTGTAGATGATGAGGCTGCAGGGAGGTGAGCGATGCAGGAAGCACATGTCTGCTTTTCCCAGTTAAGTCTCTTGATTACTCATCCTCTCAACTACCATACGGCTTGAGATGCCCTCTGTGTGGTGGGTCTCATAAAAGCTTCAGGCACTAAACACCCTTCTCTGGTGAGATGGGCAGATAGACTTGGAAAAAGCACTAAGGAAATGTAACTGACCAGGACTCTACTGTTGAAATCTCTGGTGCGGTGACCTCTGTGCTGATTATTCTCAATGGCAGCCTGATCTAACCAGCAAGGTGAACCCAGAGGGACCTCCTTGTCTGAGGGCTTCCTATCCCAGCTGGGAAACAAACAAGGAACAAGGCCATATTTTCACACCATAATAAACAGCATTTCTCAAGTAAGCTTGTTCTGCTTTACACCTGGACACTTTGGTGTAATTATAGTAGTGTGAAAAAAGTCTTCTGATTTACATGTTCCAGGAAGAAGAGCTGTTATCTCCAAGAGAATATATCACAGCTTGAAGAAACTAGTCTTACACCAAATCAAGTGTCTTTTTTGCTATTTTTTGAATCCCAGAGCTGGTGATCGTGAAACACATGTTCAGCCTATTCTGAGGCCATGTAGGCCCTACAGAATAGTAAAAAAGAAGTTGATGCTCACAGATATTTTGTCCCATACACTCTTTCATACTACTTTTCTCTACAGGAAAAGAAAATAAATTAGTCCTAATATTTTCCTTTAGCCAGACATGTTAAAATAGCTTTTGACACATTGTACCTGTTTATTGCATTACATTATTTGAGATAATGTGATTAAAATAAGAACAATATTATGGAAAGATATCACCCCTCCCAAAAAGCCTTGGATTTTGACTTATGATATTACAACAACAATCAGCCCTTTCTTGCATCCTAATTGCATAGTATATTTCATAAAAATCTACTGTTTAGCACACTTGCAATATGAGCTGACTCTAGGTATGGACAAGACAGACTGGGAAGAAAATACATCTCCAATTTAAAAAGATCATAAATCAGTTATGTGCACCAGCAAATGATCTAAATTTTCCTTCTATTTTCTTGGCAGTGTTTAATTTAATTATTAGTTGTACACAGGACTATTTTGTTTTCTGGGTTGTTTTGAGTTTTCAGTACCACTCAAGCCAATTTTTAACAGGTCTCCTCAAACAAAGAGCACTTGACAGCAAAGAAGCTTGCTCAGATTCAAACCATGATCCCACCCACCTACCCAAAATTTGTTAGTTCTTTGCCTGGTATTCCTGACAATGTCTGTATTTCATGGCTATAAACTTGGTTTATGCTAGACTGTAAATGCAACAATTATGGTTTGGGAACTAATGCTGATATTGATTTTTGAAAGAATCATAAAAAAACATCATAAGTTCTGCATTGTTTGGTAGCAAGGTAGAAAATAAGCTTTATTTGCAGGTCCGGTGGTCTGGTGACTTTGCAATGCTTAGCAATGAGTCTTTCTGTGAATGGAAGATGTATTTCCCTATCAATACAATTAGACAAAGATGTAGAAGTACTTGGGACTTAAAAAGTCTGGGGAAAGAAATAGTCTAAAGTGACATTGTAGATGAATGAAGTTGTTGTAGTTGTTGTTAACAGAAACCACTAAGATTTTTTCCATTTAGAAACATAAGGATGAATTGCAGGCCACAAGGCACAAAAACACTGGTTAGATGAGATGATCCTCAGTGAAGTCTGCTTAAAATGGCAGGTAAAATTTTCCATTTATCCATGGTAATTCATGATGGTACAGTAGCACTTTGACAAGGAAGGCTGTAATGGCAGATACAGAAGAAATTTTCTGGACCTTATTTAGTTATTAAACAAAACAGTAGAAGGTGAAGATTTGCTGTTGAGGAAGGGGGAGGGATGATTCACAGAGTGAAAATTCTGCATCATGAAACTTCGACTTCTGAAGTTTGGTTGAGTTCTAGATTACAGATCTTTAAGCTCTTCAGTTTTGAAATTCTCCTATAATGAGAAAAAAAAAAAACACTGGATCAATCGCTCTTTTTATTGTTGAAGTGTCACATTTAAAAAATCGTTGATAAATCAAGATATAAGATATAGTATTATTTTGTCCAGAATGTGTTAAAATGAGGCATTTTGAAGACCACTGAAACTCTTCCAAATCCACTCTTCAAAAAGAACTAGTAAGAAAGCCAACATTTCTTTCACTTTGCGCACATTCACTTTTTCCAGCAAATGGTCATAAAATGTGGGTTTCTGAGCAGTTCTAGGACTAAGTACTTCTGGATTACCATTTTGGCCTCTAGCCAAGAAGAAAAAAGTGGAGCCTCTGAGGAACTCTAGCTGCCATAATCATCTCTGATGTTTTGTAGCACAAAATTCAAATCAGTTTACATGTGTTCAGTTCTGTGCCCCTCACCAAAAGAAGGATGTTGAGGCTCTGGAGCGAGTCCAGAGAAGAGCAATGAAACTGGTGAAGGGGCTGGAGAATCGGCCTTATGAGGAATGGCTGAGAGAGCTGGGGTTGTTTAGCCTGGAGAATAGGAGGCTGAGAGGAGACATCATTGCTCTCTACAACTACATGAAAGGCTTATGATGATATATTTCTCCCATGTGACAGAGGACAGGACAAGAGGAAATGGCCTCAAGCTCCACTAGGGGAGGTTTAGGCTGAACATTAGAAAAAAAAAACCACAGAAAGGGTCAGTAGGCACTGGAACAGGCTGCCCAGGGAGGTGGTTGATTCACCTTCCCTGGAGGTGTTTAAGGCACAGGTGGATGAGGTGCTGAGGGGCATGGTTTAGAGATTGATAGGAATGGTTGGACTTGATGATCCGGTGGGTCTCTTCCAACCTGGTTATTCTATGATTCTATGATTCTATGATTGATTCTATGATTCTATGATTCTATGATTCTATGATTCTATGATTCTATGATTCTATGGTTCTATGATTCTACGATTCTGTGATTCTATGATTCTATACTATGATTCTATGAAATGGCTATACAAAGCAGTAAAGAATTGAGATCACGTATTGAACCAACATGAAAGAACCTTGAAGATGTTTCCAGAGTCTCATTGGACTAAAAAACACTTCTTTTCATTTTTAGGCATGAATAATGAAGCAGGTTGTTCTGTGGGAAGTTGAATTAATGAAACAAGATTTCCTATGAATCTGCGTCGTGTGACTGAGTTAATTTAACAAGAGATGAGCTGCAAGTTTTCCTGTGAGGAAACACTAAAGATTCTCCTCTGCCTGACCTTCTGGTTTCACAATATTTTAGTTAGCTGAATCTGTGTGACAGTTGTATCATTTAGTTACACTTTACTCAAAAAGTTTTAAAATCATTGGGAAGAAAAGGTAGAAGTACAGATAAATGACTACTTATAAGAAACTCCACAGCACTACTGAACAGTCTGGGCTCCTTGCTTTTTTGCAGGTTGAGTGCTGCACAAGGCTTAAGATTTCCCATTGACATTAATATGTTATTGTTAAACTTCTCTGAGGAAGGGTGGAATGGCATCAAGGGATTCAGTGTCAGTAGTTTGTATGACAAGCTTTGCAAATAAGGAATAAAAATTCCCTTCTTCTAAGAGGCTAGCTTTATCTTATGCATAAAGCTCTAGGAGGCCAAGTGGGATTTATTCCTCAACCCTGCTTTGCCTCACATCTCTGGTGCAGCTTCCTCTGGGTCTTCACTCATAAGCATCAGGCAGCACACTTCATTCAGAAGCTGCAGGGAAAGCTACATACTGCTTCATGGTTCGGGCAAAACACAAAACCCCTTCAGTGTAACAGATCACAGGTTTCAGAGGCAGTACCCTCTAGTCTAAAAAAGGGATGCAAATACAAGTTTTATGATACTTTTTCCACCTGCTAGGGTGGTTACAGATCAGAGGTCATTTAATGAGCACCCCAAATATTGAGCAACTCATGCTAAATGAAATGAAGGCACCTTAGCATAAGGCCTCACAGCTTTGCACGTACACCATGTATACACAGGTCCAAGGTTTCTCTTTGCAACATTAGGGAGTTGTTCTTTCTTGTACTCCTCTTGTTTCTCATGGGTGTTATTCCTCAGTAGTCTTTGACCTGTAACGTTATAGTCTATCGATTCCTAGGCCAGAATGTTTACATAGGCGTTTTCCATGGGAAAGTGTAATAGTGCATGTAACAAATGATTGCTTGCTGCTGAAGGAGAATTCTCCAATCAGCTTGTTACACGATAGCTTGTGGTAGCTAAGTTAGGTATAAAATGTGCTACGAACTTTGAATAAACGGCTTCACTTGGATCACATTGATCACTGCGTGTTGTCCCATTTCTTCCATCGTGACAGGACACAGACAATTCTGTGTACATTTGTACAAGGACTGGTAGATATTGCAGACTCTGCCTGGTTAAGTTTTGTGGGTGAGGGTTTTTTGGCATGAGAAGGGGCTATGTTTTGCACGTAGTCACATCTAATTCTTAGGGTGCATCATTCATCTGTTTTGATATTGTTATACAGAAGCATTGTGCTGTTCTGTGCTGACAGCAACATAAATAAATCATAGAATCGTTAAGGTTGGAAGTGACCTTAAAGATCATTTAGTTCCAAGCCCGCTGCCATGGGCAGGGACATCCCACTAGATCAGGTTACACAAGGCCCCATCAAACCTTGCCTTAAACACCTCCAGGGATGGGACATCCACAACCTCCCTTGGTAACATGTTCCAGTGTCTCACTACTCTCATGGTAAAGAAATTCTTCCTAGTGTCTAATCTAAATCTGCCCCTCTCTCATTTTATACCCATTCTCCCTTGTCCTGTCACCACAAGCCTTTATGAATAGTCTCTCTCCAGCTTTCTTGTAGGCTCCTTTCAGGAACTGGAAGGTCACTATAAGATATTCCTCATAGCCTTCTCTTCTCCAGGCTGAACAAGCCTGACTCTCTCATCCTGTTCTGATATGGAAGGTGCTCTATCCCCCAGATCATCCTTGTCCTCCTCTGGACCTGTTCTAACAGCTCCATATCCTTCTTATGTAGAGGATTCCAGAACTGGGCAAGCTACTCCAGATGAGGTCTCAAAAGAGAGGAACAGAGGGGCAGAATCCCCTCCCTCGACATGCTGGTCATCCTTCTTTTGATGGAGCCCAGGATATGGTTGGCCTCTGGGGTGTTAGCACACATTGCTAGCTCATGTCGAGATTCTCATCAATGACCACCACAAAGCCCTTCTCTGCGGGGCAGCTTTCAATCATTTCAAATGAACAGTGGAATTACACAGTTCTTTTATATCTAGTTATTGTGAATTTGCATCATTTGTTCTTTCTTCAAATGAAATGCGTCTCCTTTTAACTAGTTATATAATAAAAATGTCCTTCTGTATAGCACTGACTGTGAAATAATGTTGCTGGTCAGCACTTGAATAGGGAATCATTTGCCAGATTGACCCAAGTGGAAACTCAAGTGTCACCTCTGGGTTTGTGGTGATATCTATTTCAGTGATATTAGAAAATCTAAATGTTAAGCAAGGTTATGAAAGAATTACGGACTTGAGTTGGCTTAATAGGTGGATTTGAGAATGGTTGAGAAAACGAAATTATTCCTATCTTATTGCCAAACTCTGCCACAGGAGATTTGATGTAGAGGAAAGGGAAATTCTGCCCTTTTTCTACTTTGGCATCTCTGCCCCTTTTTCCTGTAAGCAAGCCTCTGCCAGTGTATGTCATAAGTTTGTCCACCAGCATGTCTTCCATTTAGGTTCTGCCAGCTGTGTGTGCTTAGGCCAGTGTTTGATTTTTTTCTTTGTGTTTTTCCTGGGGTTGTATAGAGGATTTTGATCAAGAGACATGGTAGACCTAGATCTCTGTGAAAATGCTCTGAAATTTCTGGAATCTGCTGCAGGGCATCAGGAGAACCATGATGGCTTTATTATCCGTAGGGGTAGCAAGGCGGATTTTCAGCAGAAGAAAAAACACCATGGGGAAAACAAAGCAGCGATATTTAGTCCAGATGAGTCTTAGAAACAGTCATGCACAGGGAAATAAAAAGTAACAGAAGGACTATGTCCATCTACATATGCATCCTAGAGATGGAGATTTTACCTTGGTCTGTCCAAAGGCTAACACAATACTATGTTCCTAAGTGAAATCCTGTTGTACCTAGTCCTTGTGATTTCAAAGGTAATAATTTCTCATGAATATGCTATATCTGCCAAGAAAAGAATCCCAGTTTTTAAGAGATTTTGTTTTATTTACTCTCTCAGAGCTTCTCAAATATGTCCAGCACCCTAAAGAAAAATAACTGAGAAGTTTTGACAATTTACCTGTTTCTTTTACCTCTCCCGGGTGTAATGACACCACTGAAAGCAAAGAACTTTGAGAGACAGCGTCTTCGCAATTTTATCTCAATTTTTATGATACTTACATACCTTGTGAGTGGTAGAGAAATGGACCTAGCTCCAGAATCACAAAAGAACAAAAATAATACATTCAAGGTTACTGAATTTTTTTAATAAAAGAAGTTATGATCTCCATCATAAAAAGTACTTTGTCAAATATAACACTTTCCAAACTCCTTAATTAAATTAAAACAAGTTATCTCTTACAGTAGACACAGCTATGATGATGAGAATAAGAAATGGAAGTATCTTAACAGTATGTGCATTATGTTCAAGTCTATAGTAAACTGGGGTTTTATTTATTAATTGACAATTGGAGCAATATTGTCTTGTTTCTACTTTCTATCCTATTTTTCAGCTGGATAGATATAAGAGCTGACAGCTATTATGCTCTTCCAGGATGATTGGGTAAAATGATGCTAGCATTGCTGAAAAGGACAGGCAAATCAACTTGTGAATTTAGTAACTCTTCATTGTGGGTTTCTTTCAATAAATACTCAAGGTAGTAAAAAAAAAAGCACAGCCCAGGGTATGGAGAAGGCTGAGGTAATCGATTACTTTTTTTCCTCAGTCTCTACCAGCCAGGGTTTAAGCCACACTAGCCGAGTCACAGAATGCAAAGGCAGGGATTGGGAGATCAAAGAACTGCGCATTCTAGGAAAGGAGCAGGTTTGAGATGATTTAAGGAACCTGAGAGTGCACAAGTCCATGGGACCTGATGAGGTGCATCCATTCGTCCTGATGGAACTCGTGGAAGAAGTTACTATTCATCATACCTGAGAAGTCATAGCAATACAGTGAAGTTCCCATTGACTGGAAAAAAGGAAAAATAACTCATTTTTAGAAAAGGAAATAAGGAAGACCCATGGAACTACAGACTTGTCAGTCTTGCCACTGTGCCTGAAAAGATCATGAAACAGATCCTCCTGGAAACTCTGGTGAGACACATGGAAAACAGACAGGTGGCTAGTGATAGCCAGCATGTGTTTACTAAGAGTAACTCATGCCTGGCAAATCCGATGGCCTTCTCTGATGAGGTTACAATGTTGGTGTATAAGGGAAGAGCAACTGCCCTGGTCTACCTGGTCTTATGCAAAGCATTCCACTGTCCTGCACGACATTCTTGTCTCTAAATTGGAGAGACATGAATTTGACAGATGGACCACTTGCTGGATAAACAATGCAATGGATGGTCACACTTAAAGTGTGGTCAATGGCTCAATGTCCAAATGGAGACTGGTCATGAGTGGTGTTCTTCAAGAATGAGAACTGGGACCAGTGTTGTTTATCGTTTTTGCCACTCACAAGGACAGTGGGATTGAGGGCACCTTCACTCAGCAAGATTGCTGATGATACCAAGCTATGTGCTGCAGTTGACATGTTGGAGGGTAGACATACCATCCAGAGGGACCATGACAGGTTTAAGAGGTGGGTCTGTGCAAACCTCTTTAAGTTCAACAAGGCCAAATGCAAAGTCCTGAACATGGGTCAGGGCAATCCCAAGCATAAATAAAGGCTGGATAGAGAAGAGCTTGAGAGTAGCCCTGAGAAGAACTTAGGGGTCCTGGTGGATAGGATGCTCAACATGAGCAGAACAATGTGCCCATTTTTAAGGGGGATACAAAAGATGACCCTGGGAACTACTGATCTGTCAGCTTTACTTTTGTCCCTGGGAAGATCATGGAACAGTTCTTCTGAAATGCTGTGTTATAGCACGTGAAGTCAGGGAAGTGATCTGAGACAGCCAGCATGGTTTCACCAAGGGCAAGTCCTGCCTGACCAACTTAGTGGCTTTCTATGATGGATGCTGGAAAAGTGATCTGTCTGGATTTCTGTAAAGCCTTTGACACAGTCCCTTGAAACATCCTTCTCTCTAAATTAGAGAGATATGGATTTGATCGGTAGACTGTTGATGGTCACATTCAGAAAGTAGTGGTCAATGGCTCAGTGCCCAGATGGAGATCCGTGAAAAGTGGTGTCCCTCAGGGGTCTATACTGGGACTGTTTAATGTTTTCATCAATTATATTGACAGAGAGCTGGTTTTCCTCTCTAGAAGAATTCTGCATTGAGAAAATCCATCACCATTTCCTGCCTAGGTAAGTCTTTTACAATGACTCTCCTCCTGGCACAGAAGCTTCTCCTCTACCCCTTCTCTCATCATCTATTGCCTGTAAACCAGTTTTAATTTTTCCAGTCTGGCAGGCTTTTTGAAGCTATTTAGAAGCTGTAGTTATTTCATCCTTGGCAATTTTTTTCCATTCCAATTTCTAGGAGTTTTTGATTCAGGACTCATTTGAGGTCTTAGATTGAACGAGGATCAAGCAGGAGGTGTACCTGTCTCTATTACTTAATACTGCTGTGTTCTGACTACTTTGGAAGAACTCAGGAAGCAAATGTTTGTCTTTTATCATTCTCTTACTTTAAAAATGCGGACTTGAGCCTATTTTTTTAAACTCACTTTCATGTAAATACAAATATAAGTAATTTTTGTTAGTTTCCAGTTTCCCAAGAGATGCAAAGGTGCTGCAGCTCCATGTCTTCAAGTCCAATCATCAGTGAGGTTGAAAGTATACTCCCAAAAATTTATTTTCATTTATATTTTATGTGTTCAAAATAATTTCTTTATTGGTTTACAACATGGGGAATACAATGATAATACATAGTTACTCCACTCATCTGTGAGTTTAAAAGAATGCAGAGGAAGATCAGAAAGCCACTATAATTTAACAAGACCAGGAAGAATAATAAGTCACAGTGACATATGAGGCAGAAATTATCTATATAGTAATCAGTCACAAAAGTATGATGTTCTGGTGAAAAATTTCAAAGAATATTCATTAATTAATGGCATCTTTCTCCAGTCAGGCTGATCTTAGTTTTCAGTTTGTAAAAACACTTCACTCCTGCATAAAGTGTTTTTGAGGATTGTTCACACAACTGTAAAATTCAGGAAACAAGTAGTGCTTGCAGAGTTAATATCATTCATTTATCTGTACAATGTAAGAACAGTTGTTTCATTATTTCATGTGTGAATAGTAAGCCAGTTTTATTACCTACTTGAATAGATTTCCATACAGAACAAAGCCTAAATACTTATATTCAAAAATGAAATAGGTTTTCATTATAGTCCAATCAGATTAGACAGAGTGTCTTTCCTGTATAACTGCTTGCAAGTATTGAGTTCAAAACAGTGTTTCTTTTTACCTCCTCAGACAATCTTGAACTGTTGTAGTGGTTCAGGCTGAGCCCTATTAAGCTATGAAAATGCCAAGGGACAGATTGCTCTTTTCTCCCTCGGAGAGCACTATGGTCTCACCCAGCAAAAAACAAGTTAATATGTTAACAAGCTATGGGAATCATGCAGATTCTGAAAGACTGGCACTAGAATTGTGCTAGTAATTTCATGCTCATGAAAAGAATTTCTAACAGAGTAAAAATAGACATTTGTTGGGGTTTTTTGTCTAATATTTTATATTTATGTTACATGAAATGATTTTCACATTCAAAAAGGTTTATTGTCATGCTCATCTCACTTGGGTTTCCGTTTATGAAGATGGAGATAGTAGCTGTGACCAAAGAAACACATTGATTTGGCAGGAGGAAAGTATGTTTGACCATTTGTGATACTGACCAGAAAAAAGATAGTTTTTCTGCTTCAGAAAATGACACTTGAAGAAACCAAATATCCTTAAACAATTTTCATTTCCAAGTTACATTTTCTTTAAAAGAAATGGCTGTGGATTGTCAGCCCTACAATGTATATTTGCAGAACGTAGGTATGGGAGAATTGCCAGTGAAAGCTGCTGTCAGCCTCGGACAATTTCTTCATTAAACCACGATGATGACAAAGACCCTGGAGCAAGTATGAGAAACAAATCCTGTAAAAAGGAAATGAATAAATGGCAGTGTTTTATTTTCACATGAAACACCATTCTTGGTATAAATTAATTTTCTTATGTGTTCCTTGAAACTATACTGAGAATCCCATTTGCAGGCCATGCTTGTGCTTGGAGCTGCCTAAACACAACACGGAGGTCATCCTGCCACAGAGTTGCCCCTGCCTCTGCCTGTGAGTTAAAATTAGAGGAGCCCAGAAGACAGATATTGTGATGGGACTCTGTTACAGACCACCCAGCCAAGAAGAATAAGCTGATGAGCTCTTCTATAAACAGCTGGGGGAAGTCTCAGAATCGCTACCTCTTGTCCTTGTGGGAGACTTCAATCTTCCTGATATCTGCTGGAAGTACAATACAGCAGAAAGGAAGCAGTCTAGGAGGTTCTTGGAGTGTGTGGAAAACAACTTCCTCACACAATTGTGAGTGAACTGACAAGGGAAGGGGCTCCCCTGGACCTGCTGTTTGTGAACAGAGAAGGTTTGGTGGGGGGTGTGACAGTAGGAGGATGCCTAGGACAAAGCAATCATGAGATAGTAGAATTTTCAGTTCTAGGTGAGGTGAAGAGGGGGATTAGCAGAACAGTAACATTAAACTTCCAGAGGGCAGACTTTGGACTGTTCAGAAGGCTGTTTGGGAATGTCCCATGGGAGACAGTCCTTAAGGGCAAGGAAGCCCACAAGGGCTGGTGTTCTTCAAAAAAGAAATCCTAGTTGTTCAGGAGCAAGCCATCCCCATGTTTGAGAAAAGCAGTTGTCAGGGAAAAAAAACCAGCTTGGTTGAGCAGGGAGAACTTGAGGGACATCAAAAAGAAGAAAAATGTCTATGAGGTTTGGAAGAAGGGATGGGCATCTTGGGTGGACTACAGGGAGGAAGTGAGATTCTGCAGAGGAAAAATCAGGAGGGCTAAGGCCAAACTAGAAATCAGATTGGCAAAGTTGGTGAAAGATAACAAAAAATCTTTCTATCAATACATGAACAATAAAAAGAGGACTAGGGAGAATATTCAGTCCCTATTGCATGCAAATGGAACGACTGTGACAAAGGATCAGGACAAGGCTGAGGAACTTAATGAAGTTCAGGCTGGACATCAGAAAAAAATTTTTCCTGGAAAGGGTGAGTGGGCACTGGAACGGGCTGCCTGGATAGGTGGTTAAGTCACCATCCTTGGATGTATTTAAAAGTCGGGTGGATGAGGTGATGAGGGGCATGGTTCAGTGATTAATAGGAATGATTGGACTTGATGATCCTTTGGGTCTTTTCCAGCCTGGTGATTCTGTGATTCTGTGGATACTTTGCCTGTTCAGTTCACATTCCCTGTGATCTATTTCAGTAACAGAGCTGTACAGGCAAAAACTGCTCACAAAAAACCAAATTTCAAAATCATGCATTCAAGTTGTCATGGAAGCTGTCCTTTAAATTTTTATGCAGTTATTCTTGATGAAAGCATATGCTAATTCAATCAGAGAGAATGAAAAATGTTGTTTGGTCTATTTGCCCTGCCGCAGACTATTAGTTTTGAGGTTAGAAGACAGGCAATGAATCCATAGGCAGTAAAACAATAAAACAGTTACTCAGAAAAAAGCTACATGTAGAGTGAAATGACTGTCAACTCTGTCTGGGAGTGTAGAAGTTGTGTTGTGCCCCAGTGTGACCTTGTTCTGCTGCTGAAGTCAAAGCACCATTACGCAAGCAACAACACCCCCTTTCTGCAAAGTGATTTGTAGTCACTGCAAGTGACCACACACCTTGGGACCATTGGCAGCTTCATCCCTCAGGCACCAGTGAAGTTAACTGACATCAAATTGACTGAGATGCAGGGCCAGACCAAGCAGTGGGATACGTGCCTTCCTGGTCATGCAAATTTGTGGTGTATCTTCTTTTTCAGTGGGGGAAAGATGATACTGTCAAATCCCTTGATTTCCCTGATTTGATTATTCCTCATGGATCTCTTCATAACTTTGACTAAAATTAGGGCCATTAAAACCATGACAATCATTAACAGTGATCTGGTTTTTACTTGTAATTTTGAGAACTTGCTGCTGTGGTGTGGTTTGGCCAGTGCTTGGCATACCACTTTGACAGAGCAACAGGTGCAGAAGAAGAAGCAGCTGAGGAGGGGTTAAAGAAAATGGCACAAAAGCTTTCCGTACCACTGTACGTCCCTTTAAAAGGATCCTACCTCCAGTTTTTCATTCATGTTTTCTTCTTTCTTTTCACCAATGAATCTTCAGTTTTACTACTCTAGGATCTGTGTGGCAGCAGTCTAAAAGGACAGAAATGGATTTTGAAAAAAAATTATTTTACTTTTTTTCACCCCATTATGAATACTGAATTTGTTCTGTGGGCACAGAACATTGACAGAGTACTAAGAACATCAGATATATCGTGTCTTTACTTTTCTCCAAGCTCAATACAGCAGAGCATAATGTGCATGCATAATATTAAGCTTTAAGACCATTCCAGTACATCATCTTCTTTATAAGCTGTTCTTCCTTTCTTCCAGTATAATAACCTAGGGCATCTCAGCTTCTATATGTTGTTCTCATTGAAGTCATAGTCCATCAGATAAACTTATGAGCAGTCCTTTGCTTTTCTAGAGCCTGGTGGTGAATCTCTACATTCGACTTTTGATTTTGGCTGAAATTCTATCCATGGTTATGTTTTTTAATTATTACTCATTTTGTTTAGCACATGCATGCTAACCTTAATTTTCCTTTTACTTTTCTTCCAACAACTTGTTTTATACTCTTTCATAGCATTACTGTCACTGAACCACATTCAAGCTATTTGAGAGATTGATGCAACTCTAATCCCCAGGCCATGGAAAATCACAGTGGCTTTCTATTGTTTGGTGACTATAAAGGGAAATTTTATCTAAAAGAAAGAATGAAAATTGAGTATGACGTGGAATTTTTTCTTGATTTCTTTTTGAAATTATTTTAAAAGAAAAGTAATTCTTCCATGGTATGTTATATCGATATGTAAATACTATACGAACTCAAATTAATTTTATCTGATAGGAACCTCAATAGAAGGGAGATGTTGCCATATGCACCTTTGTCTAAAAGAACAGAGGTTTAGAAGAATGTTAGCATCAATAAACAAGCAGGATAAAACCCATAGTTACACACTCCTTTCCACTCACCTTACAAATGGAATCACAGGACAGGCAGTGTGTTAAGACTTTAGACAACCACAGAAAGAAATCCCTGATGAGTGCTGCTGCACGTACACAAGGTAATTCTTGAATGGGGATGCTCTGGCACCAAGACTGGTGCTGGCAAGTTTGCTGTCTGTGCTTAGAGCAACGGAACACAAGAAAAGTCACATAGAGGGATATAAAATTCTGCTGCAGATTAACTCCACTATTCCCAAAGTAAATGGTGTCCCTGAACAGTTTTTTTTCTTCATTCTATTGGATTCTCCATACCATAAAGAGTCTGATATAAAACTGATATATCTGCATTTTGGTTTTGCACATGTGTATGTGTAATGTCCTTATAAGCTCCTTTGTAGCATGCAAACCCATCCTAAGAGCTCATAAGTTGCATGACTGTGGCCCACTTTCGTGTCTACTCCACCTACACTTAAATTCATAAAACAGAAAAAAAACTCACTAAAACACTCTCTAATAAAGCTTTTGATTTCTTTTCTTTTCTGTAATTGTATTTTCACCTATCCACAATGTGGTCTTAAGGGACATTCTTTTATATACTTATCTGATTTCCACATAAATCTGGTGTGTGTGGTGGGGGAGGCTGAAATTACCATCTGCAGCATTGTATTAGGTCCTAGGCAATAATAATTTTGGGGTAAAGATCTATCACTCTGTCAGTAGTTAGGTCAATTGCATTTTGATTACTGTGATTGTTCTTAAATATTATCCTATTATTCCCTTGTAGGTCCCAAAGCTCTATTTAGGTACATAGATCTGCTGTGTGTTTAACCATGAACTAAAGCATTAATTTGTTTTTCTAACTTTTTTGCATTTACAGATTAAGGGGCTTTGTGCTGAATTCTGGCCAAATTAGCATGAATAACTTGAAAGGACTCCTGCATCCATGTACAAGGCCAGTCAGTTTTGGTTGGTTGAGCAGGAGAGGCAGTCATGTGAGTCAGTCCTGGACAACTCTGATTCTTTCCAAAGCTGAGTGGTAGGGAGGGGAAACAAAGGATCACGCTTACTGAAATGAGTATTTCCCAAGCATTGCTCACATAGCCCTGGAAAGGAGACTGCAGAATCTATGGCTCTGAAATGGACATTAGTTCTCACAGTCTTCACTGCTTGTCTCAGCTGTGAGTGGAGCAGACAGGAGGGCATATTAACCCCAGTCTAGCTGTCCCAGATGACACTCCCATACGTCTCATGGTCGGCTGTTCTTCAGTTCCTTCTCTTCCTATGCCACAAGGACAGAGACCAAGCTTTATCTTTGTAGATCATGAATGTGCACAATAAGTGCTCAATGATACTTTAAAAATCACACCTTTTTTTTGTTTCAAAAAAGAAACAATAGTAATTTTGAGAATCTCAGAGCCTTTTTTAAAAAAGTTAAGACATAAAATTATCTCCCATTTTTGACAATATAAGAAGAAATGTGTTTGCAGATGTTCTATTAAAGATGACTGAATTTATACAGTTCATTTAGTTAAGTAGTAGCAAGATACATGGATAGAGCAGCCTGACAACTTTCATATCTCCAGTCACTGGAGACACGAGGCTCAGCTACACTCCATACTGGATGTCATTTTCTGAACCAAGGTGACATGTTTCACTTTTTTCCAGTGAAGCAGGACACTAGTTTGTAACCAGTCCTCATTACTGTACATACTGCTATGAGCAAACAAAGCCTTACAGAGGAACACGCATGCCCTGAAAGTCTTTAAATCACTGTATCACATGAAAGAAATAAGTGCAGAATTGTATGGTCTCAGACAACTACTTGTGTATAACAGCTTTACATCAGTACAGTGTGTCATCAGATCCTATTCGAGTATGATCCACTAGGCCTTGTCCAATTAATCCAATTTAATTGTAAAATCCATAGTAATGTGCCCAAAAATAAAATCTCTCAATCATCTAAAGTTAGTAAAATTCCTAAAATTAGTGTGTGAACATCATCCTGCGGTGATGAAGGAGATGGAGACCTCGCAGTTTTCTCTAACTGTATTCTTTTAAACAGCACAGCATACAGAAGTCAAATTAAGAAAGTACACTGGAATCTCTCTCACAAATTCACTTGTACAGCCTTTTGATTCCTGAACTAAAGAAACAAACAGGATAATTTGTTTTGTCTGTTTCACACCTACACTCACATTCCCAGGTGTTTTTTTCCAGCCTGGTTTCACACACAAAAAGCCATTGGCCTGTTCTGCAAATGAATGGCTGAGATGTCAGCTCTTGGATTAAATCAGGCAGATTGACCCTCTATGCCATTTCTATAATATTGTCTGTGATAAAATACATGTTTTTCATGAGATTTTTTTTCATCCTGAAAAGAAGAAATTACACTGTGAAAGGAATATTCTCTAGACAACTCAGAGGCCAGCAGATTCACATAACCAGCAACCGCTCATGGCACTTATACAATGTGGTGCTTGAACTGTTGCTTAAACACATACTACATAGCTTTTATCAACAATTTTGGCACTATCCAACTGATACAGCATGAAGGTTGAGACAGAATGACCTGCTGAGTTTGTATACTCTGTTATGGTCAGGCTTTGCAGCCCCTGCTAAGCTTTCTAGCTGTGGTCCAGGTAGCAGTCAATGCACCAATTACCTTCACAACATTACATTTGAATAGTAACTTTAAAAGGGACTCTTATTTGGCACTCATGAATGTTTTTGTATAAGATACACAGTGTATTAATTACGTGAGATGCCAAGGGACAAGGAAAGGAGCAAGGAAGCAAGTGTGGGGTTTTTTTTGTTTTTATCTGCTTTGGTACTTTAAACACAACAGATGGTGACAACAGGACATTTGTTTAACTCTCTTTCCTGCCAAAAGTCTCAAATAATTTTCCATGAGGAGTGAAGTAAATGCTTGTGACAAGTCTGTAACAAAGACTGAGACTGCAGATTTCAGTGTGACATGGACAGAAGCCTTTGATTACAAAAAAAAACCCCAAAACCCAAAAACCAGTAGAATGAACGATTAGCAGTTATTGAACAATTGCTTTCATGGTCCTGCATCTAAACAGCTCAAAAGTCTGTTGAAGCAGTTCTTACAGGTAGCTGTGCAATGGCACTCCCACTATTGTGCATGTAAAAGTGCACGTGTGCACATACCTTGTCCCTGTCACTCACTGTTCACTGTGCAAACTAGGCTGGATATAGTCCAGCAAACTTTGACAACAAAGCTAGGATGTCATGCAGTGGGAAAGCAAAGTTCATGTTCAGCTTCAGATTTTGTGCAAGATCCTTGTCACATTTTAAATTAAATATTTACTTACTTGTGTTTTATGAAAGTATTAGTATTTTGTTCTAGCTTTTTCCTCAACAACTGATTAGAAAAAAAAAACGAGTGGAAAAGGCTACTAACATGATGTACCTGGAAGATGAAAAGTGAGTTTCACTGTTCCATTTAACATATGCTGGGATGGCAAGGAATAGTGTCACTCATTATAACTCTCCCTTTTCTCTACATCTAATGCATTACAGTTTCTCCTGGGGCTGTTTTATTCCTTCAGCCCAAACTGAGATTGATCAACCACATCCTCCTCCTGTTTCTGCCACGGTCTGATGTTTTTCCTGTGACAGCAGCATCAGGCAAGGGCTGGTCATCTGCAAGCACTCTCCTCTCTGAGTAACTGGTAGAAAGTTTCTCTGAATGGCACAGATAGAATCTTTTCACTTTCTGAGGTCCAAAAGTCTTTGGAATTATATTTTTAGATTTTCATGTCACTGTCTGATTATTGTTTTGCTGTTTTGAAATCCTTTATTCTGAGTAGATAATTCAGGCCATTTTGATTGACAGGAAACTGCTTATAATCATCACTTCAGTCTGTAAAGAAACTCAAGCTCGCAGGTTTTCTAATCTCAAAACAATTAAATTCTTCAAAGCATTTTATTCTAATTATTATTGACATTGTATGTTTGATAAGTTAAAGATAAGTTACGCTGTTTTCCTCATGAAGTGAAATTTTTTCCTCTCTTGAAACTATAGTATAATAAATAAAATATTACATGGGGCAAATAATGAAAAAATGAAATGTTTCTTTTCAAATATTTCCCTCATAGCAGTGTTGTTATGGAGAATATTTATCCCCACACATTTTTATGGAAAAAAACCCCACACTTAAGAGAAAGTATTTCCAGTATGAGTAAAGTCCGCCACACGTGGAAGAATTTTTTTGAATGAGAAAACGTTACTTTTTCAGTATTTAGACATCTTTCCTATCTTAAGAAGGCTGTATGGAGTCTTCTGTTTATTTTATAATTACAGGCATGATGCAGAAAATGTCAGAGTGGAATATTTATTAGATAGCTTGCAATAAACAATGTAATTTTGCCTTCTTCATAATACTGAAAATCACAAAGTATCTACTTTTCTGCGGCATTCATTAGGTGCACAAAGTTATACAGCATGTTCAGGAGTTAAGCAACTCAACCTCGCTTATTGTTGCAATAAATGACAGATCTTGAAAATGTAACTTTTATTTGATTTCTCCAAGTGTTTCAACACTTGGAATTGTTCTCAGTTTATAATGAATGTAAAGACTGGTCCTTTGTATGTTGCATTTCATATCTGTTTCCTTTCCTATTGCCAGCAGATGCTTCAGGTCTGTCCAGACAAAAAAAAAAAAATACCCTTTGTTGCAGTCTTCAAACAAATTTTAAAAATATGTCTACCAAGATTAAAGACTACATTTCCATTTTTGTCATAAAAAAAAAACCAGCTCAGAGTGTATGGAACACATTCGTTGAAAATAAATATTCCATTTGATAGGATAATAAGGGAACTATTTCATTTTTAACCGAATCATATATCCATGCAGATGATAGCCATTTAGGGTATTTTTAACATGGTTCTAAACACCAAAAAGAGCTGTGCCCAACAACTTTTTGAAATTACTTGTGTTCTGCAGAAACATGCTTAGTGCAGCATTTGAACATGACCACCAGGTAATTAGTAAGAGGAATGTAGAAAAATGAGTAGTTCTTCACATCGGCAGCAGACCATGCAATTCAATCTTCTCCCTTTGGTTTGTTGGACATAAAATTCGCATATGGAACAGTGGATTTTGATTGTGTTTTCTGTTACTGCTGTTAATGGACTGGCCCTGCAGCCCTCAAGGAAAGGGTAATTTTAATGACTAGACACTTATCAGAGCTGCGAGAGAAAGTCTGTACTGCCTGTGATGTTTTTTCTTCACCTAAGCAATGCAGTCCCTGCACAGATGTCTGCACTTGGTAACCTTGGCTGGCTGGGCACATCCACACAGCAGATGTAGTTAAAATGTACACAATGTAGATATAATGTACATAATGACAGGGAAGCATTAAATTATGCTGAAGACAATATTGGATTTGTGCAGCTGAAGGCAATGTTTGTGTAAGAAAATATCTTACTAGGGAGAAAGAATAAGAACAGATTGAATTTCTCACTTGCAATATTGCAAATTGAATGATAAGAAGTAAAAGCAAGGAAAAACATTGACAGCAAATTTATCAGAATTGCACAGAATATTTTTACTGAGATTGAAGACTGTATTTTCATTTTTGTCACAAAAAGAAATACAACAACTTATGGTGTATGTCACACTTTACCTGAAATTAAATAATCTATTTTACAGGATAATAAGGAAACTACGAAAGAGGAATAAAAAACACTGACAATAAATATAGCAGAACTGCACAGCAAAATGCAAAAAATACCATGGACAACTATACCTCCCATGTTTCTTATAGAAATTATTTAAAGTTGCTTGTCCACTCCATTTATATTAAAATTACTGCCACTGGAGCACATCTGATAGTTTTGGCTCTGATTGATGGTCTTGCTGGCAGACATTTCAGAAAGTTCATAAGTATATGATAAAATATCCTTTTGTATTGATTAAATGACATTAGTCTTTTGGCAAAGTTGAGGCAGGTGTTCATTGGCCTATAATCAGGGGTGGATGATAGGAAGAAAGAAGGCAAAGAGATTCTTTCATCCTTACCTAGACTTTGGCTTCGTTTTCCTCAGTAGTACCTCATTTGGTTTTGGAAAACGGTTTAGACCTTCCAGATCTGCTGTGGTGCCTCTTTCCTAGGAGAAACATTCAAATGATCTTCTAATGATTGATAATGGACTTCTACTCCAATTCCATCACTGTAATTTTGTTTCTTGCTTAACTAACTCTTTGAAAGATTTGTGTAAAGAAAAAAACTCATATCAGTTGGCTACTCATAGTTTCACATGTCATGTTTTATCTCTACGTGTTTGTTGTTTGGGTTTCTCTAACCACCTGGCTTCACTGAGGAATACTCTTGTTTTTTTTTATTTGAGTGGTATCATTCTTTTTTCCTTCTTGAGCAAGCTACTTTTTTCCACTCCTCAAATTAAAGGCTATTTTTTATCACAAAAAAAATAATTCTTTATTTATTTGTCCCAGGCCATGATAGCATTAAATAGGCCCCTAAGGCATTTCTGCAAGGACTTCTGCGGGACAACGATTCATGTTCTTTATCTACCAACTCTGTCAGCAAGGGCAGTGATCAGGGTCACCTGTGGTTTTGCATCAACTTCTTCTCCCACAGCACTTCTAATCTCATTAAATGTGATAAGATATGAATATAATTTTCCACATGGGCCTACCATGATTATCATTCTTTCTAGACTTTACAAAAAAAAAAAAAGCAGCCATATATTTCTCTATTTTTAGAAGACTTTACCTTTCGATTTCCATTAACTGTGCCATTTCTAGGTAAATGAAACACATTCTTTTTTTTTTTTTAAAATTTCTTCTTCATTCACATTAAGACCATTATTAATCATTTTCAGACCTGAAGGAAATTTATGTCTAAAACCTCATTTATTTCCTCACATAGCCATAGAAATCATAGTACTACCTTGGCAGAGAAAAGGATCTGACTATTTATACAACAAAGTTTGTTACTTAAAAGTTGCAGGAAAAGTATTGTGGTTTATAATTATATGTATGTTTTTTAAACTAAATCAACTTCACAGTATGAAGCAAGATGAACTTCCAAAAAGATACCTTTTAACTTCATATATTCTTCAATACAATAGCTGTATAGTGCAAGTACCTTACAGTGCTGTGGTGTTTCTTTGCCATCAGGCAATTGTTTTAATTATATCTAGTTTTAATTATATTGGGACAGCATGGATTCACCAAGAGCAAGTCTTGTTTGACCTACCTAGTGGCTTTCTATGATGACCTGATCCCAACAGTGGATGTAAGAAAAGCAATAGAAATAACCTATCTGGATTTCTGCAAAGCCTTTGACACAGTTCTCCACGGCATCCTTCTCCGTATATTGGAGGGATATGGATTTGATGGATAAGGATTTGATGGATAAGGAACTGGTTGGATGGTTGCAATCAGAGAGTAGCTAGTGGTCAATGGCTGCATGCCCAGATAGACATCCATGAAAAGTGGTGTCCCTCAGGGCTCCATACTGGGACTAGTTCTGTTTAATATTTTCAACAATTATATAGGCAGCAGAACTGAGTGCACCCTCAGCAAGTTTGAAGATGATACCAGGCTGAGCCGTGCAATTGTCACACCAGAAGGATAGGATGTCATCCAGAAGGACCTGGACAATCTGGAGAAGAAGAAACTCTAAGAAACTCATGAGATTCAACAAGGCCCAGAGCAAGGTCTTGTAGCTGGGTCAGGGCAATCCATGCTTTCAACAGAGTATGAGGGATGATGCAATTGAGAGAAGCCCTGCTGAGAAGGACTTGAGGGTGTTGTTTGATGAGAAGCTCAACATGAGTCAGCCATGTGCACTCATGACCAGGAAGGCCAACCGTATCCTGGGCTGCATCAAAAGAAGTTTGGCTAGCAGATTGAGGGACATAATTCTGCTCCTCTACTCTGCTCTTGTGAGACCATTCATGGAGTATAATGTCCAGTTTTGAAATCTCCAACTTAAGAAGGATATGGAACTGTTGAAACGGGTCCAGAGGAGGGCCACAAGGATGATCGGATAGCTGAAGCACCTCTGCTATGAGGGCAGGCTGAGAGAGTTGGGGTTGTTCAGCCTGGTGAGGGGAAGTCTCCAGGCAGACCTTATAGTGACTTTCCAGTACCTGAAAGGAGTGGGCCTACAAAAAAGCTGGGGAAGGACTTTTTACAAGGGCGTGTAGTGATAGGACAAGGGAGAATGGCTCAAAATTGGAAGAAGGAAGATTTGGGTTAGACATTAGCAAGAAATTCTTCATGATGAGGGTGATGAGACACTGACATGCATTGCCCAGGGAAGTTGTAGATACCCCTTCCCATGGCCAGGTTGGATGAGGCCTTGAGCATCCTGGTCTACTGGGAGATGTCCCTGCCCATGGCAGGGGGGTTGGAACTCAATGGTCTTTAAGGTCCCTTTCAATGCAAACCATTCTATGATTATTTGCTATTTCTTTTAAACACAAGGAAGATTAGCTGTACAGAATTACGAGATTTTTAGATGTAATCTGGTCTTTGTTTTTTTTTTTAAAAAAATAATCAGCCACTTATAGAAAAATGACAAGCAGCATGCACTACTGGAAGTATTTCTTTTTTGTCTGTTTGTTCACTCAGCTTGTGACAGACTCATGGCAGTGGTGTGACTCAGCTAAGAACGCAGCTTAGTCATAAGTGTACGTGCACACTAAAATTGATGTAAATGTGCACAAGTTATAGTAGTACCAGTCAGTCTGAGCATGTGCTGCAAACTACACATTTTCTGAGCATTCCTGACAGAACAAGCACATTTCTACCTCAGTTCTTGTCTACAACAAAGTTCCTCATTTCAAAGGCAAGTATGGAATGAATAATTAGTTTTCCTCATCATCCAGTAAGTGTGTACATCTATCTTGACTAAGAGCCTCTTGAGGCCAGTGAAGAAGTATGAGTCCTGTCCTTGCCATGTCACTAATTGAATTTCTTTTGAGGTTAAAGTATACAGTCAGAAGTATAAAGTGTTTAGATCTTACAGTGGTGGTGGGCATCTATGTACAAGACAGTGATTACAAAAACAAATGATCATTTACATATGTTAGCTTTATTTCTACAGATAGCATAGGTGTTTTACATTTGTTGTATATTTGTTTACCATAATATATTTGCATTGGCAACTATCTTCATTTCCCTGATATTACAAAAGAAGGTCCTTCCAGTCCTTCTCTTGGAGAAGTTATATAGACCTCTGAAAACTACAGGAATCTGTTCATTTTTAGCAACATAGAGAAGAATCTGGGTTCTATTAATTTTCATTATGGTTTTACTTTAGGAATGCTTATGACTAAGTCTGCAACAATAGTTAGAAATCTTAATCTTATATCTCTAATCATTGAAACTGAAGGTTCAGATGATTTTCTTTCCCGCTCTGACATTTAAAAATTGTCAGCATTAGGTGTTGATATTCTCAGTTTCAGATCTAAATGGTTGTCCTGTGAACTTAAGCCTTCTGCTATGAAACACCAGGAGCCAAGCTGTCCAAAGGAAGAATGAGATATTATTTTCACAGCTGATCACAGAACAAAAAATGTCATTTCCCACGAAAGTGACTAGACTTGTGCTAGCAAAATCCTCCAAAGTGACTTTGAGAACACCACTCCAAACTGCACAAGTGCATACACCTCCTGCCACAGCAGTTACAGTTGTTGAATGACCCATTAAATCACTACTCACTTATCCAATGATGTAAAACAAGTCTGTAGGAATTCTTATCTTGGCTCTAGCGGAGCAGAGAATTTAATCATGCTATAAAGACTTTGCCCATGCATCAGTGGCAAATGATGCAATTGCTAATTCCTTAGTGTTCAGGCAGTCTAGAAGGGACTCATTTTGATTTTGAGTGAAAACAAGCATTCTATTTTTCAGGGAAAGAAAGGCTGTTCTGCTAGTTGGGAAACTTTTTTAAAATCACCTGAGTGCATAAGGAAAACTGAAGTCAGAGTCTAAAAATAATTTCTTCCAGTATATTATTTGAAAAACATTAAATATCAGACTTTGACCTTGACTCTTCCCATGTCCCTATTGCTATTTGTCTTTGTACCCAGCACAGAGACAAGTCGCACTAGTAACTGGTGCCTCACATGCTCATTAGTGACTTCTCCCCCAACAATATAGGTGGAGTCATAGTAGTGCCACCACTGCCAGGTGGCTTTCACTTTGGTTATATTTGGTCGGGTTGAGATGGAGCTGATTTTCCCCATAGCAGTCCTCATAGAACTGTGTATTTTATTGGTAGATAGAAAAGGTGTTACTTACACATCAGTGTTTTGGCTACTGCTAAGCAATGATTGCACAGCATCAAGACTGTCTCTCCCATATTCCTCGCTCACAAAGCAGGCTGGGGATGGGGAAAAATCTTGGGAAGGGACATAGCCAGGACAGTTGACCCAAATGACCAAAGGGCAATTCCATCCCATAAGACATCTGCTCAGCAACAAAACCTAAGAGAAAGCCAAGCTAGGGGGAGGGAGGGAAGGTGGTATTCATTATTATGATGTTTGTCTTCTGGAATAACCTCAATGAGTATAGTATGCAGAACACATCCTCCTTTCACACCTTATGTTCCTCATGCGATGTGAGATGAATCCAGCCTCTACTGCCTTGCACAGACACTTACAAAAGTGCAGGAAAGTTAAGATGGGGTTACTGCTTTGCACTAACAGCTGTGAATGTGAGGCCAGAGAGAATGTGGGCCACACCTTTCCCAAAGATTACCTAGGGGTGATGCAGAGAGATAGGCAGAGCTGTGCTACTCTAGCAGACCCCAGTTGTGGTAAAAAAGCATGCTGAGCACTGAGTTCTTCTCCTATGGGAAATGCCATTATTCCCAGGCCCTCTGCTTTTATGATGCCAGACCTTCCAGTGAGGTTTTAAGCATATCTTATCCTGTTTCATCACAGGGCAGTGGACTGTAAATGATTTCTTGAGACCCTCTACACCACTGCTCCCCTCAGAGACAGCATAAGGTTATTCTTTTTACTGTCTGATTGTACTCCAGCTCAATCTGCAGACTGTGTTATTTTAGGAAGATATTTGGTATATTTTTGGACTAGTAAGAGAAGGCATTTTAAAATTAACAATTATCTTTATTTTTTCTCCAGTCATTTCTGCAGGAACACAGGCTGGAATATTTCTAAGCTTCTGTCTTCTGCAGCAAAGACAACAGAGCATCTTTGCAAGTTAAGCATTTAAATTAGCCCCAACAGGACTCCCTGTGCCCCACTTGACAGAAAAGTCACAAAGTCCTTTTCTGAACAAAATACAGCAAGATCTTTTTTCCATTAAGGAACATCAAAACATTGATTCAGTAGTTTCAGAGGATATCCTTTCTGTAGTGAAAACCGTGGTAAAAGTGTGGTTTATTCCTATTTTCAGAGATATTTTTTCTTCTCTTACTCCTTCTTTATTTGACAAATTGAAAGCCTGAGAAGTTGATGCCCTTGATTTTTAACACATTTTGTCACAAACAGTGTATAAACTTATTCACACCGCTTCCACAATTTGCCTCCAAAGGGGCCTGTCTAGGGCAAAGAGAACAACTCTAGGAGTCAGCCTGTATGTATTTTTACATTTTTGTGGGTGTTTTCACATAGAGCTAACTTCTAGACATACACAAACTGTGTCCAGTTCTGGAATCCTCAACATAAGAAGGATATGGAACTACTGGAATGAGTCCAGAGGAAGGCCACAAAGATGACCAGAGGGCTAGAGCACCTCCCATATGAGGACAAGTTGAGAGAGCTGGGATTGTTCATCCTGGAGAAGAGAAAGCTCTTGGGGAGACCCTATAGCTACCCTCCAGTACCTGAAGGGGGCTAAAAAGAAGATGGTGAGAGACTGTTTACAAAGGCATGTAGTGATAGGATGAGGGGGAATTAAATGATCTTTAAGGTCTCTTCCAACTGAAATAATTCTAAGATTTTATGATTCTTTGACTCTATGGTTTTATAATTCTTTGATTCTATGGTTCTATGATTCTATTGATCTGAAACTTTACCCATGAGTATATCCAACAAGAGAGAAGCAGCTCAACCAGTCTGTCTGTGGCACTGTCAGACTCCAGTCTTCTTCTTTGGACCTCTGCTTGGAGAGGTGGTGTAATGGGGCCCTGGAATTGTCATCTCCAGCATGAGCTGGAGGCATCCTTCTTCTGGGCTCTCACCTCCTGATTGTTCCTGTTGCACCTGAGACGTCACTGGCAGTGCATCAGGATAACTTAGAAATCCTGTTAACTCTTTACACTTGTATTTCTTCACTTCCTTAGGTCTTTCCTGTGCTATATTCCATACCTTGTTTCCATCCTCTTCCCAATATTTCATAAATGGAAAGGGACAATTTTGGGTTAATTTACAAGCTATAACTCCCTCTTTTCTTAACACAAATGCATGTCAATACTCTCAATGCCTCAATAAAGCCAGAGAGCAAATAATTTAATTTGATCTACATTGACTGCTTTGCCATATACTAGATATATACTTCTCAGTTCTGTATCTGAGCCCATTATCAAACAACTTAAACAAAGAGCTTGAAAATACTAGCTTAAATATGTGACTTTCTTAAAAAAAAAGTAATTATATTCTCAGCCTCACTGACTGCTTTGCCACCTTCCTGCCATTCCAGTACTGGAGGCAGAGGTAGAAGAAAAAGGTTTACTTGCAGTAGTGTAGAGATCTATATCTCTAATGTATATTGTAGCAATGGTGTTGCCTTGCAAAGAAGATGCTTTAGGCAAGTGATCAAAGGTTGCTCATATAGCACATAGTTTCACCACACTTTCATTGGAATAAAAACTGCCTATCTATTTTTTCTACCTCAGCAGGCATAATAAAGTGTTCCCAATTTTTATAGGTAGTTTCAGTATTAGCACTGGACAAAATACCAGTATCATAATTGTATATCAGTTCTAAGGGAACATGAAGCTCAGGAATGCCAATTTTAAAGTGGCATATAGGATGATATTATCATTTCCTCTTTTTTTTTTTCACAGTCTGTCCTTGTCTTCCTCCACCCAGCCCCATTACACCTACATACTTTCTCCTCTTTCCCAGATCTGGGTCAGACCAAGCTTCCTAAAGGCAACTTGCTACTTGAAGGCAAAGGAAAAAAGATGCACAAGGAATGTAAATTTTTTTTTGTTCTGTTGTATTTTTTTATTTAAATCAAATAATTTTCCTCAGACTGCTGATAGTAAGGTAGGAACTGCATTTCCTCTTTGATGTAAAGATAATTGGTTATATTTTTTAGTTAAGGAGTGGATACATGCCTCCTAGAAAACTATTACCCAGTACTTAGCTTAAGCAGACTACAAAACACTACTTGAAATCTGCATGCATTGCCTGATTTCTTTTTTTTAAAGGAATGTTTTTTTCCTAAATAAGTACTTCAATTTTCACTCCTTCAGCCTTTAAAGCAACACGTCTTATCCTCTATGAGACTTAAGTATCTCTTGTGACCTCATTATAGAACAATAATTGTAAGAGAAGAAATTTTCTAATAATTATAATTTCAAATAATGACAAACCCCACAGGATAAACCATGATAGTGCATAGGGAAGCTAAACTTGGGCAAGTGACTGTGTACACAGTTTCTGGTAAATATGAATTCACTGATAGTCATTGTTAATTATAAAACAATGATAGTGGAAGGTGGGAGGAAATTTACTGTCAACTACTCTGAATTTCATCCCACTATAACTGTTTCTTCTGTTACTGATGGGGAAAAGATATGGGGAAAGAGACCTCCATTTAAGCTATGTAATTTTACTCAGTTGAGGTATCAAACTTCAGTGAGCTGTGAGTTGCTAAAAGTGGCTGTTGTAAAGCAGTGACAGCATTTCATCCTCACTGTAGAAATAATATGAAAGTGTTTCTGCAGTGTGACTCAGCACTCTGTGGGATGACATTGCCTTCAGGGAATGCCTCTTCCTACCCCTTCTCCACAGAAGTAACCAGTGTTTAACAGCAAGACTCCTAATTCAAATTTCACAGAGAAATTCTTGGAAGTATAGAGGATTAATCTGGACCTAAGTGTCCCAAGAACTGCCAAGCAGAAACCCTGTGGCATTGTCAGGAGGTGAACCAAGATATCCTGTCAGACAGAAAAAAAAGAACTTCTGTGACACTCTCCACAGTGCTGAATTGTGCATCAAGGTCATCGCCTGGAGATTATGAGACTGGATATTTCTATCTGGGAAATAGAGCCGGCCTTATTATTCTCAATGATGAACTCATAGACTCTGGAATGCAGGCAATTGCATGGATTTATGGTCCTTTTAGCTCTTTGTAAAGCAGTTACTTTCTCAGAATAGTTAAAATAATTTTCAATTTTGTTTTCTTCCATCTCATTGCAAATATTTTGCTGATTTCTTTTGTCCTGCTTGTTTCTTTTGAAAAACCAATATGTGAAATACTATGCCAGCTGCTGAAATCTTTTGACATGCCTTATCTCAGAGGCCCCTTTCATGCACGTAATTGTAAGTGAATAGTCAAAATACATGGTATAAAATCAGTACAAAGAGTCAAAGGGTTGAAGTCAAAAAAAGCACAAACAATGTATACTGAATGATAACACAGCCTGTGTTTCTACCTCCTTAAAGAAAGTTAGGCTGTTTTCTGAGACTTTGTCAAATCCTGCTTTGGTGATATGTAAAAGATCGATTCTGGGGATAGAACAATGTTTTCTCCTGGTGGGCATTTCAGTAGGTGCATATATGGCAGTTATTGGAGGCCATAAGTTGGTAAAGCCTCTTTCTGCTTCTTATGGATTGTAGCATTCTTGGATTTACAACTTCCAGCAGGAGATTTCTGTTTACTTCTGTGATTTTAATTTTCTTGTTGTCCTTTCTTACATCTTGCCCAAAAGTTTCCCTTTTTGTATAATAAACAGTAGTAAACAGACTAAATATTGATTTAAGATCTTTTCCCTACCTTTTTCTTATAGAAACTGCTAAACTTGTTAACTAGTTTCTACTCATCCTTTTTTTTTCCTGATATTTATTAGTGGACAAAGTAACTTTTAAAATAATTTCATTTTCAGGTTTCTCCTGGAGCTGTTTCTCTAATGTTATTCACTTTTTACACAGTGTTTTATTTGTTTTACTCATTTGCCTTCATGTGGATTTCTTGCATTTCATATTCTACTCTGTGTTTTAAGGATGTGATCAATAGGGTGTTTTCTGATAAGATACTAGTGCTGTGTCACTTTTAAGCTTCTTAGTGATTTCAAAACATAGTAGTAACAAGGGGTTTGATATTGCAAATAATACCACTAGCTAGACTAACTTCTGTGTTTTGGTAGAGCTGCTCAGCATTAAAACATGAAGAAAAGTTAAATGTATTTAAGTCAAAGAAAAACATTAAATATTTATCATCCTTTTATTTATTGTTATTGATCTTTTACAGCACCACAACCTAAAATGAATTCCATTACATCCTCGACAGTCAAGTTTCTCTAAGACTCAGAAAGCATGTGAATTAAGTGTATGTAAATCATTCTATGTTTGAAAAAGTTAAGACAAAAAAAAAGAAAAGCTAATGGTTTCAGGATGAAACTATTCTCTCTCTCTCTTATATATCATGATGAGAAGGATCAAAATTTCCATTTCAATCTCAACTCCAGATAAAATACCTTTATTTAAGGTTAAATAACATGAGCTATTAGTCTTGCAAAAAATAACATTTTAAAGATAATTTCTCATCTCTACCCTTCCTTCTACAATGACCTTCTGTTTGCTTTTTTGCTTATTTGGATCAACATTCAAGAAATTTAATTTCATAGTCTGAATTCAGGATGAATGTTAACATCAACACTATCTTTGCAAAAGCATAATAACCTCTGTCCTATGATTGCTCTGTTTGAAAACAGGGAATTAGTCATGAACATTTAAGCAAAGGAAAAATACCCCAAACAACTGTAAGTGAATCTTCTTAATGTCATTGGTATTAGCATTTGCTAATCTCTGCTTAAACACCTGAAATCAAGGATCATAATCACTACTCATTTTTAAATCTTGACCTTAGAACATAGTACAATGAATATTTATTACTAGGTTTGATCTTGGGAGAAGACTATTGTTGTTGCTTCTGGTGATTATACAAGCAGAATCAGCAAGAAACATCTCAGAAACACAAAACACAATGATATGTAATGTGTGTCTAAGCCAACCACATGTGATTCTATGCATATCCTGGATTAAATAATGCTAGAATTTCAAAATTAATTCAGTTTTTACAGGGAAGGAAGCAATTTACAGTTACAAGAATTTTACCAAACATCCAGAAAGAAAAGTTGACTTTTTCTACAAAATGCAGAAAACACCTCCCAATGTAGTAGATAAAGTACAATAAGATGTGTAACAGTCAGGCACTATATCCTCTGTTCTTGGTATTTATTTTCTTCACTTTTCCTCATGGTGAAAGTGTTTCTGAACTTTAACATCTTTGGGAATTCTAGTGTTATCTCATTTTCCTAAGGAAGACAAATATCATCAATCATAGAACAAAGCATGTGAGATCAAGGAAAGATATTCACAATGCTTGTATTTAAGCAAATTTGCTGGGCAGGTAAATTACTGTGAAAGATTCTTCCTTCTCTGCCTCTTCCCTCTTGGGCTGATTCCGTAACGATGATGTTCATGAGGAATTAAGCTTCACCGTCTTCTCCTTCAGTAGCTGTAAATCCAAACACTACAACTGCATTCCTTATATTCCCATTTGGTAGAGGGAGTTGAAAAACAAGCCCCGTATTCCTTGTGAAAGAGCCACTCCACAGCTTTCCAACAGCACGATTTCTCTTATCTGCCTCTGAGGCACCTGAAAAGGGCTGTTAACAGAGATGTAATACTAGACTTGATGAAATACTGGTGTGATCCAATGTGACAGTTACTGTATTTTGTTTTCTGTCTGGCTAATGATCTTTATCTTATAAATGGCAAAAGCATTGTTTAAAATATTGTCAATAGTGTTCAAGGTCAGCCTCAACTGAGCAAAGAAAACAGGCATGACATTTTCTAATCATGGACCTTAGGCTGACCCAAGTACAGCTGTCATGCTGTTCTCCAAGTGCCCTGAAATACCATCAGTCACTCCTGCAGACAGCTGCACATTGTGAACGTTTTTGTGTTGCATGGATGACTCAACTGAGACAAATTATCTGGCTAATCAGTTATCTCTTGCCTATCTACTTTTGCCTTCTTCAGAAAACCTCCTAAGGATACTATCACGTTTACTGATTAGACTCTGTTAGATTAACACCGGACATTGTGATGCAGCGTACCTCTCACTTACTGTTCTGAAGCAACAGGAGGTCAGTAGTGGTTTAGTGTTACACAAAGTTTATTGCATGAACACTTATCAAGTATAGGTTTGTAGTCAAACTGGCTATATCTAGACTAGAGGTTTGCCTTTTTGTTTTTGAATCCCTGTACATTAAACTTCTTATACAAACTAATTAGAACAGAGAAAAAGAGACAGTAGGAACACCTCCCTGGGTGACATTTGGGCTTTATTTGTGTCTATTATTAGTTTCTTTAAATCAGTCTGCTGTGGGCCTTTGAAAAGAGAAGAAAATGCACCGGGATAAAGAAAGAAGCTCATTTACAGCTTCCTAATAAAAATCTTAGCACACTTTATTAAATTTGCTATTTAACTGGTTTACCCTAACTCCTTAGAAAAATGGAAAAGAAAACCAAACAATAAACATTCCTTCAAAATAAGCTTATCTTTGACTCTGCTCCATTGAAAGTGAATCCTTTCTTACAGCAAAGTCTCATTTCTAAAAAATTTTACCTAGAAAATGAGGCAGGGTGTGACCTTATTGATAAAAAACTACTTGAGCTAAAAGATCAGATTTTTAAAAAATATAAATTGATCTAATGAATTCCACTTTGCTTTCTTATTTATGTCAGAAATAAAAATTGATCAATTCCTAAAATGGCCAACAAATTCAGTTTTAGAAATGAAGCAATTTAGCTTTTTTAAAAATCTGAAAGTGACATTAATTTGATTAAATCTGTTTACTTTAACAAAGATTTGATTTCAGAGTTTTAAGACTTTAAAGTTCAATATAATTTGCAAAAACAATTTTCTAGGCAAAAAATCCCTTGCAAAACAATAATTCTGAATTGGCCAAGAGTTTTCAAAGGTGTAAAAATATCCTAGTGGCAATTTAGATTTATGTTATCTAGAACAGTTGAAGTTTTTTGCTCATCATGAAATAAGAGTAGTTGTACTTTCCTCTACATGTGTGGTTTTACATGCAACCTTACCACTTCAGTCCTTGATCTGGAAATAACAAATAAAATAATTGTATGTGTTAAACAGCCATAAAAAAAAAAGCTGGATTATTTAAAAAAAATATTTTAGGATTCAATTTCAAGTATTTGGTAGGAATTGGTTAGTGACTGAGTTATTTCTGTGTTAGAGGGTTGTGAGAATTAATAATCTGTAAGACAATCACTATTTCATTATGTAAAAAGCTAACTAGTACTACACTACAAAGTAATTTTATGGTTTTCTTGTTGCTGGCATTTTCGAGCCACAATTGAGACTGAGGATCTGAAGGAGCTTAGCTTGCTAATTCTGAGTAACTATTTGCTTTGATCAAACTGTAGCTTCTTTTTGTAATGATGTTGAACACTGTACAACACACTTGGGCTTTCTAGGCCACAGGAAAACTTAAGAGCAACCAGGTAGATGAAAATTTTATGTTCTGTTTAAGTTGTCATGTGCTTCGGAGAATAACAAAAATGTTTGGGTTGAAAGAGACCTTTAAAGATCACCTAATTCAAATCCCTGCTGTGCATAGGGACATATAAAAGCCTCATCCAACCTGACCTTGAACACTGACAAAGAGGAGGCATCCATAACTTCTCAGGGCAACATCTTCCAGTGTTCCACCACTTTCATCATTAAAATTTTCTTCCTCATATCTAATGTAAATCTACTCTCTTTCAGGTTGAAATTGTTACCCCTTGTCCTGTTACTACAGGACTTGGTAAAAAGTCTCTCTCTATCTTTATTGTAAGCCCTTGCGAAGTAATGAAAGGTCACAGTAAGGTCTCCCCAAGTCTCTCTTCTCCAAGTTGAACAATTCTCTCAGTCTTTCTTCATAGGGAAAGTGTTCCAGCCTTCTGATCAATTTCATGACCATCTTCTGGACCCACTACTACAGGTCCATGTGTTTCTTGGCCTGAGAACACTTAGATTGGACACACTACACAAGGTGTGGTCTCAACAGAAGAAGTAGAATAGAAAAATCACCTCCCTTGACTTTTCACTTTACTGTTCATCGAAGTAATCACATGGTACATTTAATATGACTAGTATGTTAGAAGCAGTACTCTCAGAAGCACTACTATCTTTTTATATATCTAAGTTGCAATTTTACCCAACTGAAAAAGCTTCTCATTGGAAATTTTTTGTTGGACAGAACCATAATATTCTCCATGAATGAGATGGAGAAGGTAGTGGGTACTGTGTATCTTTCATGTTTTATTTTTCTTCTTATTAAGCACACAGATTTCTTTATCTGCTTGACTGTGACACACGTAACACACTCATTACTTCTTTATGCATTATTTGTTCTGTCAGTTGTATCAGTTCACTTCTCACACTTAGACTGTAAGTATTTTCAGGCTTGAATTTTAATTGTACCTGTGTACAATCAATAAAGAGAGGCAGATGCACAGGTTTTATGAGGGGTGGACTCTACATACCAGCTATGGTACCTAGCCTTTAAGATTTACAGTTAAATCAACTCTGATGTTCATTAACTCAAATTTTAGGAAGCCAGATTTCCTAAGATTTATAAGAGGTTTTACAGGACTTAGAAGAGAGTAGATTTTGTTGAATGTATATTCTTTTGACCTTGATTTTTTTTCCTGACTAGCACTAAGGCAAATGCTCTAATGAAATTTAGTGTCCAAAATCTCTTGTGGAGTGGAGAAATTTGTCAATTTTCTTTATGCAGCTCATAAAACAGAGAGGGAAGAGGGCAAAAAGACTGAATACTTTATGTTGCCTCAAGTACTAAGAAAACTTATGAAAATAATTAACTGCCTTCTTATGTTCCCTTACTGTCAGATGTAATTGTTATCTATCCTGCAACAGCAGCAATTGAGCTACACAAATATATATGTCCTTGTCCTCTATGAAATGTTAAAGACCAGCTCTAATTTTAACATCAGCATGAATGATCTCATATAACATTCATAATATGTAATTTTGCATATGGTATCTTCTGACTCTAAATGACAGATTCCTGTGTTCAACATAGTGTCAAGCTCTGATTTATTATGACCACAGCAAAATGCTTCAAGTAGGATGCTGAAGTTTTCTATCCTCAAAATAGTCTATGCTTTTTTCCAAATGATTACTGTCATCTTCTTTTGAAATGCCTTGAAAGTTCAGGTGCCCAAAAAACTCCTGGGGTCAGAAAACTAACAGGGTGACTATGTGTATTGACAGAAGAAGTGGTCGGTCTGTGTATGGCTGAGGCAAAACCATCAAAGATAAGTCAAAAATGATTCAAAGATGCATATGCCAAGGTCACTGAGGCATGACAGTTCTGGGCAAATTTAAAAAAAAAAAACTTCTATTCCATTCAAGAGTGCTAAAACAAAACAAAATAAAATAAAATAAAATATTTCTGTACTGGGTTGAACCGGGATGGAGTTTTCTTCCTAATAGACTATATGGGGCTACGTTTCAGAACTCTAACCCAAACATCAATGAAAACAATAAAAGAATTTGAAAAGAGCCCAACAGAGGAATAGTGGAGTGAGTACAGAAACAATTTTTAGCTGTGTTTGATGTTGGTAGTCTGGTCAAACCCTGTTGCAATCTGCCCTTTGTAGTACCAGACAACATTATACCCTGCTGGTAGCAACACTATATCAACTGCTGATCTTGAAAAGCAATATAATAAGTGGGTTTTCTAGAATTATTTACTATCAATAAGTGGTATGGACAACACTATCCTACCATCTGTGCTTTAATACTATTGATGTGGCTCAAGTTAAGGCAAGGTTTTACTGCCCAGAAGTAATAATACATCTGTCTACATTAGCAGGTATTACACAGCAAAAGGAGTAGATCTGCAAAACAAAACATTTAGCGGTGACATTCACACTACATAAATTCAGGATTTTTTACTTGGCTTTAACTGATCCTGTGGACTGAAAAGTTTCAGCAGGTGAAGTGTTTTTGTTGACTTTTGATAGAAAACCTGTCAATATTCACTGAAAATGTTCCATGAAATAAAGAAATGTGTATTACATGGGTATCTCTGGGAAATTCACTCTAAAAGCACACTCTTGATAACAGATGAAGTGATAGTATACCTGCATCGTCAATTGGTAGATAGGCACTTTCCAGAAATTACAGTAGTCTTTCATGAAGCCACAACTACAGATGTATTTAGTTAAAAATTTAATTAACTGTTACAAAATATAAGTCATAATGTATTCCAATTAGTTGTGAGAGTTGTTGAGGATATAGGGTAAGTAGATTTTTGTCTAGAGTGAGGTATGTATTTTTACTTCTTCATTACACAGGCCCTGGCTTTCTACCATCAAATGTATGAGTGATAGTACTTTCTAGAGAAGTAAAAAGGCTGGCCTGATATACTAAATATGTTTGTGTTTAGTTATCTCTTGTTATGTTTCTGTTGTGTCCCCCTGTTGAGGCAACGGGTGTTGGAAAGCCGTGAACTAATCCTTCCTCACGGTGAAGGTACTAGAGTAAGCAGGACAGAACCCATTGTTTTTAATTGAGATTTCCAGGTGACTGCAGGAGCTGAGCCTGCTTGGATCTGCCGTCAAAATATTTGGCCAGTTCACTGAGCTCCTGTGCCATGGCACATTCTTCTAATTATAGCATGGGGCTATATAGTCAACAGGCATTGCTAGTCTATGACTTAGACTCCAAAAACAGGACTGACACGGGCTAGCTAGCTGAGCTGCACTGTTCATCTTACTATTATTGACTGCTTTAAATGGATCTTTTGTTTAATTTTGTTTTAATTTGGAGTAAAAAAAAGTCCAAATACAGATGTGACTGCTATATCCAGCTGGGCCCTCTTCTAGGAAACAACAGGAATTGCTGGGAATGTCTAAATATAAGCCACTGAGTTTTACTTCAGGTAGATGAAACAGTTGTGGTCACTAGGAGACCTTACTGTGAACTACTGGCAGAATATATCATACTGCCAAAACCCAGAATATAGACAGGAATTTCTATTTTCTTTTTTTTTTCACTTGAGTTGAATCTCTGAGAAACAGTGTAAATAAAGAATTGATGCAGACACCTTCTTGACTTCTCTATTTATTTTTTTTTTATTTTATTTTCAGCAATCAGTGGATGAGAAGTAATGCAGGAGAGCAGGACGCTGACCCAGAGCTCTCCGAATCTCTGTGAAAATCTTGTTGCTCAGATGTAGTGGAATTTAGTCACTAAGTTCCACTTATGATATCACCAACATGGTGATGGCAACATCCCTTTTGTTCAGCAAAATAATGTTCTTGATAGAGTTTCAAGGAGATAAAGAGGTTTTTTGTGTTTATTCAAGCAGACACAGATTTTTGGCCCTCTGCTTGCAACAGTACAGTGCAACTAAAGCAATTCCTGGAGCCTCTTGTAGTGGCACCAGGAAACAGTAGTAAACACAATAAACACTATTGTCTGTGTAGGACTGACAGATATAACAGTGGACCTACAAAAGACCCATGTCATCTACATGCAACTGAAGACAAGGTGCGATATTTTACTCACCTGAGATGGCAGTAGGTTTTGCACAACTACCTTGTACTCTCTGTACCAAGTCAGGGACAGTGCACAGGTGCCATAGCACCTGCTTATATTCATGTATTTTCAGTGTGACTAGTCTAATAAATTTGAATTATTTCTGTATATTGCTCTTTTAATAGTAACAATGGAGTTTTTCCATTTTACACTTGGCAGAGGAGATAAATGATATAGAATTTTACAAGCACTATATCACAATTATATCAGTCATTAAATCTCTGACAGATTTTTTTCAAAAAATACAAGAGAAAAAATCTTGTTTCACTGTGCTCTCATGCTCCAAGCTGCTCTTTACCCCTTCCTAATGGCTGAACTCAGTAGAAGCTAAGGATGTTAAACTTGATGCAGAAATGAAGTTGGACGATCTGTAGAGCTTTTCTTCTAACATCCTGCCCCTGAAATTAGCTACATTATAGGAAGAAATAGGGCAATATTTAAAGAGTGGCCTGGCTGGCAAATAAGGACTTATTTGGCTCAATTCTTCTTTGTCATTTGTTGTTTTTATACCTGTGGACAAGTAACTTCAATCTTTTTCATCTTCACTTCTCCCTCAATTTAACTTTGTTTGTTAATGCAATTGAATAAATTTCAACATGAAAACCTTAAGTTCAGTACAATGGGCCTTAGGCTCACCTTTGTTATACAAAAAACCTCTGCAAAGTACAGAGTGATGCTTCACCATTTTGTGATCACTTGGACTGTTTCTGGCACTGCAAAATTGTTTAACATGGATATCTGCATATATATTTGATTTCATAATAATCATAAGAAATCTGAAGACTTGTTTTATATTTTTATGTCCAGTGGCAGTTCAAATTATTTCTTCAACCTCAGAAACCAAAAACACTGAGGAAACAGGAATAATTTTTGATAATTTTTTCAGCCAACCAAATGTTTTGGATTCATTGTAGTTTCTTTTTGAAGTATTTACAAAAACCAAAACTCAAGTAATATACATATTCATTTAAATATTTTCTGTCAGACTTAGACTTCAGGAATATAAAGATGAAAATCTTGAAATATATGTATCCTTTCCCAACACACAAAAAGAAGCTTATATTCAAAGAAACCCATCTTTGTACATTTATTTTTAATATTTTGTGATTTGTTTTTGTTTTTAATTAGTTTAATACTAAAAAAATCTGTTAAAATTAGAACAATTCCTCCTTTCTCTTTGTCCAAAGTTCCTTAGAGAGAACTCCTGGTATTTTTGTTTCTATACTTGCCTCTTAGCTTCTCATTCAGTGTTCTCCTTTTAAGCAGAAAGGGCATATTTTGCAGTGGACATAATTTAACCAGTCTTTGATTAAATACGTGTGTCTGTTACTGATCTGGAAAACCTTTATGAAAGCCATTTGGGTTGTGGGAAACCAACTTCATATAATGTCTTGGGACCATTCAAAATTAGTGTTAGAGACGGAAAAACATTAACCTTGATGCAGGGGAGAAAACCAGTACAAACAGTTAAATGACTTGATGATGTACAGCTGTAAGTAGCAGGTTTGGTCTGCATTAAAGTCTATGGTCATAAGGAGCTGGTGTAGAAGGAACCGAGCCACAGTTATTTCTCTAACAGGGTGTGTCTGTGGCTACAGAAAGATAGGCACAGGTTGCCTCTTAAAAACATGTAAAATGTGTGAGGCACTCCTCTGCACTTGCAAATCAGTGCTGTTGAGTTACTTGAAACAAGTTCTCTAAAAGTGAAGAAAACCCAAAGCATTCATTGTCAGAAGAGCATAAATTCTCTGTGGGTGAATGATTGCCACACCTAGGTTTTAGGTTTTCTCCTGACTCTGTGCTCCTTCCAGAGGAAGCCCTTAGCTCCCACCCTGCCAAGGGCACTTGTGGTTGTGAAGCCCAGGCATTCTCCATGATCCCTGCACTTCCAAGCAAACCACAAGCACTTGCCCTGCTGAAAAGGACGCCATGGGGTCAAGTGCTGCTGGGGTCAAACAATCTACTACAAACTTCCCTCCGCTGGTGAGGAAATAAGAAGGTGTATTTTTTAAAGATCTTTGGGTCTTTAAAAAAATACAATGTGTAAAGCAGTGCTGGAAGGTGGAAATGTTTTGGTAGTTTTGTTTTCATGAAAAAAATTCTGCAAAAGATAGTGTTGATCACTGAAAATTCAAAGCAGAATTAAATGTAGCTAAAACACAAGGAAAGGTGAGAAATATTAAAATCCCTGTCATAAATCACGTATCTCTTGAACATAAACTATGATTTGTAAAGAAATACACTAAATTATTTTTATACTAGTGATTTAAACTACTGTTCTAAATTTACAGATTATACTAAAAAGGATACTAATTTTTATCACAAATTATTTTTATTAGTGGGCCTGTTTGACATTCTGACCAAAAAATTAAAAACCTGTCTTGTAAATACAACAAATAATTTTTTTCTCTGGATTAACTTTATTATTAGTCATTTTTGATGAACATTAAATTATCAAAAGTTTCTGAAAATGTTTTGGATAACACCTCAAAGTCCACTAATGTGAAGGAAAAAGAAAAAAAGATAGAAAAGGAAAATGCATTTTTCAGGAGAAAATATATGACTTAAAAAAATCCTGAATGCTCAGTCAGATATAAAATGACGTGTGTTATCTTATCTAGTATATCTTTTTTCCCCGTTAAGTTAGAAAAAAGCAGGTTAAGATCATTATTTGAAAGTACAATATTGGCACAAGTTATAAAGGTTAACACACTGCCAGTTTACTGAATTGAAATTACTTTATGTAATTATTAAGGCACACTGAACATATTATTCCATTCAATTTTATATTTCAGTTTGCTTTGACATGTGCCAGCATCAGAGGTAAATGACAACTATTGAGGAAAAGTTAAAGAATATAGGGCATTTGTAAGCAACACGAGAGAAACACTTAAAATAATACTGTTAAAGGATTTTGGTTAACTAGAGTACCAGTGGTACTTTTGGTAACTAGTGCCCACTGCAAATATGCTAAAGAGTTTTAAATATTTTCTCACTATTCCCATTAGTTTTAGATAATATAAGAAAAAAGTCATAAATATATATAAATCTATTTTCAAGAACAAAAATAGATTTTTGACAAATGTTGCTAATTTCTGTTTTCATTTAATCAATTTAATATCTTGATATTTTTAATGCTCTATTACAAACCAGCTGATCCTCTTTTTCTCAAGAAAATAATTTTTAAAGAAAAAACTGTAGACATTGTCTGTTAGAAAAACTTTGCAATTTATCTATTTTACCATTGTGATTTCCTTTTTAAACAAGTATACACTTCATGATTTTCAGTTGACTTGAAATAGAGAGAAACATAAAGCTTAGAGAAAATTTTTGCAACTTCTTTTATACAGCTTTATTCATTTATTTTTACAGCTTTTCATGACTTGATTTCTGTGCCAGATAAAGTTTAGATAAAAAAGCTCATTTGCTGACTGTTGATGTTTGCACTAAAATTGTTACAATTTTGTTGCTTTTTGTCAGGTGTTGTCAGTATTATTTTTAACTATTTTATTCTAGCATTTGTGTAGCAGCAAGGATATAATGATGGCATAGTGAGATCAGACAAATACACCAACTAATGGCTGACAGGAATAACTGACAAATTTTATGTTGGAAATTTATGTGTTTGGTTTGGTTTTGGTTTTATTTACAGAAACTAAAAAGTGCATTTTAATAAGGAGAAAAGTGAAATGATCTACTCTGAAATAGCAAACACCATTTTTTGTGAAAAGCCAGTCTTGTAAGTCAGAGGTGTAGCTTCGGCTCCTGTTTCACCTGTCAGATTTCCTGTAAATTTGTGAAAGATTCTTTTCCATTTTGCTTCACTAATCAGTTATACTAAGCATGCATCATTACATTTGTGTTGGTATTTCTGCTACATCTAAATCTGAAAAAAAACAATGATAAATCACATTTCTCAATCCACATAACAGTAATATAGTATTTCTACTTCAAATATCCTTACCTTGAGTTGTTTCTTGCATATTGCAATAAACAAAAGTGAGCCCTTTTGTAAAGTAATTTTTGAATCTACCTGATCAATGGTCTGCACCTTTGAGTACATAAAGAATTGTGAACTCATATAATGGAATATAATCCATACTCATGAAATTTAAATTACAAACATTTAACCAAGAGTTGTACTGCTGGAATGAGTACTATGTTACTATTCTTTCTTGGTTTTATATTTTTGAGATTTTTATTACTTGCCATGTTTTCAGCTTCATTACAGATCCTGTTAAAAATGTGGAGCAGCTGCTGCATTTGTGTCCTTGAATTTAGTGTAAATACATACCATGTTTTGGAGAGGAACGATTCAGGACTATTGGAAGAAAAAACTAGCTTTTCAATTGGAAAATTTTCATTATACAACAGCCTACCATTACCAAGAACCTGCTGCATACTTAATCTGTTGCATTGCATCGTCTCTCCCAGATAACCAAATGCTAGCAGTGAGGAATTTTGTGGAGGATAACTGGGGATGAATCAGCCCTGGTGCCACCCTGAATGCTCGCTGTCTCAAAACATGGCCAATGCTCATTGCTGCAGGGAAAGATGTAAACAGTCTGCATTTCTGATGTCTTTATTCAGGGCTTATGTGCTCCCTTACTTCGTCCCATATTATGATGTTGATACAGTCTCCAAGGTTTGTGTCCATTCATTATATTAATGTGTTAATGTTGATGGTTTCTTGGCTGCAGTGGTTTCTTGTAGCAGCCAGTTTTAGAGTCCAATCACATGCAATATAAAAACAGTATTCTGTTTTTTGAGCCTTGAGGTTTGCACTGTAGGGTCATGTCATGATAGTAGCTCACTGAGTATCATGTCAAGAAGACCTCAGTACAACTTCAGTATTCATTTTGCTTATAT
Organism: Clamator glandarius; assembly: GCA_033459285.1. Classification (NCBI taxonomy): domain Eukaryota; kingdom Metazoa; phylum Chordata; class Aves; order Cuculiformes; family Cuculidae; genus Clamator; species Clamator glandarius. The sequence goes on from JAUNZM010000492.1 coordinate 1,275,656, forward strand.
TTTTCATCAAACATTTCTTCTTTCTTTGTGATTAAAAACTTGATCTCTCTTTTTTCAAACAAAGACTTTTTCTGTCTCCCGTTGAATAGTTTTCCTCTAAACACTTAGATCTGCAATAGCTTAATTGCAAAAATACTCACTCATAACTTGTGCTTTTTAAAAAATATTCATGATGATTTGCAGTTTTCAAATTGGAAAGTCTTATCATGAAATACTTTCAAAATGCATGGAAATACCATGTCTTAATATTTCTCTTGTTTCATGTCTGTCATATTACAAGCATAATAAATTATATTACTGCAAACTCACCACTGTTGACTAATAAATATAGCTTCATCATGCTTCATATTTTGTAGTTCAAGGGTCTTTTAGTCACTGCAATTTTTTTTGTTTCTGATGCCATATTTCTCCTACCCTAAGTCTTTTTTTCTAATGTAGTCAATTTCTATTTGCCTTTCTTTCCTCATCTTCAGTATTTCAACTGAGTCCTCTGAGATAATTTTCTCTGTATCTTCTACTTCCATAAGCACAGTGCTGATTCAGTTTTATAACGGAAGGAACAGAATACATTTTTCCAAGGACTAAAGGAGATTGGACTTTTTAAGAATTTTTCTGAACAGTAGCCTGACTGATTTAATAGCACAACTGGAACTGTGTCATTGCTAGATTAGAAAGATTTCAAAGTAAGTTATTATAGAAACACCAAGTAAGCACAAGACTTTTGTTTTCCTTTTTACTATTTTTAACTGTGAAAAGAGAAAAGCAGCACATATGTCTGCTATGAATACCTGAAGGTAAACTCTTGAAGAAATTCTAAACTCTTTGATCAGAAACTAAACCGTAGTTAAAAAAAATAGCACCTAAAAGCTGCTCAGGAAATATTTGACCCTCTGAGCAAATGCAGTCTAAGAAACTGAAACAAGATCATGAAAATGGAAGAAAAAGAAGATCAAAGATTGAAAAGAATTAGAAAACTATGTAGTTTTCTATGTCAGCTTTACTTCAGTTTATATTTAAATTTTTATCCAATATTATAAATAGAAAAGTATTAAAATCAATATGAAATACTTAAATATTAGAGTGATGTTACATCTTAAGATTTCTTATTTTCAGAACAATAAGCAAGTTATATGCAGGTAGAGGGAAGAAACTACTGAAATTTCTGACAAGTCTGCTTCTTTAAACCCACTGGAGCAAAATTTCAGAGAATTTCTTCTCTTAGACCATTGTGAAAGTCCAAGTGTTTCAGTATTTGAGGAAATTTGCTATTAGTAATCTGTTTTATAGTCATTATTATACTCATTGTATGCTTACAAATAAACATGGGAACATTTGATGTTATTTTAACTGTAAATTTTCTTCTATTATCCTTCTATGTTAAGCATGCAAGTTATGTTTCTGAGGTCAAGAACTGTGATAACCATCTTATGTTTCCACAAAAGTATATACAGAAAGAAAGGTCATCTCATGACGCATCTGATCCAAAACACAAACAAAACTCCACCCCTTATTTAAATGTGTGTTAAAATTAACATGAATCTGTTGAATTAACATGTCCTGGTGAATGCTAGCTTGCAGTTAGGATCTGAACCTGTGTTGTTTCACAGGATGAAGCACCTCCTTTTTTACATTGCAGAGAAAAGAGAGAATGTGCCTTTTGGAGGTGAGCCCTAAACCAAGTAACAGAAAACTCCTGTGTATATGTGGTAGTCTGCAAACACAGCTTTTAATCTAGTTGCAGTGATCAGAAATAACTCCTTCTAGTGCATTATGTAATTATTCTAATCAACTTCCGTTCCTAAACTAAGATTCTGTCATTTCTCGTAGCTTTTGGTTCATGGAAATGTGGTTTTTTGCTCACTCTCCTCAGAAGATGTATAATTGACTTTCTGTATGTATTTTGATGACAGATCCACTATAAATATTAGATTTTCCTCTTAGATTTCATAATTTCACGTATTTTTATATCAAAATAATTCTTCTTGATATTAATGAGAAAACATCTAAGAAAGCTCTTTATATTTAATTTCATATTTAGCATTCTTTCTCTTTTATGTCAGTCTTACCAGACAACCTTTATGCTGTCTAAAATTAATTTAACTTACAAGTAATTTGGACAATTACTGGATCTGTCTCCTTTTATGACAGTTTTCAACCAACCTGGTTAAAACTAGTAACACGGAGAATGCTTTTGGCACTATTAAAATACTTTGAAATTTTTATCAGTTCCCCAAGATGGGTGTGAGAGAACATTTCTTCTCTATAACTTCTGATAGAGGGTAATATTCTTCATAAAGCTTAACTGCTTGTAGAGAAAGTATTAACCTTAATTATCAGTCTAAAAACAAGTTCTAGGTTTGAATTCTTCATGTCTCTTAAGAATGCTTATAGGTGTTATCCTAGGCTTTGCTGGCCCATACACAGAGTTCTGTCATGGTCAGTCCAATGTTGCTGTACTCCCTTGGCCATCTCAAAGTATTGCAGTCTTGGTCTTTAGAGGAGCTATGGTCATGCAAGTCAGTGTCAGGGTCTTGACAGTCTACACTAAGAAACAGAAAGTCAGAGGAAATGGTGAGGAAGAAATTCAGGAAAACTGCTCAGTCAATACAACAGAAAAAAACCCAAACCTCAGCACCTTTTCCCCTCCTCCGCACTATGTTATTTAAACTGAGAGATTCATGACTGCTGCAGTAAAACAAAAAAAAAAAAATCACAGTGGTGTTTTAGGGAGACAACCCCTTTTCTGACATTTGAAAAGTTAACCTTAGGAGAGCCTGTTGGACCAGCCATCCTTCCTTTGATACAAAGACTTGTGGATTTTTTGTTTTGTCAGGCATGACTAGTTTAAACAGCTTTCATGAAAATATTTTTCCCCCTTCATTACTTGCTGCAGGGACACATACAGACTTTGTGAAGACAGCAGAAGAGGCTATTTGGAGAAAATTCTGAGTGCAGTTTCAAAGTTTCTAGAGTAACACCTGTCTCATTCTTGCTTCCAGCTATTTCCTGGCTCACATGGCTGAAAGCATATTTTGGACTTCATTGTCCAATAGAAGGGACAGTTTCTGTGCAGAGCTGGTGCATTGAATGCTTGCAAGCTGAATGGCACTTGCTGCAAAGAGATATGCAAGTATGCTTTCATTGTGTTGAAGTATCTCTGAATTTACAGTAACTCCTCTGCTTGAAGTACTAGCTAGTCTCCTATCCAGACATCTTTGCTGCCTTCCCAGACTCCTCTGATAGATGACTTCAGCTGCAGAACATCTGCCCTTTAGGAGAAAGGTCCAGTGAAAGCAAAATATTTCAAACCACTCTGTTTTATGGCCAGTCTCACTTTCAAGAGATTTCATAGTTTATATGAATTGAAGTGTCAGGAGGAGAACATTTTCCCAGAAGAAAAGAGGAGAAAGGAAAGCTCTACAAGAGGCACCAATGATCAGGTTTTTTCACATGGCTGCAATGGTAACTGGCATCAGAGCACATATACAATCAATTTTCAGTAAATAGCTGCCCTATTTTACAGGTCAGAAGCAGTGTGACACACAGAATTCTGAACAATAGAGGGAAAAATCAAAATAGTAATCACTTACCCAACCAGACGGAAAACAACAAATTGGTTTAGTTGACAGGTGGTTGAAGCACCTGTGTTGGGAGAAAACAGGGAGTTTTAAATCCCTGAACCAATTTAGGATATGTGAGTATGTCAAGAAAGGAAAATAAAAGAAAGGACTAAGAAAGTCTCACCCATGACTAGATAGTTTCCCCAGTGTGGGCATTTTTTCCAGTACAACAGAACTGGGGCAAACACTTCAGCTCAGATTAGGCTGGGGAAAATCCTGAAAACAAACTTATCCTTGCAAGGAATCTATTACTCACACTGTCTCCAGATATGACAGGATACATAGCCCCGTGCTAACAAAAGGTCTTCCTTTTTGTTACCAACACACTGCTAAACATGCTCTGCAACTTATCTATGAGAACAAGGACAGAGGGGAGGTTAGCTCTGCAGCAGAAGGTGCTGCTGTCCTGGCCCCTGAGGAGACTGGTGTGATGGGGAGGCTGAGGGAAGTGTCATCACAGAATGTAGGTACATGCTCAAGTGCTGAACAGATAAACATAACCTTTGAGGATTTTGCAGGTGCCTAAAAGCTAGGCAAGCTGTATAAAAATAAAGGCAGTGTAACTTCACATTTCATTTAATCTTGTTGTGTTTCTTCTGCATGGTTTGTTCAGTCTGCTTGGTTAACAATAAACAGATTGCTCACATACCCTTGCTATTATTATTGTAGAGCTTTTTTATTTTTTTTTTAAGTGCAATGAGTGGAATCATAACAGCTTGTTAGACTGATATCAGAGAAGGAGCTGGAATATATGGGGAGAAGAAGCTGTGGGATGGATGGGATTGTAACTACCCTTTTTCACTAACTTTAGTATGAAAATTTTCTAAAGCATTGGTTCTATGGAATGGAATTATGGAGTCAATTAACTTATTTTAATAACTTGTATAAATATTATTCAATTATTTAGACAGAGAAATGGAAAATGACCTCATATCCTAATTTTGAAACCACAGAAACTCTTTAGGAAAAGGTAAGTCCCAGAACCTTAATTTGAAGGTTTATTTGTTTGTTTGTTTCATGGTAATGGGTTGTGGTGAAAACCTCATTTTATAGAGAGATGCCCATGATGAGGTAACACAGGAAAAGTATTAAAGTTCAATCAAGAGTGCAGATGAAACCAAGCAAGGAAGGGCAAGTTCAATGTGCACAACAGAAGGGCTAAAATCCTGATGGAAGGACAGGGCAAGGAAGGGACCAAGTAGAGTCCCATGCAATTCTGACAGGAGTGGTGGACAATTCTGCCCTTGGTAGTCAGAGTCTTGGAAATTATGTTGGGTGAGAATTAGTGATAAACCCCCTGCCTAGCTCCTACCAGCCCTTATGAATATAAGTTTGTCTCTGAACAATCACTTCAAAGATCTGATTCCAGCAACAGAGTACTATAGCTGTGACTTCAGACATTGGATAATGACAACACGGACAACTAGCTGTCTAGAAAATGAGCAAGCCAGACCAATTGAGAAGCTGGAAGTATACTACAAATTAAATGTTTTCAAGAGATTCAGATGGCATTTAATGAATAGTAACAAATTCTCAGCAAGACAAAGTAAACAACCAACAAAGAAATAAAGAGCTGTTGGAAGTATTGTTTGCAAAGAACAAAATTCTGTCTCCTATGAATGCTAAATGTACGTTCTTATCAGAAAATTATATGTTAGAAGGTGAATTCAAAGAAGGTTAGATTCTACAAAGACAAATGGCAAATAGTCTCAGGGTGTTGCCACCTCCTCAATGGGAAAAGAGCGGGATGTGTTCTAGTAAATACGGTGGCAAAAAACATCAGTGGCTTGGTAGGCTGTAGAGATAAGAGTTTGCAAAATGAAAAAAGTCATTTAACTTTGAGTTTGCTCTGTGACAGAGAAGGAAATGATCCCTTGCTTGGCATTTATCTTATGAGTCAAGACATAGAGCACATACACTTTGATTTTGAGCTCTTGCAAGGGATAATACAAGCATGGTATTTCAAGTAAAGTAATAACCAGTTATTTTGAATGTTTCTTTAGTAGTATTATCAGCAATTATTACTGATCCTAGATCTAGAATGTATCGCTATCCCAGGAAAGAATCCTCACTCCTCCCAGTGTTTTGCTGCAAAAACTGTTTCAATTAGTCAAATGCTTTTGAGAAAAGAAAGAGGGCAAGATCTCAGAAAGATTTCCGACAAATTCTTACTGCACACTCAAAAGTATTTTAAAAGTGCTTGACTGTTCTTTGTCAAAACAAATGTGGTGGTACTGTCTAAGGAAAATATAGATTTAAAGTAAATACCTAAAAAAACATTATCAAGTGAAATATTATTTCTTCAAAGCTATGGCTTATAATTTTCACTTCATTTTTAACATTTTACTTCATATTAAGAAATTGTTGCATCTTCAATTTCTTCTCAACTGGGACAAAAAAAACCAAAATGGGATTATTAAGAATGGTCTTGAAAGTAAATATGTTATTCAGTATATTTGGAAATACATATTGCATCTCTTCTTTTCCTTGCTCCATGGTGCTTAACACCAGTGGGAAAACTGAAAAACCCACCTAGCATTTAGGTATTCTATGAAGAAACTTTTCTTAAGAGATGCAGAAGGGAGTGCTTTCTGCTTGGCTAAATATGGGAATTTTGAACACATACAAAGGAATGACCAGAATAATCCCTAGAGGTACGTATGTCTTTTATAATGGGAATAAATTATTGTAATGTGTTGACACTAGCTTATTAATTGTTAACTTATTTTTAAAAGACACTTTAGAGACAAGCAGCTGCATTGATTACAAAGAACAAATTCATTACCTATATACATCCCAAGAGAGAGGCTATTTTGGATGGGCTCTGGAGAATCAGTCTTTTTAAAGAGTTACTAATGGAAATTCAGATTCTAACTGTGTGAAATTAATCCATCACTATTCTTTCTGCAGTATCCAAGCTTTGAACATATTTTTTATGGTTTCTTAGTAAAACTGAATCTTCATTAAGGATTTTCATCAAACAAAGAGACAAAATGAGCTAGCAGACAGGCAGAACAGGGTTGGGTGGGGGCTGTATTTTAGCTGTAGCTGCAAAAAAAGGTACTCAAAAACTGATTAGAAAAAGGTACAATAAGAAGTTCTTTGGAAACCCAGAGTTTATTACCCTTGAGATTATATCCATTCTCAGATTGTGCTGAAAACAGACTGTGTTACCAAAGCACCCAGGTTCACCTTCTTTATGCAGTCAATTAGTTGGAAAAGTAAAATATTGTCACCACAGGCAGGCCCAGTTCATGCTGTCCAACCACCCATCACCTGCTAGAGTGAAGAAACTGCAGCTCAGCTGCAGCACTGGCTGGCATCTATACAGATCAGCTCTGTTCAATGGAATGTATTCTTACAGAACACTGCTCTTCCACAGTCATTCATTTTTCAGGATTCCACAGGAATCTCTGCAGGGGTGGTACTGTGGAGGCTCAGACTGGCACCAGCTAACGGATGTTTGCACCATCCTATGTGGCCCAGTTCTTTCAAGAGCTTTGTAAAGGCCGGCTTCTGACACCACTAGTGTTCACTCCACCCGTGGACCTGCACAGTCAAAGTGGGAGGATCTTTTGGAATCTGTGCAGTAAACTGGAGACTGAAAAATCTCCCAGGGTAAATTCAGATACAGTATTTATTTTGGACACAGCTAAAATAACAAACCAGATAGCCATGTGCACTCCAAGTAGTAACTCTCAAAGTTGCAGAAACAGATCCCAATCTGTTCAGGACACAACCTGATAATCTGAACACCAAGGTTGCTAAACAAACTACAATACAACTCAGAGTTAATCCAATACACCATAGTGACAAGGAAAAAAAAAATAAGGTACCATAAGATAAGTAAGAAAGAGAGAGGGAAAAAAAGAAGTGATTAAAAGAAAAATAGTCACCAATCCCATGGGGCACAAGAGTTCCACTGGAAAATGTGATCCATGTGGTAGCAATTCTTCAGGAACACATGGTCTAGCAGTTCTTCAGCAGCACTTCTCCATGAGGTGGTGGATGTGTGTGCTGTGCCTCCTTGGCAAGATCTAGTTATGAGGCAAGCCCATGCCTCATCAGCATATGAGGAGTGGTCTTGCTGTGAAAGTTCTTGAATTGGGGCATGCACAGAAGATCCTTTGGGAAGGTTCACAAATTGAGGCTTGAGGATCCAGGGTGACTGGCTCTTCAACACACTCGTGCCAGAACAACCTCTGCCTGAACTCTTTAGGCATTGCTCCTGCACCTACCCCTCTCATTAACCAGGAGCCACAGAAAAGCCTCTCAGGCACAAGAGAAGTAAAGAAGTTGGTCTTTACAAGCTTACAGTCTCAGATGCTTTCACCAGTTCCCGTACTGGACTGAAGAACTTATATTGCTCACAGAAGGCATGCTGCAAAGCATAGCCCCTGCTTCAGGGCAGGCATGGAGAGCAGACATATGCCACGTCTTAATGCTCCTATTCTAAACATTTAACAACATCAACATCATCTGGATCAACATCATCTGGAGAAGAGGAGGCTGAGGGGAGACCTTATTGCTCTCTACAAATACCTGAAGGGAGGTTGTGGACTCAACCACCTCCCTAGGCAGCCTGTTCTAGGGCCCAATGACTCTTTCCTTGAAAAATTTTTTCCTCATATCCAGCCTGAACACCCTTTAGTGGAGATTGATGCCGTTCCCTCTTGTCCTGTCCCCTGTCACTTGGCCAGCACCCTCCTCTCTACAACCTCCCCTCAGGTAGTTATAGAGAGCAATGAGGTCTCCCCTCAGCCTCCTCTTCTCCAGGCTAAACAACCCCAGCTCTCTCAGCCATTCCTCATAAGGCCTGTTCTCCAGCCCCTTCACCAGCTTTGTTGCTCTTCTCTGGACTCGCTCCAGAGCCTCAACACCCTTCTTGTGGTGAGAGTCCCAGAACTGAACACAGTATTCCAGGATCAGTCTCACCAGTGCTGAGTACAGAGGGAAAATAATCTCCCTGGACCTGCTGGTCACGCCGTTTCTGATACAAGCCAAGATGCCATTGGCGTCTTGGCCACCTGGGCACACTGCTGGCTCATGTTCAGAAGGCTGTCTGAACAATCAATTCAAAGTCTTTAAAATCCTTTTGGAATAAAATAAAATAAAATAAAATAAAATAAAATAAAATAAAATAAAATAAAATAAAATAAAATAAAATAAAATAAAATAAAATAAAATAAAATAAAATAAAATAAAATAAAATAAAATAAAATATAAAATAAATGTATTTAAGTGAAACATAGGAAGGGAAACACCACTTAGATACACAAAAAAATGCTCAAAAAGTATGTGAGTGAAATATGATGAAATGCAAGATAAGAAACTGCAGGTTCAGGGTTTGGCTTCTATCTAGTCAGTTCATTAGTTCACCACAGACTAAATTAAATTAGAACCCAATTTTCCTCCTTGCCTGTCGTTCAAACAGCAGGCAATAAACTGGGAATATTTTTTTTTTTTACTTTGTAGTGCAACAGAAATCTTAAGTGAAACTTCATGTCTTCCCAAATATTCTGATTATCTCTAGTTATGGGTTATTCTTTGTCAGCACTTTATCACAATATCTTGTATGTCTAAGATCAGCTTACTCTCCATCACTCTGCCTTTGGAACGGAGAACATACTGACAATGCTGTTTGATGATATTTTTGTTAAAAGTTTAGAGGTTCCTGTTGATAGAATCTTTTTTATTTGCCTTGGATATGGCAGAACAAGGAGATACAACTACTGGATGAGGACTCTAATTTTAAAATTTGGCTTCATGCCAGAAATATAAGAACTCACCTTTACTGTTAAAAAACAAATCAAAGATATTGGTTTTATTATTTTAAATCATTATGACAAAACTGACAAACTTTCTCTTGCAAATTAAACCAAAATGGGTCTCAACAAGCAGATGCAGTGTAACATGAGGTACAGGAAATAAAATAAAGGGATTTGTGGATGAAAGGAAATATGCACCAAATTCAAAGGCACTGGCTAGATACAGAGCATTCTTTGTTCAGTCCAACAACAAGAAAAAACAGAATAGCCAGACTATTTTATTGGCCTAAGAGATTTAAAGATGTCATGGTGCAAAGTAGCTCTAAAAAGTCTTTTTACTACCTCGTATTGAGCTGTTCTCCAAAGGTCAGGTAGAACGTGGAGAAAAAGGTGCCTGAAAAAACAACAGTTAAATGCAAGGCCAGCCCTACCCAGTGCTACCAAGAGACACATACAGCAAGCAAAATTTCCTCTCTCCCTTCCTTCTTCCTCTGAGACCATGTAAAGCCACACATTGTCTCTACTTTCCTTATTTGTCATCATGATGTATAAAAGTAGCCTGTTCATATCCTGAAGTTTTGTAGGCAATACCTAACACCAGCCTCTTCTGCTACCTAAAGTCTCTCCTAATTATCACATAATGTCAACAGCCAGGGGTATCAGAAGACTGTTCCATCTTGCATACCTAAAAATAATGATGGTTACCTTTTGATGATGAAATATGTATTTGCATCAGAAGAGACAGCAAGTGTGTCTTCAGTTCTGCTTTATAATATTTGCAATATGATGCCATTATTACTTTCAAAAATAAATCAAACAAAAGATCCCTTTCCATTTCTTTGCAACCTGCTGAAGAAATGCTGACTACCACTACCTTTTGAAGTCTATACTTTACATGACATAGTGGTAATGGCAAAATGAAGGAAGCCTGTGTACCCCTAGGAGGTAAGATGATAGGCAGCTCATTCGCTTTTCAGTATATCTTTACAGAAGGGGAAAGAAAGGAGCTATATAAAAGGCCAGATCTTTTCAAGAGATAAAGCCACAACTGCATTCATTCCACTTTCTCACATTTCATTTTTCTTATGAGAAATCCTCTATGGCTGAACATGTCAAGCGGTACATTTCACAAACAGGTTTTGCCACTTATTTTACCAGAAGATCTTAATATGCCGTCTGTCTTGCTTACTTGTGAACATGGTGAACGGCATGGCTTTGATCCTCCTGCAGATTGAGTGGTTCAGGAAGAGGTAGACCAAAGGCAATTTGGACAAATGTGCTCTAGCCTTAATTACTGCATTAATCTCTGTGACAATAAGCTGTGCCCTGATCTGAAGGTTTGGGACAATTCTTCTATGTATTGAATTTTGAGTCTTTTTTATTTCTAAGAAGGATTGAATATAAAACCATTCTATTTGAGAAAAATGAGTGTTTGTAGTCTGAGGACAAGAAGCAGCAGGCATAAGTGAAACATGAGCCCGGAGAGTAAATTAAATGTTTTTCACTATGGAGACAGTCTAACATTGGAACATCTTCAGCAGGAAGCTGGAAGATAGAGATTTGGGGAGTTCCTTCAAGAGCTGGATATACCACTGAGTAATCTGTTTTGATCTCATATCTAACCCAATTTTGAGCAGGGAGTTAGGCTCCAACATGAATTCTCATTTTTTCTTATTTGTTTTCAAGAGGTCTATAGAGACACAATACCTTTTATAACTTTTTTTTTTCTCAAAACAAAGTGACAGCCGCATAAATATTTGATACTGAAAAGGTCAGGGATATTAATCTACTGGATGTTACATTCCCCAGTAGTGAGTAGAAGACCAAGGTTCAGCATTTCCCAGGGTCTGTGAGCATCCAGACTCACATATTTTCTCACTGTCTGGCGAAGTAGGTTATTTTGGAGGAGGGATATTTTCTACAGTGCCTATGTAATTCCATTTTGTGTGGGACTTCATACTAGAGAGGAAAAAGAGTCTGATTGTCCTGTATCAAAAAGATATTTCCCTGTAAAAAGGTATTTGTCTGCAAAGCAGAAGTATGTTTCACAAGAACACTTACAGGGATCTTCCTCGACAGGGGAACCCAGTTCCTGATGAATTCCTTGATGAGGCAGACTTTACTTGTTTGCCCAATTCAAATGGGCCTAGGCCTATGTATTTCTGCCAAACTTCTTGTTACCTGTATTTCAGGAGTATTTTAATTGCTTTTGAAGAGAAACACTTTGGTTTGTATAGTATATCAGAAGCATATGTTATTTCAACTGACCAAATTGCCTTATTCAACAAGGCAGAAGTGTAATTTTCAGGTTTAAACACTAGAGATACATATGTCAGCTGTGTATAATAATTACAGGAGTGGAACACTTTTCTTGTTACAGTGCTAGTATATTTCTCAAATCAGAGAGGAGTGTTTTCTAGTTTCAGATCTGGTATTATTTTGTGCTTACATGACAGGAACATTAAGAGATTCCAGGTATATTCACACACCCATTGTGGTGATTGCTGTGTGCATGCCAAGAGAGAGAGATAGCCAGCAGTTGTATTAGGCAGAAATGGCATCCCACTTTCTCATAAACACCATCCCACATCTTATATGCCACTTTTAGTTGTCTGTCACAGTCTCAGGTATGATGCAGATGAAGGCAGTCCCTACTCTGGTGCTGATGTGACCAAAATGCAGACAGATATGAACAGAAAAACATGTCTGGGACACAAAAAAGGTGATTGAGCTGACTTGTTAGGTATGAATAATGTGAGAAGCACTAGCCTTGGTGATGACTCTGTGATGGGTCTTTTGGTGTTATGTGTTCTTAAAAACTAGAGTATTCTCAGCTGAAAAATGTGTGCTAGGAAACTGGTGATTTCACACATTTGTAGAATGGACCATAAAAATGAACCTGCAGCTGAATTTTATCATCCATCAGTTTTTTCCAGATACAGATATTTCAGTAGAAAAAAAAAAAAAAAAAAGAATTATTTACTCAGACCTTCCTACTTCAGACTAACTCTCTGCTGTTACACTTGGGAAGCACACAGTTGGTCTCTAAACGTATATTCTTGGTCACCTTCTAATTTGCCTGCTTGGTCAAAAAGGCTGCACTCTACCTTAGAGCCAAAGAGGAATTTAAGTTCGTCCAGAGGGTAATTTGGGACATCTGAACTAGCCAGTGCTAACCACATTGTCAGCCTGAGCTCTTAACTATTTATCTGCTAAATATTGCCTTATCTGCATATCTGATTAAAATGCACCATATGCTTGACTGTAGCAAACTGGCTTGCTTTGAATCAACTTAATAGAAAGATAAATTTCCTTTTCCCTTTGGTAAAAGAGTAAGATGCTCCAATACATTAAAAAATTGCTTCTTCAACTTTATTCTTGGTTAACATATCACCAAAACATATGAAGATGTTTTGGGTAAGAAGGGGTTTGCACTGTTGCTATAGAAAAGCTATAATGTCCTTATCGTCTGCTGCTGGGATGTGCAGTCAGTATACTATTTCCATGCCAGAAGGTCAATCTTACTGATGCATTAATGTTATGGCTTGGGGTTTCTGCTGTATATAAAGTCAGTTTTATTTTCCTCTTCCTGCAGTTTCATGTAATTTGGCTTTATGAACTCTTTAAAGTTATAGTCTTAGTATTCTCTCCCATCTAACCCAAAACTTTCTACTTGTAGTTTAAAGACATGCCTGTCTTTAGCCTACACTATTTCTTTTTGCTGTTCCAACATGCAAAACACAGAGGGTTCTAAGTGAAGTATTTTGGAGGTTAGAATTCTTGGCGTACACTTCCATACTCTTTACTACCATGCTCCAGTTTATGATTACCTAATGTTTTGCATTTTTAAATAAAGATATTAAGGATGAAAAAATAGAATCTAATTTTTGAAGGAATTTATACTATCCCTCACTAGCTCTAATATAAGCAGCAAATAACTCAGCCATGTTGCAAATGGGTACCAAAGCAGCCAGCCTCTAAACCATATCTCTGCATGACCCAGCTCCAGCATCTACAGTCTACCTCAAGTACAGGCCTGTTTCTGTCTGACCTCATCTCATATTTTGACAGTTCACTTCTGCAGTTGTCTTCTCTTTGCAGCTGTAAGGGTTTGGGTTTTGTTTTGTTTTTTTCTTTAAACAGCAGTCACTCTTTTATATTTCTAATATTCATAATAGTCTTTATCTGACCAAAGGCAGAGCTGAAATCCCAATTTCCCCTTAGTTCAACGTTAAAGTGAAATAAAGTCGAAAAATAGAGACAAACAGCTTTCAAGCTACTTGGCCAGTTTTTTTGGTTGCCTCATGTAGTCTGGATTTTTTAGAAGCAATTTTTTCCTTTTTTCCCCTCTGATTGGAAGAAGATCTGAAGATCTGAGATGGTTGGTAAATTGATTTCTCATCTCGATCTGGAACAAGAAGATGGGCAAAAAATTTTCAATTTGGCTATGACAAATGATTTTAGTTGTTAGGAGAGTATATTAGATCATCTTGAAAATGCTACAGAATTTGTGACAACAACAACAAAATTTCAAAAAGATGCACTCAGATTTTTAAAAATACTTTGTGACACTTCCCATTTGTCTTAAGAAAGCAAAATCAACTAAACAAATGAAATAATCTCATAATATCTTTTTTGGTTTTGTTTAGAAATCAAATACGAAAAATATTGTTCAACTATCATTTTCATTTTATGGAAGAAACTGGGAACCATTGGGGATTAAGCTTGTTTATTTATTTAATTTCATTTGACTTCTGAAGATCTTATCCTTGCTTCTTGAGGTACAGCAGATGTTGTGTGGGGAACTGTTATTTCAATTACAGCCAACAAGACTTTCTCCATGGTGACCAAATTCTAATTTTATTAGTTTTCCTTTTATGAAGTAAAAGCAGGACCAAGAAGCTGGATTTCCTCTGAAAATGTTGAATATCATCTGGTTTATGGTCATGCATGAAATGTATATGTATGTTCCAAAACATATTGCTTTATAGCAACTAAAACTCTTGTGGGTCCAACAGTTAAGAAAAGTATTCTTACCCACAAGTTTGTGTTTAACCTAATTACTTGACCATTTGCATCTCATGCATAATATAACATTTTAATTTCTGGTTTTGTTGTTTCTATGAACTGACCTGAAGACTCCATCAAGTACAGGGGAAGATGCTATGTTAACATTGATCTTGAAACGATTTCTAGTCATCATGGGATTGAACCTTGGTTTGTTTTAAATGGCAATCTAGAACTGAGACTTCCTGAAGAGGAAATAAAATGTCTTCATAAGCCAAGTTTTTAAAGAATTTCCTTCATGGTCTCTGTGTGCTTCTCTTTTCTCTTTGCCCTAAGGATGTAATAAATGGTTTAATGTAATTAGAAATTTTCCCATGAAATTTAGCTGTTTCTGTTGGAGTCAAAGAAAACTCATGGGTGGATGAATAAGATAATATCTCTCTGATTTATGGAGCTGCAATACTGACAGTCTGTGGAATAGAGACTGCACTTGTCCCTGTCCCCAGCACACAAAAATCTTCTTTTGTTTTTTTACTCCCACCACTTTTTGTCAGTCTTTGGACATTCATGTCTACGTTTAATCTGCTACTAGAGAAAAGCATGGAAGCCCAGAAGTCCTTCTCAGCCATTGATAAACTGAAAGAAAAGTGTTTACATCAGGAATGACGGCAGAGCTGGAGATACAACAGCATCCTGCTACATGATCATTCATCTATCTGCCTGCGGTTGAAGGCCAAAACTGTTCATAAGAATTAATATCAAACAAGGCAAAAGAATTGATACAGAATAAGTCCATTTACATTAAAATGCAGTCCTCTCTTCAAATCAAAGATATACTAGTGATTATATAATATCCAGGAACAATTAAGACATTTTTTTATTCATAAGGTTCTGTCACATACTGAAAGGACCTTTTGTCTTGTATCTCCATGGAACTAATATGGGACATATTTCTCTGAGAAAATGTTATGATGACATATGAAAGGAAGAAACTCCTTCTTGGCTGTCTGTGTTCATAAATACAAGAAAGAGATGAGGACAGGCTGCTCTTTGTAAAATGAACCCCTTTGCCTTTTCAGTAAGGGACACCAGTTCTGTGAAGCTGAGATCATCTCTTGTTCTGCTATTACCACTGTGTGACTGGATCACTGTGCTTGGGATGCTGCAAACATTCTTGTGATTTCTTGTGTGAGTACAGTATTGGTCATGTCAGCTTATTTACCTTCTCCATCCCCGTGTTGCTTGATGTCTCCTGTCAGGGTCACTGGGAATGCCATTACCATGCAACTATGGATCAACTCATCAGGACTCTGTCTTACAGGGGACGATGCCCAGAAGGGTTCCTTTGTTTCCTACATTCCTCTTAAGCAGTAATTATTTAAAACATGTTTGAAGCATCTAAGGCTTAAAATTGATGTTTCATGTCTGATTTATAACCTTCTTTACATTTAATAGAAAGATCAAAACATTTGCATGTTAGTCATCCCTCTCTACTCACTCCAAATCTCAGCCATTTACTAGTACTAGTGACCTGAGTATGATATGAATGGTTTGAATAAGGGGTAAAATGTCCTACTTTGAGCTAAACGAGAACTAATTCTCCAAGTTTTCAGGTAAATCTTTCCTAAGTGACTGCATTCTCTGAAAAACATGCTTGTTAGACAATGTCTGCTTCTAGAAGTGATAAAACTTGCTATTTATAGTTACTGCTAGGTAACAGATTGAATGATATTTATATTTATTCCTATGAAAACCAAGGATATTGCAGCTGCAGTGTGATCTTCAAGCAGTAATTGTAGTTAATGCTGAGGTCTAGGTAAATCTACAACTGGATGCTATCCACCAGTTTAGAAGTTGAGTAATGTCACTAAAATCCATTCCTTGACATATCCCTTCTAGGACTTATATCATCCTATACACTCAAATTATAGGTACTCGCAGAACTCTTAATGGTAAATGTATATCATTCTTCAGTCTAATTAGGTACATTTGAAAAGACCCCTCTAGACAAAAGCTGGTGTTTTGTTTCCTCTCTATCTATCATAGATTTTCAGTATTAAAAATACCTATGTTTTTTACACCTGCACAGTTCTCCACAAAATCAACATCAATAGTCATTTTATGCTTCATGCTTTCAAATAACTTTCCTGGGAATGAACTGAGAATATGAGGGTAGGAGAGGGCTTCAGATGTCTGAGAGGAATGAAAGGAAGGTAAAGAACTAAAGAAAGTACTCTTTAATAAAGGAATTTTCTGGATCAATAATAAACTTGATTTTTAAAGAAAGCCAAACCTTTTTAGAGCTCTTTTTTATGGAGCTTATTAAGGCAAAAGTTCAGAAACTAGGTTTTTTGGCGTCTAAGATAGCTAAGACAAATTCTCAGAGGACTTAAACATTAAATTTAGGGTTCATAGTAAGAATGTAAGTGAGCAAAATCACTTAAAATTTGTATCAAACTAAGTTTAATATCCAGATCTAAAGGCAGAATGAATCAATCATCTAAATATGACAAAAATGTCAAATTTAAAATGTCAGAGAAGACAGGGGGATTGGTTTTGTGTTTTAGAGGACTGTCACATTGATAAATTTTTTGCTTCCACATGGCAAGTAACAAAATTGCTGAACATTTTATGTCCAGGGCACTACTCATAAACAATTTACACTCTGCAATGAGGAGCAGTAGGAAAATCACAAGGCACTGTGTGCTGCTGTACTGACCCCACTTAAATAGACACAATGAATGTGTCTCTGACATAAGGAGAAGCCTGAGTGACACAGGAGACCAGAGCTGAAGTGACAAAGAGGGCAGAGGAAGAGCAGGTCTTTGCTGATGTAGATCACTGCTGATTAACAGGCTGGTAATTAAGGGACTGGGTGGCCAGCAGCAGCCTGTGCCAGTGTTTCTGACACCTGCTTGTCTCTGCTCTTGTCTGGGACTTGTTTCCTCATGCCTGCAGGTATCTGCAGTGCCAGTGCCTGCAGCAGTAGGCAGCATGCCACACCAGAAGCCATCCAATTACTGTACAGTCACAGAAGTAGCTCCTCAAATCCATCTTGTGTGCAAAAGGAAGGGAAAACTAGTTATTTATGCCCTCAGTCACACTCCTCCCCTATTCAAATAATCTTGTAGTCTTAGGACTTTTCTTCAATTTGATGGAATGAGCACCTTCAGTTAACTTCAAAAGAAATAAACCAAAATGGCCAGAACCTTTTACTCTCCTTTACCTTCTCTTCTACCTATATATCTATTTATCAAAAATATATAGACCCTTTTCAGTGCCTGCCAGTACAACTGGGAGCTGTCAGAGTAACACTGATGGAGGCAATCAAGGGAACATTTATTTTCAGTCTCTTTCAAATCTGATCTTCCTGCCTCCCAGGAGGACCTCAGTTACCTGTAATACCATCAGAAAGTTAAATACCTGGTATATACTCAGCACTCTTTTTATTGTCAGAAAAGACAAGAGGCACATTTCTAGTGGGATTCATCCAATTTTCAGGTAGGTTGGCACATGTGATGAAAATACCCATGCATTGCCTGAAAAGAGAGGCACCCTAAGCCTCAGAGTGATAGATTACTATTGTAGATAAAGTAGGATGATACAGAGATATATCTTGGATTTACTGAAACTAACCTGTAAAATATGTATGAAATCCTGAATTGTGCTTTCATTCTCTAATGTAGTGATATTCTCATACTTTAAGGCCCCTGGGGAAGAAAAAAGAGGTGAAAGAGTGAAAAATTCTATAATAATATATTATAATATATTGTAATTATAATTTATAAATGTAATTTTATACTTATAATACTATAAAATAATATTTGTTCTTGAGAAACATTAAAAAGAAGGAAATCTCCTCTAGAGTGAATGAGTTTCTCACATCAAGGGGCCTCTACCCAGTGATATCAGATGGTGAGTATCCATGACTACTGACAGCCACAGAGAGACAGCTTTCATTTCTGATCCATTAATTTAATTTTGAAGATGAAATGGAAGGTATGCTGAAGAAAAACTAGAAGTAGGCTCTATGTGGCTATCAAGAGTAGGTAAAATAATCAAGCATGAGCTCAGTCAATGAATTTCATTGGTAATAAGTAGGACAGGAACTCTGCAGAGAGAAGAAGTCCTGAGAAGAATGAACCATGGCTCAGCAGGAGCTGGTCACTGTGTGACCCATGCAGGCATGCAGATTTTTCTATGATTTCCCATCCCTGTTTGTAAATGTATAGTTGGTAATGCCAGAGGAGTCACAAAAAAATGCAGGAGTCCCTGCTGAGAGGAGGATATAAGTGTCTCCAGTTGCCTCTTTGTGACAGCTACCATCTTGGCTGTCACACTACGGGCTAAATCAACACAACTTCTTCACCTAAAGAAAATAAATACAGAAAAACAGAGTTCCTGTGGTTTCAGCTAAGGAAACAAGGACTCTTGGTGAGAGTCTAATAGTCAACCATCATCTGTGGAGTAGGTTTGTTATAGTCACTGTTGGGAGAGAGATGTGTCCCACCAGAGTAATAAAACCCAAGGGTAGCCCATAAACCTGCAGAGCTTTTCTTGTATCAAGCTGACCACAATCTTGTCCAGTTTTCTCTGCTCTGTTTCACTGTCATGGTGGGTGCACAATTCAATTCCTTCTAAGCTTTTTCAGGGGAAAACAGTCTGTGGTGCACATGGTGAGGTGTGCTGAGAACTTCATTTTTTATTGAGTGGAACATAGGTGCCCCTGTTATCCATGCCACTTCAGTACAGCTAAAATGCAATAGTAGAATTCTGTTCCTCCTAAGATCACTTCATAGACTGTTGGAGAGAAAATAATTTGGGTTTTTTGTGTATACTTGTAATACCATGAAGAAGATTCAGATTTATAGCAATTATAGCAATTCAGATTTATAAACTATCTTAAAGTTCAAGTAAAGATAAGTTATTTCAAATATTTTCTTATATGTCATCTTGTATAAAACATTAGTTGAAAAGTGTTACAGAACTTTGGAATAGACAGCTAATATAAAAGTATCTCTGTAATAATGTTGCTGAAAAAAAGTATTCCAAAGGTATTGTTTCCATATTACTTTAGTTCACATTCAGTGAAACTGAATTTGAAACCTGGCTTTTTCGCACCTCTAGGATATTGTAAATAACAAATTCACTTCAAAAAATAACAATCTAGTCAAATTGATAAAATAAAAGACTAGATTCTGAGGTAGCATAAATCACGGTAGATATATGGTAGTTGAACTATGCTGATTTACATCAGCTAATAGGTGTGACATAGGATTTACATAACAGAATTACTCAAATCTCTTTACTGTGAACTCAAATTAATTTTCCAGAAATTCACCAAGCAGTGTATCAACTCAAACAACAATTAAGAGTTCAATAGCCCCACAAAGATTTTCTAATATGTTTCTACAGCTCTGAACAATGTCATCTCTTTTGCAAGCTCTACCGATGAATACCCATTTAGCCTGTAATTAAACCCACTATAATCAAGAATGAACAATCACCAAACAGCTGCTTACTGCAGACAAAAATAAGACAACAGTGAACTGTCCTGTAGCAGCAGATCTCCCTAGACTGAGCAAAGTTACCTGGACAGGAAACAGTACAAAACTTCAGAGTTATTAACCTCCTGTTGCATCTAGTTCCTTAATTCCATTGTGCACATATAGTCTCAAATGAATTTGTGTTCATATCAGTAGCCTAATCTACTCTTCAGCGTGATTGAGAACAATACATGGAGAATATCAAGGATATAAGAATAAACAAAAACATAAGTCTTATTCCAGTCAGAGCAATTTTGATTATATAGTTTAGAGCACTTTCTAACACAAACCCAGGCCTTTTAAACAAGGTTTTCATCATGGTTGAAAACAGCCTATACTGTCTGCACCTGGCAGACAGAGACAGTTTTTTATGAGCTATCTGTTCCTGGCTACTGGTGCAATAGTCATATATTCCCTTTGCCCACATTCCTAGCTGGCTTATTTCTTGCTTTTTTTTTCCAATCTGAAACAAAAATTTATTGACCAGATAAGTCTTCCAGGCCACACCCTTGTCACACATCCTGCCCTTCTGGTATGGCAACTGCTCAGCTTGGTGTCATCTGCAAATGTGGTTAGAGTGCACTCAATCTCACAGTTTGTATCATTGATGAAGACATTAAATGGCACTGGTCCCAGTACAGGTGCCTGAGGGACAGCACTTGTTACAGATCTCCATCTGGGCATCAAGCTATTTACCATTACTTTCTGAAAATGATCATCCATCCAATTCCTTATCCACTGAACAGTCCACCCATAAAATCCATACCTCACTGATTTAGAGAGGATGTTGTGGGGAATTGTGTCAAAGACTTAACAGAAATTCAGATAGATTACAACGTCTAGTTTTCCTGTGGCCACTGATGTGGTTACCCTATTATAAAAAGCCACTAGGATGGTCAGGCAGGACTTGCTTCTGGTGAAGCCATGCTGGCTGCCTCTAATCAGCTCTGACTGCTGTATGTCCATATCCTCTCCTTCCTCTAAACAGAAAACCCCAGGCAAAAGCAGAGAGGCGGGAAAATGTTTTTCTAGGTAGGGAACTTGGGTCAGTATACCAGCAACTTGCTTTTGCCTTGACAAAGACTTAGACTCTCTTGAAAATATTACTAAGACAGAGAAAAAATCTTATTTTGCAGAGCAAATGTTTTTTCTATTGTAGCAAAACATTATTTTTTAATACTTTTTTAGGAGGGCTTACACACATTAAATGTTTTGTGCATTTTTACCCGGTCCTAGTTCATGCACCATGTCTGAACAATTTGTGGTGCATAGAATTTATATCGTCTTCCATAAGAGACATCATGTACATACTGTATTTTGTGCAGCTATCTAAATCACCAAACTCACTGAAAACCACGAATGCCCTAAAGAAGCAGAGCTCTGTGTTTATATTTTGTAGGGATTAATTTCAGCCTTCATACTCAATTTCAGTAGTGAGGAATGAAACCATGCCTAGGTTGAAAAAAAATTTAACCAACTGGATTTATTTTTTCTCTTTTTATTTTGTCAGGGTAGTAATAGTGTGGTACTATGACATATATAGGACTATGTCAGAAAAACAAAGATTGTGATTATTTGGCATGCATAACAGACAAAAGAAATATTAGTCATAAGAACTGCTTTTTTAAAAGACCGAAGAAATTACATTCATACAAAATTCAGCTAAAAACACAGAGATTTAAGGTTTTAATTGAAAGTAGTGAAATACATGAGTTTTAACTAGTGTGTAATTTTAGGTTCAGATATTTCTTTAGTTTAAAAAGAACAGATGCTTTGCATAAGACAAGCATTTGAAAGCATTATGTTGGTGATAGGATTGCCAGCAGCATCGATGATGGAAAGCAGATTCCCTAATTCCAATTCAGGTCACATAGATGACCCTGTTAAGCTATTATCCTGTCATGTAGGAACTTAGTGTTGTACTATGCTGATGAAATAAATAATTTAAAATATGAAGCACTACAACATGCTGTGAGATTCTGAAAGAATAAATTAAAATTCTTATATCTCCTTAAAACTGCTAGTTTGGAGAATGAAACATGCAATAAATAACCATAAGTCACTAATATGAGGAAAGCCACTCCGTATACCTCAAAAAAGCCTTGCACAAGACCTAGATAGTGACACCCAGATGGTCAATGCATTTACCCATGTAAGTCAAAAGGTGGGACTCTAAGCTCTGAAAAGCTGATTTCATTCCCCAGAAGTCAGTTATCAGATAGACATCAGCCAAGAAACTTCCCATCTCTAAATGGCACACTGGCTTTGATGAGAACATAATGTAAATCAGAAAAAGCACATGACAGAGGATGAAAAAAAGTCAATATACATAGATCTAAGAGAAATAGGTTTCCCATTTTTATCCCAAAAGGAATAAAGGAAAGAGGAATAAACCAAAGGAGCCATAAGAGAGTTCTGCACACTCACATTTTCTTGTACTGAATGAAAAAGCAGAGAGCCACTGTGATCAAAATAAAAGCTTTGGAGGATGAAGGAATGCAGTAAGCATCTTGAAGGCAGATATGACCTGTGAATGTCAGGAACAGAATGATGTCCTGTGCAGATGCTGTTTCTGGCAATGCCTTCATAGAATCATAGAATCATAGGATAATCAGGTTGGAAGAGACCCACCGGATCATCGAGTCCAACCATTCCTATCAAACACTAAACCATGTCCCTTGAAACCTCACCCACCCGTGCCTTAAACACCTCCAGGGAAGGTGAATCAACCACCTCCCTGGGTAGCCTGTTCCAGTGCCCAATGACCCTTTCTGTGAATTTTTTTTTCCTAATGTCTAGCCTAAATCTCCCCTGGTGGAGCTTGAGGCCATTCCCTCTTGCCCTGACCCCTGTCACTTGGGAGAAGAGGCCAGCACCCTCTTCTCTACAACCTCCTATCAGGTAGCTGGAGAGAGCAATGAGGTCTCCCCTCAGCCTCCTCTTCTCCAGGCTAAACAACCCCAGCTCTCTCAGCCGCTCCTCATAAGGCCTGTTCTCCAGCCCCTTCACCAGCTTCATTGCTCTTCTCTGGACTCGCTCCAGAGCCTCAACATCTTTCTCGTGGTGAGAGGCCCAGAACTGAACACAGGATTCAAGAAGCGGTCTCCTAGGTCCTTTAGTCCCAGTACAGTTTCAAGAGCAGCAAGTCAAGTTTTGTAGAGAATTTGCCCAAATAATGGCAGGATGTTGCTATAACAACTTTTTCTTTAGCATTCAAAGATCTCCAAAGTAAAATGCAGGATCTATTTGGGAGAAGTTCTAAGGAGAAATAATGACATTTGAAAATTAAACTTTTTCTCTGCCAAAGAAATCAGTTGTAAAAGAAGGGTTATGAATGCTTTTTTCCAATTCAGAATGGTTTATCTATTTTTAACAGAGCTGTAACAAAGACCTAAGTTATTAGCAGAAACTGCTGTCTTCAGAAACAACCAATGCTGATGGCAAATGCCACTGCCATGGACCTGGTAATGTTTAGGGACTGGGAAAACAAACTGTTAAATTCAGTGTTGCGTTTTCTTTTCTCTGCTTAACCAATAACTCTCCCTGTGACTGTGTGTGAAACAGTGTGATTATTCACTAAAGTAATTAAGGCTTTTGCAGTGTTATCTAGTCCCTTGCTGCAAATTAAATATTGACTCAAATCTTTGACAACATCTCAAACCTGAATTATATTTTAGGACTGAAAATTGCAAGCCTTAAGCTGAAGTCTAAAATACAGACACTTAAAAAATGCAGGAAACAAATATAATTTAAAATTACTGTAGATTTATCTTGAAAGCCTTAGTTTTCCAGCAATCAAAATTCCTGACTACGCTTACCATTGCAGATTTACATTGTCTTGGACCTTTCAGGTCCATTTTTGGCTATTTTAAAAATCTTTTTTTCGCATTATCATCAATAGTCTGCTCAATCCTACTATAGGAGGCACATTCTATTCACTTCTCATCTACTTACTACTTTTGCTTTTATGATGTTAATTACTTGGGTTTTTTTAAATTATTTCCTTTGGCATAATTTCTTCTCACCTTGGTTAAAGTGATGATTATACTTTCATGTTGAAATCACCTCTGTAAATCTAACAGAAGTTTAAGTTAAGTTCAATGTACCTTGACAGGCATCTGTTCTGTAGCTGTAAGAAAATTTATTACTGAGTCAGAGACACATTTTGTTGTCGGGTGTTGGAGATAACTACATCCAAAAATAATTGTAGTTAAGACTGAAGTAATTGTTTCACTCAAGAGAGGAACTAACAGAACTCAGTGGTTACTATACACTTGCATGCCACTGTTTGGGAAAGAAAGAGATGGAAATTTTGCACATTTTCTCCAAAACATGTTCTGAGTTGAAGGATTCTTTATCACTTCAGTATAACATTAGACTTTGAACCAAATGTGTTTAAAACCTCGGTGTTCTCTGTGAATACTGAATTGTCATGGAAGCGTTTCTTGTGGAGATGAATGAGACAATTTTGCTTTGGGAATAAAGCATACAAAGCTAACTGTACAAAATAACATATTAGAGTAAGAGGTGATTTTTTATGTGATACTGAATAAAGGCTAAAGCAGCTTTGAAATGTATTTCAGAGAAAGGTACAGCTTCAGATTTACCAGGCATCGATGCCTTCAAATAAAAAAATGATTGAGAGTGCTTGTATAATTTGCTATCTTATTTTCTCAAGGTAAAAAGAGAGACAGGAGGTATTTCCTCACACTATAGTTCTCCTTAGAAGACATCACTACATTTTTTTTTCTTTTTCTTTTTTTTTTTTTGACATGACTGGATGGTTTATCCCAGGAAGGAAAATTCATTCCTGAAGGAAAAAAAAAAAGGTGAGTTTATTTCAGCTTGTGCAGACCTTGTTCTGCTTAAAACCTACAATAACGGTGACATTTTCAGTAATCAGAACAATTTGTCATAGGAGAGTTGGAAATCATTTCCTCCTCTCCCACCACCACCACTTTAATAGAAATGCTGTAAGCACAGTGGAACCACACTAGAGTCAAACCTACAAATATTCCCATGTGAACCAGAAATCTCATCTGATTCTTATGTCATGGCAAGATTTTTTGTGGGTTCACAGAAGGAATTTTTCAGTTTTGTCTTTCCCTAAAATATTAATCTCAATGACAAAAAATTGATACCATAGTTGAAGAACTACAGGTCAGCCAGTCTACTCTGTGCCTACAAGGAACGTGGAGCAGATCCTCATAGAAACTCTGCTGAGGCACATGGAAAATGTGGAGGTGACAGGTGACAACCAACATGGCTTTAGTAAAGGCCAAATCATGTCTCATGAATTTGGTGGCCTTAAATGATGGGGTTACACTGTTGGTGGATAAGGTGGATAACTGATAGCTATCTGGAATTATGCAAAGAATTCACACTGTCTCACATTCTGGCCTCTAAATTGGAGAAACACAGATCTGACAGACAGACAACTTGGTGGATAAGAAATTGGCTGGAACATTACATTGAAGAATGGGGTCAATGGTTCAAGGCCCAAGTGAAGACAGGTGATGAGCAGCGTTCCCCAGGGGTCAGTATTGAGACAGGTGGCGTTAACATCTTGGTTGTAGGCACAGAGAGTGGGATTGAGGGCACTCTCAGGAAGTCTGCCAATGACACCAAGCTCTGTGGTGCAATTGACATACTGGAGGGAAGGGATGTCACCCAGAGTGACCTTAGCAGGTTTGAGAGTTGGGCCTGTGAAAACGTTATGAAGTTGAACAAGGCCGAGTGCAAGGTCCTGCACATGGGTCAAGGCAATCCAAAGCACAAATACAGGCTGGGTGGAGAATGAACTGAGAGCAGCCGCGAAGAGAAAGACTTGTGCTGGTGGATAAGAAGCTCAAAGAGAGTTGGCAATGTGTGCTTGCAGCCCAGAGAGCCAACCATATCTTGGGCTTCATCAAAGCAAGTGCGACCGCCAAGGGAGGTGATTCCCTCTACTCCACTCTTGTGAAATGTCACCTGGAGTACTGCATCTAGCTCCAGAGTCATCAACACAGGGAGGCCATTGATCTGTTAGAATGAGTCCAGACAAGGGCAATGAAGATATCAGAGGGCAGGAGCGCATCCCATACAAGGATAGGCTGACAAAGTTAGGCTTGTCTAGATTGTAGAAGAGAAGGCTCCAGGGGGAAACTTATAGCACCCTTCTAGTACTTAAAGGGCCATACAGGGAAGATGAGGAGGGAATCTCTCAAGGAGTCTATTGAAAGGATGAAGGGTAACATTTTTCAGCTGAAAGAGGGTGAGGGGATTAAACGCACAGACTCCAATCTGATGGATCGAAGACCTATTACTGAGTTAGCTGTTTCTTTATATACCCTTTTTAGTTACATAACTGGGTGCCCACAAAGGTATCTATAGTCTATTATTGGCTAAAGGTAACTGTCCATAAAGCCTTTACTAACATATTGGCTGAACTACCACACATGCTAAAAAACCAAGTTACACTAAAATTAACTATGTTGATAGTTCTCTTCCATTGTTTTTCCTTTAAGTTGGTACTCATTCCCACTGAACTAGCTCTTGTATTCCTTTCAGCTGGCCTTTGTTTATCAGAAGGCTGTCTCTTCTCACTGAACTGGTCTTTATTTCTTTCAGTTCTCTATTTCAAGGCCTTGTTAGAATTGCTCAGTATTAATCTGTCCCACAGCATCGAGACCTTCTTCTCTGTAAAATGTCTCCACAAGAGGGTAGATTAAAATGAAATACCATAAGATATTTTTTTGCTGTGAGTGTGGTGAGACACTGGAACAGGTTCTCCAGGTAAATTGTGTATGTCCTGTCCCAAGAAGTATTCAAGGCCAGGTCGGATGAGGCTTTGAGCAATCCGGTCTAGTGGGAAGTGTTCCTGCCCATAGAAGGTGTGTTGGAACTGAATGATATTTAAGGTCCCTTCCAATCTAAACCATTGTATGATTCTAAGAAAACAGGTTCACATATTCCAGTAATGTGTATAATGTAGCAATGCAATACATCACTAATCTAAAATAGCCGTAAGCATCCCTATTAGAGAGCCTAATGCACCTATGCACTGTAATAAGGGCTCAAAAGGATGTTACTGAAGGTGTAAAACCCTAGAACACATAGTTGATAGGTTTTAGCTGCATAAATGACAGCTCTCAATTTCTCATGGCAGGATGCTCTTGCCAGTCGAATGTGGCAAAGGGCTGTGGTCTGAGTCTGATGCTAAAGGCCTCACCTGCTCTTCAAGCAGACAATATGGAAATCATTGAGAGTGTAGGTGATTCTGATCTGTGCAATCCTGCACACCCAGTGTGCCAGGGCTTCCTGTTTAATTGTCTTCTAACCCATACGCGTCCCTACTTAAGAGTTTGCAGTACAATGTGAACAATGAGCTATCTTTCTTGGTAACTTGTGTGGTCTCTGCAGTGTTTTAACCTGACCAGGTTTGTAATGAGTGTTTGCCTGTGGAATTTTTTGGGTACCTGCCTGTGGATGTAACACCTAAATCACTACATACATGTTTCAGGAAGTCTTGTGTTGGGGCTGTTTCAAGTAGTCTGGACCACCCAGTGCTGCGAGTCTAGGATGCTGAGCTCTCTTGGGGAATGCTTTCTTCCTGGCTGCGCTGTGCAACAGGAGTCACACTGGGCAAGGATGCCCATGTTTCACCAATGTGACTGCCAGCGGCTGGATATTCAGAAGTAAAAGTTACTGTAGAATTTGTTTTAAACCACCTCTTCTTGCAAAGAGAGTTAGTAAACTTTGAATGTTACTGAAGTCTAGTAAATGGCATTCAAAATACCAGTTTGGGAATATTGTATATTCTGCCTGTGAATACAGCAGAACTCTGGTATCAACCTTCTTCCAGAGATTAATACTCACAGAGTCTTTATCTTTTGTGTGTAGCTCTTGAATTGTGGTGAAAGGCGTACAGTAACACATATTCCATCATTACATTTATTGCAGTTTAATAATAAAGAGAATAATAATTATCATTGTCATCATCATCACAACAATAAGTGATTAAATACAGTGTTTTATTGACAGGTCTGCATTCACAAAAGATCTCTATCTCTGTAGCTGGAACTTCAATCACAATATCCCCTTGTGTCAGCCTTGTGAAACTGGCTTAGGTATAGTTGCCATTTCTATGTATTGTGAAGAAGCTGAATCTTCATAGTCCAGGTGACAGCCAGCCATTAAAACCCTAATGCTCGTTCCTTTGAGCATTTCAGACTAAGTTAAAGGCATAGCAGTTGACTTTCCAGATTTGATGAGGTGGCATGCATTAAGAGAAACTGAGGTTTCGGATCATATCTTGAGCTAATGAAAACTGCTTTGATTGTGGCTATTGTAAAAGCAAACTGCAGAAAATGGCCACACTTCAGTAAATGTTTCTTTTCAATTTTAATTAGTGTCATTCTCTAACTGAACACCAAATGGACCAACTGAAAATTAGTTTTGAGCTATGTAATATTCTTTATCTTCACACATTTGGGGTTTTATGCTTTAGCTTTTCTTTTGATGATAAGTATGACCTAGGCTGCTGTGGAACACAAACAAAATACCTACTGAGGAAGTAAAGGTGAGTGTGTGTTTTATGAATACAGTTCTGTTACATGTAGTGCATTCCTTAGAAATCTCCGCAAATTAGAGACTAGAAAATAGTCTGCATACTTACCATATAATTTTACAGGCTAAGATACTGTTATCATTGACTCAGTTGTCCAAAATTCTTGATTATTCCTTCTAATAACTATCATACAATTTTCAGAAGTATTCTGCATTGGATTTTTTGTTCTGAAAAACTAGTCACAGATCCAACAGATAAAGTGAAAACAAAATTAGGGTATATCCAAGAATCCTGCTCAGAGGAGAAGTTGAACCTGTGACTATAGCTGCAGATTTGGAGGAGGAGTAGCATGGCACATTTTTAGAGTCCCAGAGTAATTAATGCTCTCAGCTGGTTCGAACTCACAATGCTATTGAAGTCCATTCAGCTAATATATACCTCTCTCTGAGTATAATCATAGAATCATACAATAACCAGGTTGGAAGAGACCCACCGGATCATCGAGTCCAACCATTCCTATCAATCACTAAACCATGCCCCTTGAAACCTCATCCACCCATGCCTTAAACACCTCCAGGGAAGGTGAATCAACCACCTCCCTGGGTAGACTGTTCCAGAGCCCAGTGACCCTTTCTGTGAAAATTTTTTTCTTAATGTCCAGTCTAAATCTCCCCTGGTGGAGCCTGAGGCCATTCCCTCTTGTCCTGTTCCCTGTCACTTGGAAGAAGAGGCCAGCACCCTCCTCTCCACAACCTCCCTTCAGGTAGTTGTAGAGAGCAATGAGGTCTCCCCTCAGCCTCCTCTTCTCCAGGCTAAACACCCCCAGCTCTCTCAGCCTCCTCATAAGGCCTGTTCTCCAGCCCCTTCACCAGCTTCGTTGCTCTTCTCTGGACTCTCTCCATAATACAGCCATCAGGAAAATAGTTCATTCATTATTGTTCATTTTAACAATTACCACTGATAAAGATATCACACAACAGACTGATGTAACTATTTTCTCTTGAGACCAAATAAAATACCAAGTTATGTCTATTTTTTCTCCTAGGTTAGACATGGTGGCAGTCATTATGGGCTAAAGAATGCCTCTCAGCTGAACTTTGAAAATTTTAATATTAATCTCATTTTCACCTCCGTAGACAATATGACTTTAAAGAATCCAGGCCAAAACAGGGAAGCGTTTCTCCAGTTAATTTAAATTCTGAACTTTCTCTAGATTAAAACCAAAGGCTGTGCAGCCATCTAGATTAAAATTCTTTGCACTGAATTTCATGCTAATGATTTCAAATTCTGTTAAGGCTGATTAGTCTTCTTTTTATTGGTCCTCCCCCCTCCCTAAGCACTTAATTACCGATAATTCATGTTTTATACATCAGAACCCTACTCTCTAAGAATTAAAAGTCTTCGTGGTGGGGTAAACAGGATAGAAATGTATGAATTAGGGTGTACCTAGGAAGAAGACAGCAGATTTCCCAGATAGTGCCATATTCAGAGGATTCTTATTTTTATGAGTGTTTATTATATATTTATGTGATTCATTACGTATTTGTTTTGGTAAAGTCATGGAAATATAGATTTTTTTTATCAGACATATAAACAATATGCAATACAGACTTATTCAATGGGTTTTAAAATGGATTAGGACTAAAACTTATCAACTCAAACAAACTAATTTGATTGCTTAAAAATATCTTACCTGCAGATATTTCAAAACCTGATATTTTATTGAGTTTTAATCATTTTCTCTTTACCAATATTGGCTGCTTTATCTTTCCACAAACCTGTAGTTAAACTCCTGTAGAATTTAGAATAATGCATATGCCTTAATTCATAATCTAAAAATGCGGCATTTTTCCTTCTTAATTACAGACAAAATAACCCCAAGAAAGTTAAGAAAAGAATATCCTATACATTAAAAGCATTTGTTATTCATTTTTGGTTACTGCTTGAATACGCTTCATCCTTCCCTACTGTTTCCAAAGTAATGCTGAACCAAAAGACTGAAGTTTCTGGAAACTTTTAGTTGTGAGCATCCATCAGGGAAAAAAATCTTTACATGAAACAGTGCTATCCCTGTACTGTAGCAGATAGTATGATGATAGAAAAAAGTTTTGGTTTGAGAACTCTCTCATTAAAAATAGGTTAAAATGAAGAATACTTCGTTAAGTTTCAATGAGACTGAAAACCACAAGTGATATATTTCAATTTTTTTAGTCCAGCAAAGTACAAATCTCTTTTTGTAGTGTAGGAGAAATCTAGATCTCATTTGTCTCCGTGAAATTAAAAAGTCAAGCGCATGTCCTACCTTATTCTTTGCAGTACTTCAGATAAATTCTGCAGTTCACAAATGTGTAGGTAATTTGTATATATGTGTAGGTGTGTGTATATATATATGTGTATATATATATATGCTGTAGATATCTCAGTGACTTCAGATTTTTCAGTTTTGGTTTGGATGGTTTATTAGTTGGTTGTTACCTTGATTGGTTCATTCCTGACAATCTTCATTTTCATTAGGCCTTAGTGGCTTCAGATAAGTCTGAACTGTAGTACCACTTTGTTTATTTTTCTCAAAACAGTCATTTTGAACTTCATTCTGAGAGAATGCTTAAACACCCATTTTTAAAAGACACAATCTTTAAACTGTCTTGGAAGATAATAGCTTTTTCTGCATTAGACAGCAGTTGCTTAAACATTACCAGGTGATTATTTTATAAATTTTATACATACACATAGCAGATAAACTTATTATCATACAGGAGTCAGTGATTTTGCCAATTTTTATTCCAGTATAACTGAAATTGGCAGTGAAGGTGCTCACAAAATAGTTACAAATATTTTGACTTCCCAATAATTAAATATTCACAGTGCTTTCACAATTATCTTGAAATAGAGAAAGCAGCTGACATACCTGTGTTTTCCCAGAAGTGTCAAGACTTAGAAGGAGAAGGACCTGGGGGTCTGGGTTGACAGCGACTGACCATGAGCCAGCAGTGTGCCCAGGTGGCCAAGAAGGCCAATGGCGTCTTGGCTTGTATCAGAAACAGCATTACCAGCAGGTCCAGGGAGGTTGTTTTTCCCCCATACTCAGCACTGGTGAGATCGCTCCTTGAATACTGTGTTCAGTTCTGGGCCCCTCAACACAAGAAAGATGTTGAAGCTCTGGAGTGTGTCCAGAGAAAAGCAACAAAGCTGGAGAAGAAGCCTTAGGCAGAGCGGCTGAGGAAGCTGGGGTTGTTTAGCCTGGAGAAGAGGAGGCTGAGGAGTTGCCTTATTGCCTTCTACAACTATCTGAAAGGAGGCTGTAGAGAAGAGGGTGCTGGCCTCTTCTTCCAAGTGACAGGGGACAGGATGAGAGGGAATGGCCACAGGCTCTGCCAGCGGAGGTTCAGGCTGGACATCAGAAAAAAAATTTTCACAGAAAGGGTCATTGGGCACTGGAACAGGCTGCCCAGGGAGGTGGTTGAGTGGCCGTCCCTGGATATATTTAAAAGACAGGTGGATGAGGTGCTGAGGGGGATGGTTTAGTATTTGATAGGAATGGTTGGACTTGATGATCCTGGACTGATTCTGTAATTCTGTGATTCACAGTGTGTCACTTTTAAATAGCACACGGGAGACAATCTTCTATGCAAAATGTTACAATCTGTGATAGAATTAGTAGATGTGATTTGTTTTGATTTTGTTTTTTATTTCTGCATTATTAGCATCCTACAAGATTATGTCTAGTAAAATACAATAGATTTTCTGAGACATATTGTCCAGAGTTATCCAGAGTCAAAACATATGCAAGTTATATTGATGTGCAGTTATCCACCTAAAAAGTTTTCATGAGCATTCCTATTATGTCTAAGCAGGCTTTCTGGGGAAGTGGCTGAGTCACTGTCGGTGGAGTTATTTAAAAGAAGTGTAGATGTGGCACTTTGGGATAATTTCTAGTGGTGGACCTGACAGTGTTGGGTTTAGAGTTGTGTCCCATGATCTTAAATTTTCCAATCTAAACAATTCTATAATTCTATGATTCTGTTATCCGGGTAATATTTAATGTCATTGTTCTGCACATTGTGCAGACTAGGAGTTTTTCTTTCACAAAATTCTCTGAGGATGGGTAATGCTGTTGTTCTTCCTAGAGCTGTTACAGTAAAAGATCTATGTTACCACTCTACCTGCTACCTACTTAAGCCCAAGGCAAAACTGGAAATCATTTTTGTTTGGACTAACAAATTTTGTGGGTTTTTTTGTTCTCTTTCACTGCAATAAACCACTGAGCTGTTGAGGAATTGTCTTTTCTATAAGCATCTACATGCTTCTCTTTTAAAAGTGAGGGCATCTTTGCTCATAAATACACTTAATATTACACAAATTCAACATAGTTCACCTCCAGCTCTAAATAATCCACTCTTATCTCAAACTACCTAGGACAGTACAGAACAGAATTCAGTCTATGTATAGAAGCATCTGTTGGAAAGGTTTAAGAATCCTGTCTGGTTTGTAGAGGAGACTGGCAGCTGCTACCTCTATATCCTCTATTAGGACTCCAAATACGAATCATTATTTTTTAACTTTCTTTTACCATCTACAAAAGGTTCTGTTAGTCCATTTTTATTCAATTATTGGAGAAATCAAGCTCATCAGTATTTGCAGCTTCTCAACAAAGACTCTTTGGGTGTGTCTCGTACTTTCCTGGTAATGGTCCTTCATCAGTCACAGGAGCTGAAGAGAAAAGAAGCAATAACTTCTGCCATATTCTGGAAGGTATTTTGAATAGCAGCATCAAAAAAAACACCACCTGAGGCTGCAGAAGTTGTATATGCCAGAGTCACTGTGAAAGGATCAGGACCTCTAAAGCTAAACCAGTTTTCATGTTATTCACAAAAATGGATGTGCTATAATATTTTTGCTTGATAAATTCTCTGAAAAGCTGAAAGCAGCCTGTGGAGATATTTGTGACATTTTTAACTGATCAGAGGACTTCCTACTTTCTTGTGCTTTGTTATGTTCCTGAATACTTCATCAAGTTCTTCATATATCAAGCCTAGTCAACACTGACCACAGAGAGTAGTCAAACATATCTTAAATACATCATGCTTAATAATAGGAACAGTTTGTGCTTTTGCTTGTTTATTTTTATTTTCACTGTTCCTGGGGGAAGACTGTTAAGCAGGTTAATTTGCTTGCAAATTTATGACCATACTTGAGACTTTGCAGTTCCTGCTCACATACTTCTCCCTTTTGTTTCCAGGCTTCTGATGAGTTCCCAGATTTCACAACTTCACAGTTTTCAAGTCATAAATTCATTCCTTAAGCTCTTAATTTTACATGGTTTCAGCAGCTGAAGTTAAGTAAAGGTAGATTTGAGATTGCAGCTGAGTGAATCGAAAACAAGTGACTTAACAGTACAGTAAAAAGAAAATAAAATGTGATATATTTGCAAAACATTGATACAATTATAATACTGTGCTCTAATACAGCTAACAGATGGAAAATTAAGAGGAAGATCTATGCTTTTTCTACAATAAAGAGAAAGTGAGAGAGGTCTCTCAAGGGAAAAAAAATAATACAAATAAATTCACAGAAATTCTGAAAAAAATTTTTAAAAGTACAGCCCAAAGATAATAATATGCATAAAACTACAGAACTTAATAGACTGCAATGTTGAAAAATTGCAAAGTTTTAATTAGCACTCCTGTGATTGAAGATCCTGGATGTACTTTTATTATTCAAAAACATTTGATTTTTTTAATTAGTGTTGTTTTCTTATATGTTACTAAAATGACTGTTTCTCTTTTTGCCATTTATAAAACCATTTATTTGAAATATTGCACCAAAATATGACACACATGTAGCTGAATATAAAAAGGCTTGCTATATCTATTGAACGGTTTTGCAGTTTATAAATTGTTTTATCCCTGAACTTGTTTATAGTTAAGAAGATGAAATAATCAGATGACATAGAGCTGCACATGCAGTAGTCTGAACCATTTTGGCACAGCAGTAAAGGAATTCAGTGGAAGAAAAACATCCTATTCCATCAGAGGAGAGTGTGATGTGCCTGCTGTCTACTGCTTGTTACAAATCTACAATGGCAGTAGTACTGTCCCTCCTGCTGATTATACTGCAATAGCATCTGGAGGCATCACTGGAAATGGATGCTCCATAGTGAACTTGGAAATCACTAGACTGATTTACAGAAGAGAATTCTGAAAACTACTAAACATAAAAGTATCATCTCTAGCTCTGAAACTTCATGGCTGTTATTTCCCTACCCTCATGCTCTTCCCTCTGCATCTGCTGTGACATACGGGCAGAGCCTAGTGGTCTGACTCCATGTGTCTGCTCTTCGACAAGGAGGGATTGGGGAAACAAAATCCTTCAAAGATAGATTTCCAGCTCCAGAATGAGGTAGCACTCTGCAGGAGAATCATAGAATCATAGAATAACCAGGTTGGAAAAGACCCACTGGATCATCAAGTCCAACAATTCCCATCAAATACTAAACCATGCCCCTCGGCACCTCGTCCACCCATCCCTTAAACACCACCAGGGAAGGTGACTCAACCACTTCCCCGGGCAGCCTCTGCCAGTGCCCAATGACCCTTTCTGTGAATTTGTTTCCTAAAGTCCACCCTGAACATCCCCTGGTGGAGCTTGAGGCCATTCCTTCTTGTCCCGTCCCCTGTCACTTGGGAGAAGAGGCCAACATCCTCCTCTCCACAATCTCCTTCCAGGTAGTTGTAGAGAGCAATAAGGTCTCCCCAGGGTCCTCAAGGATATAAAAGGATTACAACAACTCTGTTGTGTTATGCTAATGAGGAAGCTGGCTGTTGCAGGTGGGAAATGTATCCTCGCAACATGGTTGTGTGGTTGGGCTGCGACCAATGAATGCTTGTTACTAGGACAGAATCATCCAATCAGTGTTTGGTGTGAGAATTAGCTTGGTGTATAAAGGCAGTCAGTTAACTCAAAATAAACAGCTTAATTTGGATCACATTGATCCTTGTATTGTCCCATTTCTTCCATCACCACAGCTGGTCATGCAGTTTCTGACAAAAGCCAAGATGCCATTGGCCTTCTTGGCCACCTGGGCACACTGCTTGCTCATGTTCAGTTGGCTGTCAAACAACACCTCCAGGTGTTTTTAACTTTGTCCATATTTTGTGGATTAAATGTTTGTTTGCTCTTTTTAATTGCAAAGCTTAACACCTTCTCATTTTTTTTTTCCATTCATGCTTTAAGCATTTTATGGATTTTGCTGTTTATGTTTATTTATTTGTCAATGCAGCAAAACTGCACCAGGCTTCCAATAGAGAGTGAAGGCCAGTGGTGAGGGTGTGGGGTTGTTAGGTTCTTTTGAGCCTTCAGACTGTATTTATGTGGCTTCTTTTGGAAGGTATTTCTTCATTTTTTATTAATTGTTTCATATTTTACGTAATGTGCTTTTACGAAAGGGAACACTTACTTGTAGGATTTATTTGACCTGTGCTCCTGCTATGATAATGGACCTGCTATACTTTGGTAATTATTACAGAGTGATTCTCCTCTAATGTCTTCAACTAGGTCCCACAAGCCACTCTAGATCAAACTTAGAATGGCATTTTTAAGTATGAGATAAAACTACCTTTCTGAACAGTGTTTACTGACTATAAGAATTCTCTTCATGTGGCAGCTTGAGTTGTTGATGTGTTCTTTCCATAGACAGCTGAAATCTCCCACTTCTATTAACTGATATAATTTAGACTTAATAAATCTGATGACTCTGCTCACAGGATAAATAGTATCTTAATACTTAATATGAGGACGTCCACCCATGAGGATAACATTGTAGGCTGCTTCTGTGATATTTTTACACTTACTGTAATTGTTTCATAGTCAGCATCATTGAGTATCTTCATCTTACTATTCCTGTAAATTCTGTTGCCAGGAAACACTGTCCCACTGATCCTGTTCCTATGAAGTACCCCAAGTGCTTATTATGGCAGTGTAACTGTCTGGTGCCAAAAACTGTAGTTCCTTTGCTTCTATTTTGTAGCTCAGGAAGTCCACCTGCTTCACTCCCAGCATGCAGTCACTTTGCAGTTTTCTCTGATGTCAGAAGTCCTGGCGATTATGGATTCCTACTGTTACATTCTACTTCTCCTTGCCTTTAAAATGATCCTCTCTGCTCCAGAAGCTTCTTCAGACATTGTGTGGCATACACTAAAGGGTAGGAAACATCCAATATCCTAGGCTCTTCCTACTGAGCAGGTAATTTTCCTTTCTAATGACTTTAATCCTGCTTTATAACACAAGGAATGCTGCAGCAAGATCTTATCTCCATAAGCCACCTCTGTGTCCCCTCCTGTCTCTCTGGCATTCCATCTCAGCCACTCTCAAGTCAGAAGAACAAACTCATTCTCTCACATGGTTCATGCAGATTAGACTTACTGCCTGATAATGTTATATTTTGATCTTTATAGGCCAGGTGACCTCATACACTTCTGAGGAACTTCAAACAGCACTTTGAGCTTAAATAATATGTTTTTTTCTGTGGGTCTAACTTTTTCATTTGGAGGAGTGGTTAAGTTATTCTCTTGCTCTGTTCTATCATTATTTGGACAATCAACAATAGATGAGAATTACCTAAATAAATGATGGATATCGTTGATGTTCTCATAATCATCCCTCATTTGTGTGCTACTACCTTTTGTTTTGGTCATCCTGGGCATTCTCTATTCAATACTCAGGATAATAGGCTTACCATGACCAGCCTACTCCCTCTGCTGTGCATGACAGACGCTCAGCTCTCAAAGTAGCCTTCACAGCCCCAGAAAACTCCCAGCCACATGCTGTCAGCAACCAGTCACCATCAGTGAACTGGACACAGAAACCAAACTCTGCATACAGCTTTCTGGTTTCCAGGGGCCATACTTTGTTACTCTTCCTCTGAACTTCACAGGAATCACTTCCATGCAATCTCTCTTCCTTGCAGCCCTCCTAATCTGAGATAAGCAGAGTTTTTGGCAAGAGTTTCTCAGTAATTGGTGCAGGAATTGGTGCAGGTACAACAATGTGGTTGTTGTTGATTTTTGTGTTTATAATGGATGGGTCCTCAAATATACTGCCTTTATTTACAGCAGTTCCACATAATCTGGAGTTTGGTTTAGCTGAACAATTAACTCTCCAGGTACTGATTGAACTGCTTTGCTAAGTAAATTCTTGAGGAACAGGCATCACTGAGACCGAAAAGGTTATTGCAAGGTAAAGGTCATCTCATAAAACTAGAGGATGGCTAGGGAATATTTGATTTCCTTTAATAGCTACTTCTAAAGTAGATATATAACTTTACTATTACCTTTATAAAGGTCTCATTCACCAACATATGCCAACATTCAGTGACAGAATTTTTCAGTGTAACAAATTTAAATCACAAAATCCACAGACTAGCAAGTAAAACCAGGCATAGATTCAAACGTCAGTTAATTGTTGCCCATTTATTTATGAAGTTATCTGTCAATAATGGCCTAAACAGAATTCTTGTTGAGGGTGGTAGAAACAGCATATTAATACCAGGAAGGCAGAAGATTATACTCCCAATGTTCCTGCAATTAACCCATATTCACTGAGAAAAATTCTAATTATTAAGCCAGTGAATATGAAAAATCAACCCCTGCATGTCCAAATGGAAACATTTTTTTTTACCCTTCATGTAACTATAGGAAAGTGGATTTCAATTAAAAATCATAAAGGTTAAAGCTTTAAAACAATGTAAAAGAACAGAAAGTTGAGTTCTTTATGATCTAGTACTCTCACACATATTGTGAAGCAATATAAAATGAAAAGTAGGGATTATCTATTAATGTGAGAATAAATCATAAGAATGAAGACATTAAAAGTCTTTATATTAATAATCTAAGGTACATGACAGAATTATCATGTACCTCCATGCCATAAAATCTTTTGTTAACTTTAAATACATCATGCTGACATACAGATCAATTTCTTCAGTGGAAGAAAAGTTTAAGATAAGGCTGAAGAAAAATTAAGTATTTGAGTTCTATAATAATAGAATTTAGATGTATCAAAATGTAAATTTGGGGGTTTGGCCCAACTAATCAAAAAGTAGCAAGTGTTTGTATATCACATAACTGTTTTTTTGCAATAACGTGATCTGATATTTATTATAGACCAAATATCACCATAAGCCATTCTTCATTCCTTTATTATTCACACTGTTAATGTGTTGATACCTGCTTGGAAGGAAGGAAAGAAGAATAGAAGTAACAACACAGTCACCACTTAATTACAAGTATATAATATTAAAATAAGTTCAAATAGTCAAAAAAAAAGTATGACTCTTCAAATATCTTTTAAAAACACAACAAGAATAATGTCATCTGAAGTCTCACAGGCCATTGAAACAGCATTAACATTACCACTATATGTCTTTAGCCATGGATGCTCACAGCAATCATCTTGTGTTCCTAAACTAGTGGAGCTATAGCAGGCGCACAGAAAACAGCAAAGCCACTTTGACCATGTTAGTTACTTTTTTCAATCTTGTTGAAAAAGGGCAAAAGTTTTGGTTTGCTTCAGTGAAACAACATATTGCTTCTCAGAAAGAGAAAATCTGCAGAATTTTCAGGTAGCTCACGTATTCGAGGATTTCCAGACTACTTTCTAATTTTCTTCTGAGGTTTCAGTGGGGAAACACAGATAGCACAGACTCAAGAAATGAAAAGTAAACCTTCACGAACCTTCATAAAGCCAGTCTTTGTCACACTTAAATCTGTCTTGCTAGACTCTGCGGGAAATTGATTGAATTGATTGCAATTTTTCTGTTTGGTGTTGTACCACATTTTATAGTTTCTCATCATATTGCTGTGGCTTGCAGCCAAAACATCTCTGTGGTATGTGGAAAAAAGGAATCAAGAGTCAGAGAGAAATTTTATATTTTTTTTAATTGTTTAATATCACAAAACATACTTGGGTCCATTCAGAGTCACAGCATCTTAAAGCTGCAAAACCAGATCCTAATCTGTTCGGATCACAATCTGAAACCTAGATTTCTAAACAAATTACAACATAATTTGGATTTGATAAAATACATCATAGTTCCAAGAAAAAATAAGGTAGAGTAAGATAAGTCAGAGAAGGATAGAAAAAGAAGTAGCAGAGTAAAATGAAAAATAATCACCACTTCAGTGGGGCACAGTGGTTCCTCAGGAAACTTGGTCCATCTGACAGCCACTCTCATAACAGAAATTATTCAGGAGTATGTGATCTGGTAGTTCTTCTTCAGGCCAGCTCGTCAGTCCTTCCTCAGGCCAGTTGAGCAGTCCTTCCTCGCGCTGGTTCCATAAGTTGTTGGGCACCTATGCTGTGCCTTATTGTCACGCTCTATTAGCATGTGAGGGCTGGTCTTGCTATGAAAATCCTTCATTCAGGGCACACATGGAAGCTCCTTTGGGAAAATTCTGTCACTGAGGCTGACTGCTCCAGGGTCACAGGCAGTTCACATGACCCTTGTCAGAATAACCTCTGTATGAACCCTTTGGGTGCATGTTGCAGTTAGGCAGTGGAGAGGAGGCAGACAGTGTCTGCTGCTGCTTGTCCTCCTCTTGCTCCACAGACCACCCCAGACAGTTACCCCATCCACACCCAGGGGAAGGGGAGCAATATCTGCTCTTACACCTCTCCCTCTCATTATCAGCCAGGAGCCACTGAAAAGCCCCATAGGTTCACACAGCCTTCCATTTAGATAATGTTTAAGACACAACAAACACAAGTAAAGAAGTCAGTCTTTGCAAAGTGTACACATGTATTCCAAAATGCTGAAGATTCATTTTACTTGCTTACATTCATTTACCTGTCATGAAACAGCTGGAGCTTAGAAATGAAGGAGACATACAAAGAGTCATTATTTCAGAGTGACTTGTTAAATATTTAACAGTGTGGGAGAGAAGTGGTTTCACTCAGGATGTATATGGAGAGATTAATCTGAGGTGAAAGTACATGTCTCAGCATAGGTTTGTCAGTATAGAGGTATTCAATCAGTTTTCTAAACAGTTTAAGCCTGCATTAGCTAGAGGTATACGTTTAGTGGAAAAAAGTGGGAAGTGTCCAGGGTAGTGAAATTATTTCTCTGAATGCTATTATCTTGTATAATGAGAAATTATCATTCCTTCATTTTTCCCTTTTTTCATAGATCATCAAGGTAACACAAAATCATGCGGCTGTCTTGTTTTCAGAGACGCATAGAATAATAGAGTGGTTTGAGTTGAAAGGGATCTTTAAAGATCATCTAGCCCAATCCCTCTTCTATGGACAGGGATATCTTTCACTAAGTCAGGTTGTTCAGACACCCATCCAACCTGAGCTTGAATGTTTCCAGGGATGGAGCATCCACAACTTCTCTGGGCAACATGTCCCAGTGTCTCATCATCTTCATTGTAAAAAGTTTCATCCTAGTTTCTAATTCACAGAATCACAGAATCACAGAATCACAAAATAACCAGGTTGGAAGAGACCCACTGGATCGTCGAGTCCAACCATTCCCACCAATCCCTAAATCATGCTCCTAAGCACCACGTCTACCCTAACCTTAAACACCTCCAGGGACGGTGACTCAACCACCTCCCTTGGCAGACCGTTCCAATGCCTAACCACCCTCTCCATGAAGAACTTTTTGCTAATCTCAAGCCTAAATCTCCCCTGGTGGAGCTTGAGGCCATTCCCTCTCGTCCTGTCCCCTGTTACTTGAGAGAAGAGGCCAGCTCCCTCCTCTCCACAACCTCCCTTCAGGTAGTTGTAGAGAGTAAATTCAAATCTACCTCTTTCGTTTTAAAGCCACTATACTACAGGGCCTGGTAAAACATCTCCCTCCATGTGCCACATACACCCCCTTTATGTATTGAAAGGCCATAATAATTTCCTCCTCAAGTCATTTCTTCTCCAGACTGAACAATCCTAACTCTCTCAGCCTTTCTTCATAGGAGAAGTCTCCAGCCCTCTGATCATTTTATTATATTCCTCCGGACCTACTGTAAATGGTCCATATCTTTCCTGGGCTAGGGGCCCAGAAGTGGATCCAAGTGGGGTAACCTGATAGTAATGTAGAAGGAGTATTCTTTCAGCTCTGATCTACCTGTGCCAGTGGTGGTGATCTTGGGGAAAATGTGCTTCTAAGAGACCAGTATTGATTCAGTAATTCCCTAGATTTTGGCATCTCTCTAATTTAACTGCTACTGATACAGTAAAGGCAGTTGGAAACCTGTTTTCTTTCACCGAGAATGATTTCAAGCTCCTGAGCATTTCTCCTATGCAGAGAAAAAAAATAGGAAAAAAAGCATCTCAAATATCTTCCCTCTTCAGCTATGAATGATTTTAGCATGTTTTATGTCAAAATTCTTTTGTCCCTCAGAAGCTATGTCATTTAAGACATTTCTGATCCGTGTCAGAGTTGCATTGAAAGCTGTCTGAAATAACAACTCCCATTGAAGAAATTGTTCTAATAAACTGATGATAAAACTTTCTAATCAAAAATCCTCAAAACCAGCTCTGAACAAATAACATTTAAGGATGTATTATTTCTTACAGATTTTTAAAGCTGTGAGATCTGAACAATTATTTTTGCATACTTGTGTGTTACAATAACCTTTGTGCAATAAAAAGAATCTATATTTGGGTCAAATTATTTCATTTTTTATGTAATATCTATATAACCAATTGATGTCTTGTATTCTGATAAGCCATAGCTGTGTAACTCTGTGGCAGACCTTCAAAGGTACTAATTACTTGTCATGTAAATATTGTTAGGATATCAGCGACCTCTGATTCAGCCAAGGTTGTTTTGTTTTGTTTTAAAAATAGCAAGTTATTTTTAAGATATTCTGACAAAGGAAGTTTGTTAAAACTACTCATTACTTATGGATAAAAATGGGAGCATTTATCTGTCCAGTGAAGTTCCCACATTAACTTCAGTGTACAACAGATGATATAGTTATTGATTAGAGGCTGATTCACACTTATGCACTGATGAATTTCCCTGAACTCCAGCAAGGCCCTGAAGCAAACTGTGCAGTATTCTACTTAAAAGATATTGCAAAGATTGATACATGGTAATTAGTCAGAGGGGGCTGATTTATTTTTTTCAGAGTATGAGGTCTGTTATATAAGGGGAAAACTGCTCTCTAGAGCCTTGGAGTAAATTAGTCAATTCATTTGGACTTCCTGCCTCCCTAGCCAATCATAATCCAAATAGGAAGAGGAAAAAGAAAGCCATCTCCAAAAAGACTTCAAGATCATTATTTTAGCAACCAGAAATCCAGGTACTGAAATTTCATTTTATTTAATAAAAAGGTTGAGTTTACTTGTAGAAATATGAATCTTAGGAATAATAACTGATGTTTTCACTGATGGATATAAGTTAGACATTTACTTAGGAGTAAGAAACTTTCTTATCACTTCAGCGCTAGATCCAGAAGAAAGATGCTGTGTGTTTTGTAATAAAGCAGCAAGACATTCATTCACATACAAACAAGACAGTATAAAGCCAGATAATGCTGGCAATTTGTATCAAATCCATCTTTCATGTAATTGTCATAAAATCATCAAATCATAGAATCACCAGGTTGGAAAAGACCCACCGGATCATTGAGTCCAACCATTCCTATCAAACACTAAACCATGCCCCTCAGCGCCTCGTCCACCCATCCCTTAAACACCTCCAGAGCAGGTGTCGTACTTTCACTTCTTGCAGTACAAATATGAGAACTTACTTCAAATGAATATTTTCACTGCAGCCAATCACCTTGGTAAGGCTTAATAAAACTTTTTCACTTTGTTGTGTGAGTGAAAAGAAAAGCTTAATTTTATGTCTCTTCTGTTTTCATTACTAACACAAAATTGACTTGAATTAAACTTGTTTTGATATATCCAACTTTTCCCATTTTGTTTGTTCTAAGAAAAGCAGATTTTTCTCATTTGTTGTGTTTCTTTCTCTTTTGTAATGCACGATGCAATATTAACTTAAAAGTAAACATTTTCAATATTCCCATGGTACTTAACAACACCTTAACACTGTAAATTCAGATCCTATAGTAGCATTAAATGTAATTTGTAAGATTGTATGGAAGCAAAAATATCACTGCTGATTTTTAGTTGGTTGGTTGGTTTTTTCTCCTAAGGATGCCAAAATTTTCTATTTTGACTCAAATTTTGCTATTAAGTCAACATTTAATGAAATTGTTGCATTCTACAGTTGGTACTTTGACCACTTCAGGCAATACTTCCTGCACCTGATACCTCCCCAATATCAGCTGATTCGTTCCTGTTTTGCAGTTCTCTATAAGCTTAATTTCCTCAGTTTACATGTCAAACTCACTGAAAATGAAAGCATTCATTTCCACTTTTTTTTTTTTCATATACAATCTTGTGTTTACCCTGTATAGCAAATGGTAATCTTGGAATGTAATATTTATGTAGTACAAACAAGGAATTTACAAGGAGTGACTAGCTTCTGGCTGATCAACTACCCTGACTTTGCTTCATATTTCCCCAGAATAACTGCTAAGAGTGATTTCAACAATGACGTTTGTTCAGCACTCCTGTGTTGTGTGGACATGCATTGCTGCAATACTGTGAAGAGGCCACTTGATTTAGTTTAAAATTAAGAAGCTGGGGTTGATTCTGCATACATCTTGTGACCCTCTGCCTTAAATTAATGTAACAGGAAAAAAGCATAGTTCTCATGTAATTCTTCAGCCAAACAACACATGAAAGCAATAGAAAAAAAAATAAAAGAGGCTAGACTCAGTACCTCCAAGTCACCTTAAACTTAGCAGCTACACTTGTTTGAGTCTGGAC
Organism: Clamator glandarius; assembly: GCA_033459285.1. Lineage (NCBI taxonomy): Eukaryota > Metazoa > Chordata > Aves > Cuculiformes > Cuculidae > Clamator > Clamator glandarius. The sequence goes on from JAUNZM010000492.1 coordinate 1,319,985, forward strand.
ATAACGTTTCCTCCTCAAGAGGCCTCAGGAAAAACAAACAAACAAACAAACAAACACCTCTTTTGTGCACTGAAAAGGAGACACTGATGGATAGAATGCACAGTCAGGGCTGTGACAAGAGAGCTCCTGATCTGCAGGATTTAATCCATTACTGTCCCCAGCTGCATCATCCATGCTTCATAGGAAATAGGGACTACTTCTTATAGGGTAAGCTGAAAGTCTAAATCTCAGCCACAGCAGCATAATGTCAAAAGTGGGAGAACAAAGCAAGCAAACAAACAAACAAACAAATAAAAAATAAAACCAAAGATCCACCAGAGACTTTTTCATTGCTTAAACTAATTATCCAAGTATAAACTATTTGTGAAGTTTTGGTAAAAAATTTCCTGCGTAGTGCAGTGCCAGGTCCTCACTGTCAAATCATCCATCAAATTGTACCTGGCTTATGATTCACTGAGTAGCCACAAATCATCTGAAAATGTTCCTCTAGTGACAAAGGAGTTACTTGCTGCTGTCATTTTCTTTTTTTTTTTTCATATTCAGATTTTCATGATCTGCATTTGTGGGAACTTACACCTGGATTCTTAGAAATTACATAAATTTAGAAAAAAAAAGAAACTATTGGAAACCAAGAATGTAAATACCGTACACAGAGATGGCAATGATTAATGAATAAATTCCTCTTTTGATCTTATATCTCCGCTGCTCAGTCATGAATTTAAAGAATGTCCTGGTTTTGACTGATATAGGGTTAATTTTCCTCCCAGTAGTTGTTGGTTTTTAGATTTAACATTAGAATAGTTTTGGTAACACATATTGTTTTAGGTGTAATGCTCAGGTGGGATAAAATTAATTTTCTTCCCAGCAGCTACTCTTTTTATAGATTTTAGTATGAGAATAATGCTGTAAAATACGCTGACCATTTTGTTGTAAGGAAAGAAATTACTCTTTCAGGTTCCCATGAAGGAGAGGAGAGTTGAGGAGTATCATCTATTTTCAGCACTTTATGTAGCTTATAACCAGTGTATTGGCATTTCTTATGCATTGAGTGGGTAGCAGTCATACAGGCTGCAGCCCTAAGCACCATTCATTTCCCATTCTGCAAGAGTTTTCTGTTCATTCTTCTGAAAATGCAAGATAAATTAGGTAGCTATGTTTCATTTCTGCTACAGTACTTTACTTTTATTTGTAAAAATGCACAGATTTGCTACAGCTAACACGTCATCAGGGAGTGTGAGAATAGGGAAGTAGTGGAAGTTGTTGATTGACAACAGCAGAAATGGACTGGCTACTGCTATGTGGATTTTTGTATTAAGTGCAACATGGAAGTTACTTGGTAAAAACATCTCATCTTTCTTAAAATAAGTACACTTTTTTTATTCCTCTGTATCTTTCTATTAATTAATACCTATGTCCAGCTGAAACAAGTTGGAGGAAACATGTTACTCACGACAGAGAGCTCAGACTACAACTGAAGGTGATGGTGGCTGGGTAGCTAGTAATGTTTTCAGGGGAAATACTTTTGAAAGACAATATGCTCTCTACAGAAAAAATCACAGAGATATAGAAGAGAAATCAAAGGACATCTCTTGCACAGCGTCCCCATCACTATCTTTTCCAGGGAAGTAGGAACACTAAATTGCATCCTCAACTTGTGGGTCTAGTACCAGAGTTTTGTCAGTGATGGAATTGATAGCACTGAGATGGCAAAGCAATTGTGCTCTTAGTGTCCAGTTGGATCATCCCAAGAACTTTAGCACACTAAGAAAATGGTTTTATTCATGCAAAATAAGTGTCGATAAATGATGAAGACATGTGACGTCTGAAGAGTCATATCTCCTACTCAGACTTTCCCTATAGCATCTTTCCCTACTGAACCTGTTTTTCCAGAGACATGCAGACTCCTTTCTGAATTATGCATCTCCATCACTTTTTTTACAAACACTTCTGATTCCATTCTCTTCACTGATATATTTTTCTTTAAAGCAGTCAAGCTTACAAAAAAAACCAACCAAACCCTCAGTTTGACAGTCCCTGCTTCTTGTCCAACATGTCTCCTGGTAAACAGTGTGGAGTGTTTCTGTTTTCCAAGGCATTGGCTACAGCTGTTTAAAAGTGTTCTGCATAGTTAGGAACGTAGTCACCGAAGACATCCTATAATGTTAACATTGGGTGGAAATCTCCAGTATAAAATGGTACAGAATCACAGAATTACAGAATAACCAGGTTGGAAGAGACCCACTAGATCATTGAGTCCAACCATTCCTATCAAATACTAAACCATGCCCCTTAACACCTCCAGGGAAGGTGAATCAACCACCTTCCTGGGCAGCCTCTGCCAGTGCCCAATGACCCTTTCCGTGAAAATTTTTTTCCTAATGTCTAGCCTAAACCTACCCTGTTGGAGCTTGAGGCCATTTCCTCTCATCCTGTCCCCTGTCACTTGGGAGAAGAGGCCAGCACCCTCTTCTCTACCACCTCCCTTCAGGCAGTTATAGAGAGCAATGAGGTCTCCTCTCAGCCTCCTCTTCTCTAGGCAAAACAACCCCAGTTCTCTCAGTCGCTCCTCATAAGGCCTGTTCTCCAGCCCCTTCACCAGCTTTGTTGCTCTTCTCTGGACTCGCTCCAGAGCCTCAACATCCTTCTTGTGGTGAGGGGCCCAGAACTGAACACAGGATTCGAGGTGTGGTCTCACTAGTGCCGAGTACAGTTTTGTCCTTGTAAAGTCAAACAGCATGAACACTCCACAGTCATTTTCTCTATCCCTTGGGTCTTTCCACTACACATTCCTTGTCTGGAATTGTATGTGAGGTGGAAAAGTATATGTTTTCTGGTTTCTTTCTATCATATAGGATATATGGGTCATTAATGCATAAGCAGGGCTTAGAAGTATGGCAATTTTATATGAAGTTAAAAAAGCAATTTAAAAATTTTAAAAAGCAATACCAAGGGAGAGGTTCAAAACCCACGTTGTGGGAAGATAGTAGGATGAGGCTGTTTCAGTAAATATTCAACTGTGTTGGTTAGAAATTTGAAACTGGAATTATGATTTACTAATACATAAGCCTGTTAATGGAATTATTGCTGGATATACAGCTATAACAAGTCGTGTCAGCTCTTTATAATGTGTAGTGAAGCAGCAAAGACCCAGTGGAGAGTCACATAACTCAGTGGGATTGGTTGCATACATAGACACTTCATATTGATATTTGTGAAGACCATTTTGTTTCCAGAGAATTTTGGCTATTAATGATTGACATCACCCATTACCAGCTGTTATCAATTTATATCAGAATAACACTTCAACACCTTCCTTAATGACAGATTATGTACAAATGCACTCTCAGCAAGTTTGCAGATGACACCAAGCTGACTGGTGCAATTAGAATACAAGTGGTAAGGGATGCGAACCAGAGGGACCTTGACAGGCTTAAGAGGTTGGCCAACAAGGCCAAGTGCAAGGTCTTGCATTGGGATCAGAGCAATCCTCAAAATCAGTACAGACTGGAAGACAAATGGATGGTGAGCAGTCCCACAGAGAAGGCTTGGGGATGCTGGTAGACAGACCATTGGATATGAGCCAATACGCACTTCCAGGATAGAAAGCTAGTCATATCCTGGGCTGTATAAAAAGAACTGCAGCCAGCAGGTCAAGTGAGATGATATTCCCCCTCTACTTAGATCTCAGAAGGCTGCATCAAGTTGAGGGTCCCCAGCACAAAAAAGACAGACCTGTTAGAGCAGGGCCAGAAGAGGGCCATGAAAATAATGAGAGGGCTGGAAATCATCTCCTGTAAAGAAAGTCTGAGAGAGTTGGGATTGTTCAGCCTGGAGAAAGAAAAGGTCCAAGGAGATGTTATTGCAACCTTTCAGTATTTAGAGAGGGCTTACAAGAAGCCCTCCTGTAGTGCCAGGAGAAGGGATGATAATTTTAAATTTAAAAAGGGTAGAATTAAGCTGGACATAAGGAAGAAATTCTTTACAATGAGGGTTGTGAGACACTGGAACAGGTTCCCTAGAGAATTTGTAGATGCTCCATCAATGAAGGTGTTCAAAGTCAGGTTAGATGAGACCTGAGCTACATGATGTAGTTGAAGAAGTTCCTGTCCATGGCAGGTGCATTGGAATGGATGATCTTTAAAGTTTCCTTCCAGGTCAAATCTTTCTTTGATTCTGTGATTTTGTGAGCTAGAATTTTGTGTGGACACTGGAAAGAGTTGAGCCCTAAATAAGCAAGCCACAAGTCTCTGTTCTCTTTCCCAGTCTTTCTTCCTATCTTTTCATCATTTATTTCTTCTTCCTTTCTCCCCCACCCTCTCCACATGAAAAAAAAAAAGTAAAACTGCAATCATGTTGTGGAGAAAACACAATGAAGATTTCAAGCCTACACATTATGGATAAGGTTTTTCAGTTTAACTAGGAAAGAAAACATGTACAATAATACAGAAATATGCATTTTAAGGTCATACAGGACACACATATCATATGTTAAGATACAGATTTCACATGTTAAATGTATACCACTGTACAGAAGGATGGGAGCCTTGTGTGTTTTTTTGTCCTGGAGATCCTTAGCACATAAGGATTTTATTCAAGGCATATTCTAGTTCTGTTGTTGGCATTGATGTACTCACTTGTCAGTGCTCCAGATTCTGAAAATTTTTCACTCATAATAAAAGTGTGCCTCTTCATAGGACTGAACAGACATAGACCCACCAATTAAATATGCAGGACAGAGGAAAATGGAAAACAAAATTGAAAAAAATAGCCCAGAAATGTTACCCTGGTGAAAATTAGAAAAGACAATCTGGGCTGTGGCTTTATTACATACCATTTCAATGTACAGATATCTTCAACACCCTATCCTAGACACCCTAATTTATCTGAATTTATCTAATTTATCTGAAGACAATAATTTAATCTTTGCTTGTTCCCTATTATAACATGGGCAGTAGCAAAGATTAAGTAAAGGAATTGAGCTCACCTATTTTCTGTCTCAATAACCTTCCGTTTGTTCCCCTCGTTTTTTCAGAAAATATATTGGGTCCCTGAAGGAACAGTTCAGTTATTATTTCCACTTTCTAGATGTCTTTTCAGGTTTATTGTTCTGCAGCTGCAAGATATGCATGTGTTGATGGTGGGTTTTATCACAAATCTTTACTAAAATTCTTTTTATTAATCATGTTACTTGAAAGAAAATAAGATTTGTCTATAAAAATGTATCTTTTTTCCCATTCCCTCCTATTCATTTGACATTTCATAAAAATGTTTTTTGCTGTTACCTAAGATGATAGATTTTATACAACACAGCTACTAAATACCAAGTGGTGTATGAAATCATGCTGTGCTAATGTGAAGATTCTGCAAAGGTTATAATAAAAAAGCTTGTGAAGTAGTAAAACTGTACTTATCAGTTGATCCCAAAATGAAGTGTTAAAGTTTAGTCCATATATTTTGTATTTGTACAAAACTAACTTCAAGGAAAATGTTTTTCTAACTTATCCTTCCTAGCAGCTAATTTTGAAACCCATAACTTAGCAGGCTCTGCATCAAATTACACACTAAATTAAGACTTCAACTTAAGAAAACACATTTCCATATGCTTATTACAATGGAAAAGAGGAAGCTGTTTAGTCTTGTGGGTCCAGTTGAGGGATGGACTAGAGAGAAGAAATTACTTTTTAGCTGAAGTTCTTTAATTCGCAATAGTTTAAACCCCTTGTTTAGAAGCTCCTGAGGATGAAAAAAGTTCAGGACATTTTTTTCTTGTTCATACCAAACCGGTCTGCTCAACTGTTAATAGAACAAAAGTAAATTCAGTGGTTTTTCCCTTGCCTATTATTTAGCAATTTTTATTGCAGTTTTCATTTACATTCAAATTTAATAGCATCCTTTTACTCCCTATGATTAAACACCATGAAGTCTGCAAAATCTCTTAACTGACATTGGTACTACATTCCAGGCCATCAGGGTAACAGATGATGTAATTACTTACATGTGTTATAATAGTGGACTTAGGGAGAGAAGAAATTGAGATGATCTAGTTACACTATTTTTACATCACTTGATTTTATTGAAAGGTAGTTTTTCTTCCTTTAATGACTCAAATCACTTTTCTCTCCACTGTCATAGGTCTCTCAGGCAATATAGTACTAAGCTCAGGTTTGATGGTGGCTGAGCAGATGATGGTTTGTTTTGGTGACAGACAGGAGAAAGAAGAGTAAGTTAGAAAAAGAAAATAATCTTATTATCATTCTGTGGGATAGAATCTATGTTAGAGTCTTTTTATGAAACCTCTGATGAGGCAAAGCAGTAACCAAGGACTAAAAAGCTAGAAGAGCAAGTAAGAGGGAAAATGAATTGCAGAAATGTGGAGCAAGTTAACAAAAAAAAACTTGGTATTTAAAAATTGATATATTTAATAGCCACAACAGAACCTGGCTATATGTATATAATATGACTAATAATGTATAGAAGTTTCCTTTGCCTAGTACCTTGACTGTTTCTCACCTTTTCTTTCTCTTTGCACTGAATCTGCCTTTATTATCTCATGAAACATTGAAGTGTTGGACCTTTCAGAGACTTTGCATGGCATCTCGCCACCTGGTCTGATGCCTGGTATTAGAAGCCAAAGCTGTTACTCTGTCAGCCTATAGCTGTAGCCTCTTTTGCCACCAGGTAAGCACTTACATGCCTCCATACATGAAATTTTTTATGTGTGTTTGAAAGAAAAAAATCTACATAATTATTTTCTTCAATTAGCCCTTGAAATTCTTTATTTGTGATGCCTGGAAAACATATAAAACTTTTGAATACTTTTTTTTAACTGGAATTATAAGACCACATTTCAACATGCCAGATCATATTTTTCTCCTAGTGTTGACTCATACTGTACATTATTTTTGTGTGAAATGAAAATTAGCTTTTAATTCAGTTGCATATTTTCTAAAGTGTATAAGATATATTCCCTTCTCTCCTACTGCGTTTATACCTTTCATATATTACCACATAGTACTAAGAAGAATCAGAATAGGATTTTTTTCCCACTGCAATGTTTACACAAGCTCTTTCTGTTCACATCTGGTCTGATGGAGAACACCAAGTCTTTGGGACATGTCACCTCTCTGTACCCATTCTCAAACTCTTAGACTTAAGATGATCCTTAACGTAATGTACTTGCATCATAACTATAGGCAGCCTTTGAAAAACAGAGATTCACCTCTCCAGCAAATCTTCTGTGCCCAAGAAGTTCTTTCTTTCTGAATGTCTCAAAGAAGTCATCTAAAACATTATAAGATACACAAGACTTGACACATGAATACGTATGAGTGACTTATATTTCTGAAGAACTAGGTAGAGGCCAAGCAAGATATGCTATGTAGAACAATACTAGGCATCTATATTTGTGTAACAAAAGCCATAGTTTCCTCTCAAGGATGTACTCTCCCAATATTCCCAGATTTCTGCTGGCTGTGCAATACATAGCTCCTGCTGTCTGCCTACAAACCAAGAAACTTCTCAGGTTACCTCTGCTAACATCTCAGCATCAGACAGATTTTAATATACAAAATGAGACTGACATAAGACATTTTATGAAGAAAAGAAAAAACAATGTCCTTGGTAGTGTCACTGAGTCTTTTAGTTGTGCTTTGTCCTTAATCATTGCAGCAAGGAGAAAAAACAGCTAATTTTTGGAAATAATTGTTAGAAAACATTGTTTAAAAAAGAAAACATTTTGTAAATAAAAAAAAACTAGTAAGGTTTTGGGAAAAACTAAACATAAGTGTTCCTTCCAACATTGCAATCATTAGCATGGAGATAGAAATCAAAGGCTGTGTCTAAATTAGAAAATTCAATGTACTTGGAGACATCTTTCCACATTCACGTAAGCTGGCAGCAAACAGAACAAAGCTGATCGTCATAAGCTATTTTTGTTTCCAGAACAAGATAGCTGAGTGCAAATTGCCAATGATCCCTGGACCATCAGAGCATGCCCAGGAATTATAGCAGAACCTTATGGTTAGCAGAGACCAAAGCTGTGCCAGGGAATGACTTAATAGATACCTGGTATAGCCAGTTGGTTTTCTGCTTTTATGTATTGTCCAGACAACAATTAGGTCACCACCACAATATGAGCCTTGGGTGTACTTCATGATGAGTGCTCCGACTTGTAATCACAGATGACATGCACAGACATTGTTGTTTATTCCAGTGAAAACATTAAAAATACTATTCATTTATTCAGATTTACCTGATACTTTTCACTGTAACATCAATGGAAGAAGTTAACAAGTAAAGTAAAAGCGTCTTCCTTCTGTCCCAGACTTGAAGGACTGGACTTCTGCCTTGTACTAATTTGAGATTATACAACGGGTATTTTTCATGTTACTTCACATCTATGATAGCAATTACTTTAATTGTTTTAAAACTCACTTTTCTTACACAATAATTGACCTAGTCGATCAAGACAATGAAAGTGAATTGGTTGGGAACCTGAATTTCTTAATCTTTGAAAAGCCTCATAGCACACAGGAGCATTACAGGCTGTCTGTGTTGTGGGAGATGATTGGTTCACCTTGCAGACCTGGCATCTGAGTCTTCACTGGGCTCCATGTTTCTCTGAATCTCACATATTTCCCTGATATAGTCTGATCTTTGAGTTTTGCAGAGGGAAATCTATTCACAGGGGACATCAAGAAACCTTCTTTTAGAAAGAAAACCAGAATTAAGGGGTCGACTTTGGAATGCATTAGTCTTGCAGTGTACCTCCCCTGCAAAAATTTTTCAGATGAGCAATTGTAACATAAAAATATATAGTCATGATTTTTGTTTTGTGTTTGTCTCATGTTTTTCTTATTAAATATTTGAATTTTTTCAGTGAGATATAATTCATTAATATGTACTCATGTGTCAAGTTGTGTGTCAAGAAGAAAAATGTCTATAAGTTCTAAAGAGTTTAGTGTTCTGAAACTGCATTTTGATTAATCAAATTTCTATATAGGCATATAAAAATGCATACATACACATATATAGGTATTTGTGTGAGTTGTGTCGTGAATTTGTCATGCACACACATATACAACTGCACATCCATAGTATTATTTGAAGTAGTTTCATGTATATTCTCCCAATTTCTGTTGAAAGTAAAATTATAAAGTCCCAGGCTTGTCACTACTACTGATTCCATGTTAATAGGTATGAGATATGACCAAATGTTTCCTTCAGGATAGTGATGAACTCCCCTATATTGATTTCTTTGCAACCTGTTAAAACGCCCAGTGAAAATTAGCTATTTACATTGTAAATATTGCAGGATTCTCACAGAACATACTGTCACTGTAGGATTTTCCCAGCTGATAACAAAAAAAGCCTATGAATTATGCTTTTTGGGGATGATGACACAACATCTTAGTTTAGTTCACAGTGTAAGTTCTAATTCTTCATGTCTGAATCATATAATTTTGAGAAAATTTTTAACCTCATGTCTCCTGTTTTTTTTCTTACTTAGGTGGGTTAGTTATCTTACAGAGAAATGATAAACACTCAGGGGTAGCTACAGATACTTTTAAAAACCAGTTCAAACATGCCCTTCCACCTAGTACCCTAGAAATAACAGAATTAATCTTATCATGAATTGTCTGATTTCACCTTTGTCTTTTCAACCTTGGAATCACCCAATTCTTTTTGTTTTAGACTAAATCCCACGTGTGGCTTGAATAACATGAAGAAATGTGACTTTACTACAGGGGTCTGCAAACATTCAGTTGGAAAAGTCTTTTGAATAAAATGGGACATTTGCAGAAAACAGCATGAAAGGGGACAGAATATTAAACACAAAATAGAATAAATTTAGAAGAAAGACAAGAATAAAAATTATTAAGATTTTATTAATTTTACATATACTTAACTTTTTAAGTACCTATTGAATTAATTTCTAATAACACTATTTCTACCTTCCAGAGAAACTTGGGTTTGAGTGCCTTATAAACAGGGATGTCTTTCAGCTATAGCTGACAGTTAGATAAACATTCTTAAATGTTCTAATAACTGTCTTTCTAAATGGTGATGAAAACAGAATTAACAAGGTACTGATGATGGGTTGTTCCTATCCCATGAGAAGAAAGGAATGAGTAAATTGGGAGCAAAAGTATGACAAAATTCAAAGGAAAACTGAACTGTATATCTGTGCACTTTCTCCCATACTTACATTTGACACAAACTTTTAAAGTTTTCTGGATTTTCATTCCTCTGTCCAGGGTGACTCAGTAAACCACTGTTCATCTATCAGTGTTGCCTAATCCAAATAATGGGCCCATTCAGTAATATTATATTGTCATGGGTATTTGGAAACTTGGTCTGGCTTATATCCTAAATTAGGAAAAGAAAGGTAGAGATCTGTATGCAGATTGGTGGGAGGAGAAAGAAAGAGTGAGTGCTCTGTGCTTGCTTTTGTAGTCACTGTAGTAATATAAAGAGTATCTTCTTTTTTCCTCAATCACTCTTGACTGTTAAGGTCAATGAATAAATGAAACGCTTTTCAAAGGCATATAAATACTGAAATCTACAAAATGCATATGGAGAGCATGTGTGTGAAATATTTGTTTAACCTTCTGTTTGCTGAAGGCCTTGAGTCCATGATCTCTCCAGTTAAGTGCAGCGGAATTTCAGTTATAAATTGCACTTCTCTACGTACAAAAGTATCTGCACAAAAGCAGTGTTTTTGGGAAGCGCTTTAGACTTGGTCGACTGGGCAGATGAGAGTAAATGATGGGGTGGAGGAGAAACTAATTTTTCTTCTTAATCACTCTGAGATATGATGGATTATCGTATCTTCCTGCTATCAAAATATAGCACATTTTAGATTCCATTATTAAAATGAGACGACACTTATTCTGCCTCTTGACAGGTTTTAACATTTTTTTCTGAATGCTAAGTTAATTTTGGCTCATGTCATATCTGTATAATTTTAATCTTCTCTGCCTGAGAGAAGCTGTCTATTCACAGAATAACTGAGAAGACATAGCTATAAAAACAGTGATGTGTTTATTAGGAAACCAGGCTTAAAATGCTTGAGGGTTTTCCCAGACATACTGTAAAAACAAACAAAACTAAAACAAACTGAACAAATACCTACTTTTGATTTAAATCTGGAGGTCTGAGAGGGGACATCAATGGGTTTGTTCAGTGGTGGATTCAAATATAAACAATTTCTTACAGCAATGGACTCTGTGTGTCAGCCCTTGCCCTTTCACTATTCTTTCCCGATAAACTGCACCCTGGAGGATCAGTTCAGTTTTATAGGTCTGGATGGGGAGCCTTGACTTACTTCTGCTTCTGCTTAGGATCACGACTCATGATAACTTTGTTTTCATAACAGAAGTAATGCTCTGCCTGACCCATTCAAAACACAGGCTGTGATAGCTCCAAACTATTAATCAGGTTATCATAACATAGCATTTTCACTAACATTTTTTTCCTATAGCACTGTCTGGGGATAGCTAATCTGCTGCAGGAGACTAAATGTTTTTGCAGAGTTAAAATACACACGGTCTGCGAAGCATGAAGGGTAGGAAACAGATGCCAGCTCTGTGACTGTTCCTCTCTTACATAAATGCAGTATCTATAGGAACTGAAAATGAAAATGGCATCTCAAGATGATGATTTGTTCATTTAATCCTATAACATGAAAAGACTTCTCTTCATGTGCTATCATAAGCATGTCCTGTCTACTATTTAAACAGGAGGTAAGGGAGTGTAGAGGGCTGAAATTCAACCAAATATTTTAACTAAACATTTCTAAAATCCTCTAACATCACAAATATAAAATAGGCATCGATGCACAGAAATGACAATCATTAATGGGAAGAGGAAAATGATACTCCAAATGCTAACACAGAAAGAACCTAAGTAGAAGAAATGCAAAGAATCAGGACTGGTGTTTCGAAAAATAAGAATCAATCGCAACAACTGAATAAAATATATTTATTTTCATTTTATTGACAAAGTTTATCTATGTGTATAATCTTTTTTACTCTGTATTTTGAAAGAAGAAGAATTTTTTAAATAAGTAATGATCTGTATTTAATATTTTTTTAAGTAGCAAAAATTTTAGCATGGAAACATTTCTTCCCTGCACCTACGCTTAAAGAGAATTTTGAAGAGGATTTGTTTTGATCAGAGGACAATGTCATAGCTGCACAGTATCACATTTAACCTGCTGCAGAACCCTACACTGATGACATCCTTGCAAGGATGATATTTCTCATGTTCACTGAAGGGACTGAGCCAAATCATCTTGATTTCAAAGTGCTTTAAATTGGACTTCGGCTGCTGAGGGCTGCCAGACCACACAAAGCCAACCACAAGTATCAGAAAATGGCTGGCACACCTCCTAATTGGCAAATGTAAGTTCAGTGCTGGTTCAGGCTGATGTAAAGTATTACACAGCTGAAGAAGATCAAGTGGTAGGAGAGCTTGATGAGTTGACTTCTTCAGGACAAATCTGGAAAAGCAGGGTTCTTCCATAGCTGTCAAATGCTTTACTTATCACATTTTTCATTAATACTTAATGATTTTGTGGCTGCTTAGATTCCTGTGGTCTCTTGCCACCTACCTTGGCAGAAGTGGCCTGCCTCCTTTTAGTCTGAGGACACAGTATCCTCAGCACTGGTAGCTTTGTTCTCTGTCCTGCAAATATGAGTGGCAGTGTCCTTACCCCTTTTCATGTCTGCCTAGTTTTTCCCAGACCTATAGCATATCCAGCACCTGCAAAATTCTCCTGTTTCAGTGCTACATAACAGACTGCAGATCAGGCTGCATAATAGATCTACCTACATCAGACAGGAATTTTTTCCTTCAATAAGTTGTTTTTTTTCAGGGAAAACGTTGCAGGGCATACATCTGTCTTACAGAGCAAACATGGCAAACAATGAAGCTAACTGATGGGGAATGTGGGAGCTCAGCTGCATAAATGAGGTAATTTGTTTTCCCCTTCTTGTGCTTTCGTTATGATGTGCTCCCTTTTAACAAGAATAATAATGTTTGTCTACACATCTTTGCAATTAACTACTTTCACTTCTACCATAGTAACCAAACTCAACTGTCATTTAGATTTAGGTAGGCTATGCTTTTTACAGGTTGTACTCAGTTAAAATAATTGAATAGAAAAAGGTAAGGGTGAGGGAGAAAAGCATCTAGAAACATCTGAGTAGATGGAACAAGGCAGAAGTAAATATGAAGTCAGAAACTGTTACAGAACAATGAAACAGGTATTCATTGTAATCTCGCTACTTTTACCACAGTATTTGCATTTTAAAGCAAGATAGAAATTCTTAATTTAAACTAAGTGGTTTTTTCCTAAATTTACCTGGTTCAGTTAAGATATGCTGTTCATCATGTGATGATGTTGGAATTAGATCATTTGCTTTTAATCTGTTAACTTTTTCATTATATTTATTTTATAGGTTGAAATTCTTTTTAAATAAAACTGTTCTAATGAAAGTAACTTCATTTGCAAGGTCCTATCTCTGACTGTGATTTTATCTGAGTTTGATTAGTTAAAAGCGGAACAGGCAGGTGTTGAGTGAGTAATCATCTAACAGTACCCTAGGAGGGCTTCAGGAGCTGCCTCTTCCAATCACAATTTTCCAATTGTAACAGCCTTTCTACACATAAATGAGTGATAAGAAGACAGGAAGCAAATGCATCAAGAAAAGGTTTTAAGTTCTCCTTTCTCCATTTCTTCTTTTTTTTTCCTTACTAAAACAGAAACTAAATATTAGAAATAATTTGGTTAATCTGAAAATGTTTACAAGTTTTTCTCTTTGAAAGATCCTGCTGTCTGCTCAGAAGACCTGCTAAGACTCCATCCTGTAAGAAATGACTGAGATGTGTCACTCAGCTGCTGGCAAATAATACAACACAGCAGGACTATGCTCATGAATAACAAAATTCCTAAAGGTTCTCGTCTTTTGGACTTCCATAGTTGTACAGCTTAGTGCAGTTCACTTTTCATTCCTTTTCTGTAGCTTTACAACCTTTGTTTAGAGACAAAGTTATAACTTCAATTTTCTAAAAACTTTTTTTTTCTTTTTAATAACCTAACATCCAATAATTTACTTTGTGCAAAGAATTTATAACCCTTGCTACAATGAGCTATACCAATGCTCCAAAGAGATGACTGGTCAAAGCATGGTTGTTCATGTAAGTGTATTACCACAAGAAAATAGTAAAGCTCCAGTGATTGACACAGAGGAGCTGGTCAGATTATTCAATATTTTCCTTTTGTCAAAATTTCTAATATAGAATTCAGAAGGTCTGAAAGATCAGCATTGAAATGCAATAGATCATAGATTCAAAGAGCTCTGGTTTTATGTATGTTTTAAGTTTGCAGATGAAAAAGACTCAAAGGTGAAAGTTTACTGTAACAAAAAGAGTCACAGTTCTTCAAACTCCTTTTTGACTATGTTCCATAAGTCAAACAGTTTGTCTTGGTTTTCAAGTTTAAAAATATCTAAGTATATGACTGAAGTACTGAAAAGAAAAAGATTTTTGGAAGAAAGACGTATGGATTCTGGTCAGTTAACTAAAAAACTTTTTTCCCTTACAATAATCAGAATATGATACATTTTTCAGCATAACCCATATTTGTTTTATGTTAGCCATAGAAATATGAATGAATTAAACTGCCAGGGACATTTGGTTTAATACAGTATGATGAATCCAAATATATGAGTTCAATCAAAGTGCTCTCCATCAGAAATGATAGAATTTTATGGGATGTATGAGGCCAATCTCTCTGATCCTTTCTGATTTTCTTAGAAAAAACTCTCGTGGAATATAGCAACAGGGAATAAATGAAACTCAGTACAGTAAAATAATCACCATACAGAAGCTTGTTGCTAGCCATTACAACAGCTTCTTTCACATTGTCTATCCATGAAATAGCTTTGGACATATTCCTACCCAGTGTAACTATTTTCTTGTCTCTGCTGCTTTAATCACATGGTTAAAACATGCTAAGGGGCACAAAAAAATTGCTATGAAAGAAGCAGTCCTTATTCTTAGTGGCTTACAGCTGAATTGAGTAAAAAGGGCAAGAGTGAAAATTTAGGGATTGAATGACTTTCCAATGCAATTCAATGTCAGAGCTGGAAATGCAGTTCATGTCCAATATAGTGTCTTAATTTGCTAAGTATGAAACACTTGAGCTGGCTTAAGGACTTTTGGAACGGTAAAAATTAAGTTGGTCTGACAGCTTAATGGGTAGAAAACCCAGCAAGGACCATTCAGCACAAAGATACCAGCTTTGACTTTGTGTCCTTGAATTAATTTTTGTCAGTATTGTGGTTATTTAGGAGAGAGGGTACTACATTCTACCTTGTTCTTGTACTGTTCTTGGGGCATGTGCTGTTTGCTGATGTTGGAGGCAGTAACTGAACTCCACAATTGAGAATGTCTGAAGCTCGTTAGTAACCTTCAGATCACAGAATCGGAGAATAATTCAGGATAGAAAGGAGATCTGGAAGTTATATGCTCTAGCCACTGCAGTATCATCTTTTAAGTTAGATTCAACTTCAAAGTCAGATCTAGCTGCTTGAGGTCACATCATTCATGTTTTGAACAACTCATAAGGCTGGAAATATTAGTGTCTCTTGCCCTTTATCTGTGTATTTTGTCACTGTCACTGTGAAAATCCATTTTCCTAGACTAATCAGAGCTTCTGCTCTTGTTAATCATGTCCTTTGTTTTCTGTGGTACCACAGTGAACTCCCATTTTCCTGTCCACACTCTTTCTATAGGTGGCTGTAGACATCAATAAGATCTCCCCTCTAGCCTTCATTTCTCCCCATGTCTCCCTGGACACTGTGTCCTCCAACCACATGACCACTTGGTGGTCTAAGCTGGACCAACAGTAGACAGAGGGGAGGTCCTTCCTTGATAGCAGCTACTGATAACACTAACATAAAAATAACTACAAAAAAAAGGGCAACATATAAAGTTTAGTATTATTTTTATGCAGACCTTGTGGGTTTTTGGGGTTTGCTTTTGGTACTTTTTTTTTTCCTAGAGGAAACTTGAAATCAAAACAAACAGAGAACCTAAAATATAAGTAAACACATCCATTCTGAGTAGGATGCCTTTCTTGGTTTATTTTTTTTGGCAATATATGCCTAGCCAAACACGCTTATGGACATAAAATCATTGTATTAAGCTTAGATTATTGATTTCACTTTATTGGTAACAAAATGGTTTACAGAACAGGCCTGTTGTCTCTTCAGTTTTCATGGTTTGTTGGCAACTTTTTTGCATATACGAGTGTTTAGGCTAAAACTGCAGAGTAAGAACTGAGGCAAAAATAGACTAACATGTTAGCATGTGTCCTACAGATAGAAAACAGCTGAGGGATGACGTGGATAAATTTATTCCTTACTACTGGCTATAGATAAGGAATAAACCTTAGCATGTCCAGCTGGATGCAACTTACGCCATACACGATATGAATTTTACGTCAAGTACTTATTCACAGAATTTTTAGCATAAAAAAAATATGAAGACAGATGAAGAGGGTGAAGATTGGGGGTGATGCTGTATCCCAAGCTCACAATGAGTTGCAAAGCACCCTCTAACTTCCTGCTCATGTTATTAATTTCTAAAGTAGATCCCTTGATGTGTGTATTTGAAAAACTCCTCCACATAGCATAAACCATATTGTCCTCTAGGAGAAAAAAAATAAGCTCACATGATACAAATGAATTATAAATTTTTATCTGCCGCTGCTGGAAAACATTTGGACAGTTTGGAGTTCAATTAGTACAGCACAGATGAAATGTCTTTTAGGCTGGTAATACACTAGCCAACGTAGAAATAGAGCAGCTCTTTGCTGTATACAGGCATGTCCACATTTAAAAATATTCCCTTCTGGCCTGCATTGTCTCAAACAAATAATACTAAACTGCCTTGAATTACATGAACAGACCAGTAGTCTAAATCATCTGAATTTGATTTCACTGCATTCACTACTGTTGTAATTATTTAGAGTTGACTAACAATCATCATAACCTCCCAAGGCCATGATTTGAACAGTCTTCTTAAAGACAATTGTAGCACATTTTGTCAGGATGAACATTCTGCTTACCAGTTTAAGTACTCTAAGAGATAAATGTTATAAATTACATTGCAAACCTAAAACTAGTCCCTGGATTATCAAATGTTCCTACTGGAAAGCCTTATGGGGATGAAACTTATAAACTGCCAAGCCTCACCTGATCTCAGGCTTTCTCTATAGAGAAACTGATCCAGATGGCTGCAGGAAAGTGGAGGTGACAGAAGATCTGAAGAGGAATGCTCCCCTCCTACACTATTGATGTTCCTACCAGAAATCATTGACTTCCCGGGACAGACTTTCAAGACCTGGAATGTTGTATTCCACTCTGTAAAGGTCTTTTTCATCACATTTCTGCTAGAATAAAATGACCCTTTAATAGAAATTGGAAGTGCGTTGTTGGTTTAGTAGTGAAAACATGGGTGAATTGTACAGCAAAATAATAGCATAATCAGGTTCTAAGACTTATGGTATTTACTGGCACACTACAGCAATATTAGAGTATGTCTTGTCAGGGAACAGAAAATCATTTTTATGAGCATAGCAGTTCAAAATCACTCCTTACAAGAGTAAATGAGATGTAGCTAATGTTGTCATTTTCTGTTTCCTTATTCTGTTGAGAATTCAATGAATAAAATCACATTGCCAAGTGTTTTATGGTACCCTAGGTCCAGTTTTAGTAAGCAGCAAAAGCTAGCATGCAATGAAGAGAGATAGCAAAAATATGCGTCTTTTGCTTTCAGTTTGGTCAGAAGAATCTATTTCAAGAATTAAAATGAAATGTGAATATGTTGATTGCCCACATATTGGCTTTTTTGAGAGGGAAAAGAGAAAATAGGAGGTGAAGAGAGGGACTGAGTGGCCTAAAGTCTTTCAGTTCTTTGAAAGTATTGCCCTCAAGAAAAAAGTAGAGGTCTTCTACATACCAGCTTGTCCACAGTTTCCCTCAAAAATAAGATTAAATACTATAATCTAGGTCAAATCAGTGGTAATTAGTACCCTGATAGAAAGTCATAGCAAACTTTATTTTTAAAATTTAATTATGATTGTTATCACTATGGTATTAAAAGCAGTAATCACTCCTCAGAACCACCTTATGACAGGTGTGGTACAAAGACTATTAACTCTCAGTCTAGGTAAAGACCAAGAGGCATGAATGTAGAAGAATGAGGTTATACTGGGTTGTTCTAACCTACAGGAATAAATAAGTTATAATTGTTAAGGTCTGTGCCACTGAGAATTTGTGATTTATATATATAAATGAAGTTACCATTTTTTCCAATTTGCATATGGGCATCTAAAAGAGTTAATAAGAGCAAGCTGGACAGGCAGACTGATCAAGGGATTAAACTCTTTTCTCTTGAGTTTTATTTCAGTTTCACCCCTAGCAACAATTTGCTGTGGTTGTCTGTGGAGAGATTTAGTAACAACAAGGCAAGCAATCTTTTTTGATCTCATACATGTGATGTAACCACCCTTCATATATACAGCCTATTGCATACTCACACTGAAGAATTCAAATCAGTGAAATCCGCATCACATCTACATCATACAAAAAATCCAGCACGCTCACATGTGTCAGAGACATGGCTTACGTGATGTTGACCAAGGGACTGATATTTGCATGGTCACTTGTCTGATGGAACTCATGACCCAGGTTCTCTCACTGGCAGCATGGAATGTGATGTTCGTAAATGGAAAGCTGTCAGGGGTGTAATAAATGACGCATGAAGTTTCACAACATAGGTTACAACCAGTATATTTAGGCTATTATAATTTATTGTATCTGAATTTTCATTATGCTTTTCAATATATATTAATACATTTAGAACTGGAATATGGAACCAGTTTCTCAAACAATTCACATTACTGTAGCTAAATCAAGAATGCACTATTTTTAATGTATTAAAGGCTCTTAATCTTTCTTATAATTCAAGAACATCACATGAGAGATTTTCATGTTGACAAAATAATTTCTACTAGCTATAAGAATGTAACTTCACCAGTAGAAAAAGATGTGAGTTTCCATCACAGGATTTTTGAGTTCCCTGCTTTCAGAATGCTCAGACTTATTTCTTGGGTTCATGAATATGAATTTAAAGTTTGTCAAATGCCTGAAGATTTTGCTGGATTACAACACACAACCCGTAGCCACCTTGAGGCACTCTTCCTTCCTTCAGGCTGCATGGGCAGGTGATATTTTCTCATTTTGCCCTTCCACCACTGCCATTTTATCTCTTCAGAAGCTGCTCACTTTTGTAAATGCAGAAAAGCAGGAAAAGCTTCAAGAAAGTTTCCATTTAATTTTCCCTGGTTTCTGCTTTGCTTATTAAAACATTGCTTATAAATTATGACTAATATAACAAGCCGACTAAGACTATGAAATTTATTTATTGATTATGGGAAGTCTTTATGGAATATTTCTCTAAAAATTACAAAAGCACCAATGTGACATAAAGATTTCATTGCAACTGCTATTGTCCATTTTAAGTGACCCTGTATTTCACTCATACAATATTTCTACTAAAAGAAGCCATGGATTATATGCTAAGAAAACAGTTCAGAAGAAATATGTGAAAGCAATATAGTGGGAAAACCATAGATAAAATTCTTGAAGCAGAAATGCAAGACTCAAACTGGCAGTGGAATGTTAAAAGTGCAGTCAAAATTGAACAGCTTTTATGCAGCTTTGGAAATATAACAATTTAGTTGCATTTTCGGTTTTTGCTGTCCTGTTTAATTATTATTTCTATGATGATATGTTCAAACTGATAAGAGTTGAGGATGCTCATAGCTGGCAGGAACCATTTATCAGGCAGCAGTGGAGACCTGCCTGCTAACATCAGAAAAGATATGCTCTCTGTTTCCAGCTATAAATCTTCACTCTGAGGAAATAAGCTGGATCTCTCTGAGTCTGGGAGACTATTTAGGATGAATTTTTCAAAAGCTGGTCTGTTTTTCAGTTGTCCTGCCCCAAACTGGAGCTTTTAAGGTCTCAGCAGAGGGCTTTTGCTTCTATAACATACCAGGATAGTTCATCCCACTTCTCCACACAGTCACAAGAGAGGAGCAGGGACCACTGTTAGAATATTAGTCTCTCCCCTCTATCACAGCTCATTCCTTTATTGGTTTGCAATATGAGAGCTAGAGCTGTTATTTCACTAGCCGCACTGACTTTATGCCAGGCTACCACAGCCAGGGGGTGAAAGGTAATCTCTTTCAAGTACTGGAGCGAACTCACCAGGATCAGAACTGAAATTGAGACAGGAGGGTGTTAATTTTTATAATTTTCAGATGCTCCAGGTACAGGAAAAAGATGCAGTCAACTGAAGCTGGGAATTTCTCATCTTAGTCTTATGCCTGAGTCTTACACTACTTATGTCTCAGTCTTCTAAAAGGCAAAGACTGACTTTTACCTTAGAGGTTAAGGTGGGACAAATTTCTTCTGCTTTTTTTTTCATAGGATTTAATTTCCATTTTAAAAGCTTTTCCACAGTGGATATTTTTGTTGTGCATTGGCAGAAATTAGAGGCGAGAGAGAGATAAAATCTTCAGGAAACACTGAAGATTCTCTAAACTGAGAGACAGCATTCTTACGATTACTTATACTTTAAGATGCCTTTACTTAGAAATGAATGTTCAAGGAGGATTTTTACTCCACAAAATGTGTCCTCTGAACAGCAAGTACTTCTGCCCAACTAACATAGCTTTTATTAACAGTTAAGTTTTGAAATCAAAATCCTCCCACAGAGCAAAATAAGTTACTCTGATAGCTCCCATCAGCTGTCTATCTGCAGTTTTGACAAACAAAAGAAATAATGATTTCCAGTATTTTTGTAATAGTCCATGGCACTTTTATATTATTTGAAAGTTAGTAAAGAAACATTTACCAGATTCCCTAATGTTATATTCAGTCTTGTCTAAGATTTATGTGTTTTCTTTCTGAGGTTGAACTTTAAAACTTTTATGCAAGAATATAGTATTAATTAGTGTCTATTGAGAAATAACTTAAAAGTTTGTACATCCCCTTCATGAAAACAGGTAGACATCATGCAGACCAGTTTCACATAAATGAAATGACAAGCCTATTTTGCAAACATTTTTATTCAAAAATAAATGAAGGAGTTCATAATATTTAGCCCAAGTTATTTTCAGAGAAAGGGTTTTTTTATAAACCTGTTAACAGCGGTGACAGGCATAATCATCCTTTTGACTGAAATTCAGTTGCCTCCGTAATTCCCTTTGATTAGGCCACCCTACACAGAAGAATTGTAGAAGTGGTTTGGATGTATGTCGTGGCTATTGCTAGCACAAGGCCTTAGTTACACTTAAGGGTTCTGTTTACCTTTTGGAGAAAGGTAATACTGTTCACTCACTGTAATTAAAAGCATTTACTGGTGTGGGTCACAGCAGTACACAGTAGTCTGACCATAGCTGGCAGTGAAATGGTCATCTTATTTTGGAAAAGGGTTTTAGGACATGTGTGGCTTGGGAGGAACTTACCAGGAGCCCAACGATCAACAGTAGAAGAATTGCTTTCTTTTGCTTTGTTTTCCTTTTAAGAAAGTACTATGAAAAAAATGTTAAAGGATGAATATTGCTACAAATCAAAAGGTTATGTTCATAGCTCAGGCTTACAGGGAGACACCAACCAGCACTTATCACAAAGGCTAATATCATGTTTCTAGTATAGCAAACCAATAGCTTTCCTTTACTTATGTGTTAAAGCCACTATTAAATGAGATAAAAGTCTCTACTGCTATGCATCATTTGTGTTACCTAAGAATGGTCAAAGGCAGGACAATGAAGCAAGGTTTAGAATTTTATTCCAACAATAGGATGATTGCTTGTGTTGGATAGATTGAGCATGTCGCTGTGTTGGAAGGTATAAATTTTGTGTGCTCAGTACAGTGTGAATGTGGTTATAGTTGTTGAGCACAACCTGCCTGTAAGATTAATGTGCTCATTCATTGGCCTCATCAACTTTTACAGGATTATGGCTGCTTTTTCAGTCATCTCAAATAATAAGAAGGTCAAGTGAGGTTCAGGAGACAGGTGTTTTTTGAAAAAACACATGTATTTAGATCTTGGATTGGTAAGAGTCACTGGGCAAGTGCTAGGTTTAGGTATGTTTTAGAGCTGAGATTGGGAGATACTGAATAGGAGGAGAGTGCATTGTAGATACAGCTACTGGGAATACTTCTTGGTTACTTTTTATTAAGCTTGGGGTTCTGTATTCTTAAGCAGTTTCCAAGGATAGAGCTGAAGTCAGGCATTGGGCTGGACTACGCTAACAGAACAGCAGTTTCCGAAAGGAGTTTGTGGGGGTGTTCAAGACCAGGTTCGATGAGGATTTGAGCAACTTCATCTAGTGGAAGGCGTCTCTGCAGAGGAATTGGAATGAGGTGATCTTTAAGGTCCCAAACTCAACTCTATGATTCAGCAGTATCACAGAAGCTTATTATTGTGTCTACATGTCATGAGCTAATTCCTTCATGCTTAATTTTATGTGAGAATTTCTCAGTGACTCTTTTCTTATCTGCAGCTTGAAAAGTGCTCCTTATCCTGTATTGTCATTTGTGCACTTTTTACTATAGCATTCATCTTTATGAATTTCTTATAGGAATCTTTTGGATGGAATTTTTATTTCATTCAAATATTTTAACATGTATGCCCCAAGTTAAAATAAACCCACATATGTTTATATGTATGTTCGCATATGCATATATGTTTGTATATACAATACGTGTCTTTTTTAAAAAAAAAGAAGAAAATGTTCTTTTCCCATTTCTTAAAGTTGTAAAAAAAAGATGGGAGGCTGCAAGAAAACGAAACTTCATAAAAAGTGTACCAAATATGTACATCTAAAAACTTTCCAGAAACACTCATGAAAGTGGGAAAGGGTTTTAAACTGGGAATTTATAACTTTTGGACAGCAAGAGTGTTCCCAGTTATGGACTATCAGTACTGAAAAACTCCTGGCCCAATCAAGACTGTTTAGAAATAGGGGAAAAAGGAACAACACTTTTTAACTTTACTCTTTTCCAGTATCTAAGAGCCTCCTCAGACTTTTCTACACATGCATACCTTTTAAGTTATTTCTCTGTTCTGCCAGTTTGATGTTATGATATTACTTGAGAGTAAATGTAGCAGTTTTCAGTTACCTGTTCCACTCTTTGATGCTTAATTAATACACACATTCCTCTATTCATGTTGGTTTATGTTTCTCAAAATTCAGTGGTAACTTTTCAAAGATCATATTATTTGAGAAAAGTACCTCTTCAGATCCTTGAAAATTTTCAGCTACTTCTAAGACTATGATGCAACCACCTCCGAGTCAGGCAATGGGACAATGAACTTGAACATCACCTTATATTAGTACAACTTGTTGGATAGAAGAGGTGTTTTTCATCATATGGACTGTCTGAAATAAAGGAAGACCAAGTCCAGAGACAAAGATGGTGACACTATAATTCAAAATATATGTAAATAATGACATCTTCATTTGGTTTTGTTCCAAATCTATTTTGGTAAACCATTGTCAGTGGGAGACACACATCCGTTTATTACCTTTGGAAGTTTGATTTGTTGCACTATGAAGGAAAAAAGAAAAAGAATTGCTGATAAGTAGAAATAGCACCTCTTGTCATAAATCTGACCCTTTAACTCTATACTAATCTGACACATGGGTTCAAGTGAATGAATATGCATCTTGGCTCAATTCAGCTCTGTTGCATCTATTGAAGAAGTGCCCTGTGACTTCTATAATTCTCACCTAGTGTTATTCTTCATCCTTTCTTCTTTCAGAGCTATCTTAAAATAATCCGGGAGGTATCTATGCAGTTTCCATAGGTTTTGACATCATTAATTACCGACAAGTAGAAGACCTCAGAAAGAAGTAGTATGAAAAATAATCTTTACTTAGTGCATACCTTTCAATTGAATCTATTAATTACAGATGGTAGCAGAGCTTTTATTTATGGCTTTCACAAATGAGAACAAAGGAGGTAAGAAAAGAATCTATATATAGTATTCACAACACCAAAATTAAATCCATCAGTCCACAAGTTAATTGCAATGTCTGTTACTTCAAGCCTTTCAAAATTAAAAATTCTTTTATGGTTACCAGTGACATGTAAGAAATTATCTACAAATCTCATAAAATATTTTGTTGATGTTCAAAGGAATAGTAGCTTAGTATGAGAAAGATGTAGATCTAGTTTTTAGTTTACCTTCTGCATTCAGTTACCAAGAGATAAGCTTTATGAAAGTATCCAATAAACTAATATTAAATTATAGCTGCCTATGCAACATCTGCTTTCTAACTGCCCTGCATGCAAATGCTCTCCATCCTATACAGCCACTGTATAGTATTGCACATGCTTACTTCTTGTTAGAGTGCAATCTCAATTTTCTCACCCAAAACAACATTTTGTTTCATTGCAATAAATTATTACAGTACAGGCTGTATTTCATAACCTACATATAATGACCAGTGTGAGCTGGAGCTAGTCTGGAGAAGAGCAACGAAGCTGGTGAAGGGGCTGGAGAACAGGCCTTATGAGGAGCAGCTGAGAGAGCTGGGGTTGTTTAGCCTGGAGAAGAAGAGGCTGAGAGGAGACTTCACTGCTCTCTACAACTGCCTGAAAGGACAAGAAGAAATGGCCTCAAGCTCTGACAGGGTAGGTTTAGGCTGGACATTAGGAAAATATTTTTCACAGAAAGGGTCATTGGGCACTGGAACTGGCTGCGCGGGGAGATGGTTGATTCACCTTCCCTGCAGGTGTTTAAAGCACAGGTGGATGAGGTGCTGAGGGGCATGGTTTAGTGATTGATAGGAATGGTTGGACTCGATGATCCAGTGGGTCTCTTCCAACCTGGTTATTCTATGATTCTATGATTCTATAATTCTATATTCTATTCTGATTTGTCTCAGTAGTTTTTAGGTCACAGTGAATACAGTTCATATGCTCAGCTTTTGATGGGTCTGTATACAAAGACTAATAAGCCAAAACTAAACAATGTCTCAGATACTGCTGTTGTCTTTAAGTATCCACTTCTAATTTGCAAAGCAAGATGTTGCTTTGTATTTTGCTCATTGGCTCCTGTTGAGGAATTAGGTGTTATTGCTAGCCTTTAAATTAGGATAACAGATGCTGTTGCTTTCCTTAGTGCCTTTAAATATCACAGTCAGTTACATCAGAGCTAACAAAGTCTTTGAAATTCATGTCCTAAGAAACAGCCTTTCTAATAAACCTGTTCAAATGGATATAGAAGGGAAGAATGGTATGTGTTTGTGTTGGACATAGAATTTTATATTGGCAATAACTGCTTGTAAAAATAAACCCTGTTTATAAAAATCATTCTTCATTTGATTATTATCCTTTTGATGATTGTAATTGTGGTTTAGTTACCAGATGTTACAATACAACACAAAACCTTTGAAAGCTGTTTCTGATGTTTGCTTAAAAGCAAAAAACCCCAAAACAATTAATAGCTGCTTGAGGCATATCTTATCTAAAAAGGAACTCAGGCTCAGTCCAGGGACCTCATCCAAACTGGAGAGGCTCCATAGAGATCAGTGTGGCAACTGCATGAGAAACAGGTGCTACAGACACTTTTCTTTAAAGGAAAATCACTTGAACATGGTTCTCTAAGTGGGTTCAATTACTCCTGAGGAGGCACAATTTGTGTGCGTCCTCAGCATGTCCAATTCTTCAGACACAATCAAGTAGCCTGTTCTCATGGCTTTCATAATGTTCATGGTCTCTGTCTACCTTCAAAGGCAGACAGCTGTGAAAAGACTCATCTGCCTAAATGTCAGGCTTAAGCTGCAGCTTTGCTTGTGCTATTGTAAAAAATAAATAAGTAAATTTAACGTTATTTGTGGGATTTTAGAATAGGAGACTGTAACAGTACTGAAAAGATAATTTCTAAAGCTAACCCAAGGTGCAGAAAAATGAGGACAAATGGAAAGGCAGAAAGAAGACTTCATTTCAAACATCACTGAACAGTTTAAAGAGATTTTTTATTTTTTCTAAACTTGACATTACTTGGACTTTACATGACAACCAGTTTTCCCTCACAAAGAGTTGTATCTCATGCATTTCCTGTTTCTGAAATTAATCTGCTGCATGTGCCTTGTTGGATATCTTGCTAAACTGTCACTTGTGTGTTCTGTTTCTCTTTCCATAACGAAAATCAGAGAAGTTAGTTGTCTAAGTGTGCTGATTGCTAGCTTTCCTTTTTGATCCTGGATTTCCAGAGTGTGAAAAAAAGGAAAATCTGTAACTAACGTAAATGCTGCAAATTACTATGTTACAGTATTTGTAAGTAGAATGTACTTCAGAATATGTCAGCAGAGAGTATGTTACATGTTGAATGAGAACTCCTGGTTTAGTAGAATACATTGCCCTACTTGAAGGACTAACTGTGGACAATGAAGAGCAATTTGAAGTCACTGACTGACTTCAGGCAACAAGAAACAGATGGACAAAATTTATCTTAATGGGGATTTAATGACTCTTTCTTTTTCTGTGTATTAAATGGAGAATTTCCCAGTAAGAGCTCTTTGGTATTTTTACTTCCGGAAAGCAACTGCTGTGTGCAATTTCATAGTCATTTGGACAGTAATGTAGCAGCAAAATCATTAACATGAGTCGTTTGATATTAACCAGAGCAGAAAAAGAAAAAAAATAACAAAAACAACCAAACACCAAAAACCAAAACCAACCATCAAAAATGCAAAGTGGACCTACATGTAGATTTTTAGGATTATCCTAGCAAAGTTCTTAATATATTCATGTTAACACGGATGCCATGTAATCCATTTTAAGTAGAGAACACAAAGTCTTGAAGTGGGTAACATTGTTCTGAGGCTTCGAGGTGGAAATTTAAAGTAAATGGGTAATGTTGTTCTGCTAAGGCTGCAATGTTGTACATGAGATGATTCAGCACTCACTTCAGCACATCAGTACTTGAGCGTCCCTCCAAGGTTCTCTTAATACCATTTTGTTGTTAGAAATAAGGCTCTGGTCTTTGAATTTTATGAGTCCTGGGTGGATTCTCAGCAGTCATGGAATTAGTTCTGCTTCCTGGGTTCAGTGGAAATACAGTACTGCAGCAGCTGAGGGTCTGATCCTAAGTATATTGTAAAATAGTTTAATGTCAGCTTGTTTTGGAACAGTCACCTAAAACTCCTAAGCCGTGACACTTTCTAGCCATTTGTTATTAGTCAGAGCACATGACTGACATGAGGAGTTGACATGAAAAGGCGAGATGTGAAAGATAGGTACTAGATATCTTGTTGGGAATGTTGATTTGTGAAAATATATTAAAAATAGTTTATCTTAACTGTTCTTTCTTTTTTTTTTTTCACTGAAGAGATTAAATAATGATTAATTGTACACAGTCATGTACTTCTTTTATAATTACTTGGGATGGCAGAACAATGTGCGGAATAGAAAAGTTGGGATTATTGATAAAGCACTCAGAAATGGTTGTACTGTGTCTCCAGTAATATTCACTCTGGATGAAACCCAGGTATCATGCAAAGATACAGCATGTAAGTCTTCCCAAGACTTCCATGCATTCATAAAACTGCAAATAGGATCAATAACATGAAGATCAAAGATGGGAATGCTCAGCTTCTCTAGGCCTGAAGCCACATCTAAAAATGAGTCTCCGTGGAAGCTGCTGGGACATTAAGTGGAAGGAGTGAGTGTGCAGAGTGTTTAAAATAAACAAAAGGAGATTGTTTTCTCACACAATGTACAGCAACACAGTAAAATGACTTGCTGCTGGATGTTGAGCAGGTTGGATGCTTCTATGGGTTAGTGTGTGAGTTAAAAACATGGCCAGGCAGGTTTGTTGAAGAAAAATCCATTAAGGGCTATGGAAGTACATAAGCTAGAATTCAAAAGAGGCTGCAGGCTTATGCTGCACAGTTAAAGTTACACTGCTTCCCTCACTGTGATGCTGTTCTTATGCACTCAAGGTGTGAATGGCCAGAGAGAAAATAGCTGGCTAGACAGTGCTTTAGTTCTGACATTATTATGACAGTGAAGATGCTCTAAAAGTGTTCTTGCACTGATACAGATAAGAATTGTTTCCAGATTTCTAACGGTCATTTAGAACATCTGAACTTTGCGCTGTGCTTCTTTGCTTGAGTCTCACTTATGAGTGTTGCCAGCCCATCATATAGCACAGGTGCTACCAAAAAATACGTCAAATATTCTGTTCTCATGTGTATAAGCAGTTATCAAACAGAAATTCATGAGAAACAGGATTTTTTTATAAAGCAAAGTTCATAATGTCCGCAACTACATCAAATGTTTTCTTGCAAGTGAGACTTAATTTTTCAGACTGGATCTTTTTGAGGACACAAAAATTTCTGGAGCATGAACCAGAGAACACATTAAAGGATTTTGATTAATATGTACTTCTACACATCTCTCAGCATCAAAACATAAAGGAAAACCACCACAAAAAAAAAAAAATAAAGATTCATCTGATACAATCAGGCTGAAACTTTAGCTCCCCTAATAGATTTTGGTTTTAGTTTACAATGATGAAGAAATCTCTAAGTAGACACTGATGTTTGACCATTGAAAATAAAAGAAAATGACATTGCAATATTTTGAAATGCTTTCAAACCCCAGTGGGGAATTCATGTATTTACAGCACTCTGAAATTACATTTCAAGCACAAAAACTGCAGCTTACTCTGAATAAATTCCCAAGGTGCTGAATGGCAGTTTTGTCCAGCTGGAAAACACTATTAGAGGAAAGTGAGTGATTTTCAGTGACCTTGAAGTCAAGCATATCTTTCATATTCTTAAAGATATAAGTAAAGTTTTTCAATAAAATTGCAAATAAAATATATTAACTTTATAAGCTGGCTCCTTGCTCCTTTGGTTTGAACTTGATTAACTATAGATACTGGAAAACCACAGTAGTCTATTAGAGGTGTGAAAGAACACATACATAAAGAGTGAAAGTCTGCAGTATATGTGCTTTAGTGTAAATCCATGTGACTGATCATGTTAATGCTATGGGCATATACAGATAAGAATTTTGCTCTATGAATCTAAAGATTTAAGATAAAGTGTGTTACTTGAAAATATAATTGTTTACTAGAGGCACAGGTATATAACTTTCCAAACTCTGGGACACTATTTATATAAAGAAATGGAACTATATATATGATAGAAGTTCTCGGAGAAAAATCCTGCCAGAAACTACTTAAGAATATTTAATAAAACCCCTAGCTTTCAGCCACATCTGAAGCATTACAGGAATATTGATGTGACCTTTATTGAATATAATATGTGCAAATTCAGATGCACAACTGTGTACTCAAATATAAACATTTAATACACTTAAGAAAGTTAGAGGAAGAATAAAGATTATTTTTCTAAACAAATACAGTCTTGTTTCAGAATTTTAGAACAATTATTTTGGACTGTTCCTAGTCAGGAAAATATTGTGCTTTAAATTATTTTTAATATTTTACATGGTATTAAACCACATAAAACTAACAAACATATATTTCTCAATTATACTACAATGTGCGTTCAACTGGATGGCACTTTGGTGGCTCTCCACTTCTGAAGAACTTGTTAGGCATCTGGTTGTGTTTCCACAGACCAAAACTAACATTTCAAAATGTGATCAGAAGTGAATTGTCAAGGATCACACAGTCAGACCAGTGGAAGTGGATTAGGACCCAGGAACCAAACCCAGAGATAACCTACAGATCTTTCTTTACATTCATTAATAAATGCAAAATGAATTGAGACTTCTATTGCACTACAAAATGTTCAAAGATGCGTATACCTTTTAAAACTCATTTCAACAAAAATATTCTTTTTATAACAGCCACTGGCATTTGTTTTGGGTTGGTTTGGGTTTTTTTCAAAAAAAGAACCTAATTAAAAAATCTAAATGGTATTTTGTGATTTTTATAACTTTCTGGCAAGAAGCAGTGTTACAGGAACTGCTTAATTTGATTAGAATACCATCTCCTCTTGTTTTTTTTTTACTCCAACTAATGTTTTAAATGCTCTGTATCAGCTAGAAAAAAATGTGAGACAACACTTAAATAACTTCTTAAACTTGCCTTTTCATTTGCATAACAGTAAAACAATCAAATCTTTAGTTTGGGTTTTAAATCTGCACATAGCTAGTAAAAAAATTGAGTTTCTATTTTTATTCTGAATGTTTGGATACAGCTTAAGTACCCTTACATTGTAAATGTGCTTATGCCACGCTTGCATATTCCTATATGTCTCTCTTTCAACCCTATTTTTTCTATACTTTTTTTACTCAATGAAGGAGTCTTGCTAGGTGAGTTGACAAAAGTGTCACACAGAAGTAACTAGCATCCAAAAATTGTCCATCCAGACTGACAAGAACACAGGAGTGGTCAGCAAACAGGAATGGTTTATCTGCAGCTGACTTTCTCATCTGTTACAAGATCAGATTCATGATCGCAGAAAGCAGCAAACCCTCTCTACCAGAATGGTACCCTCTATCAGAATAGTGTTTGAAGAAAATTACCTATTTTACTCAGTAGAATTTCATAAAAGCTTCTGGCAATGACTTTGATAATGGCTAATAAGCAGGCACTGCCATGGCAGCGCTTAAGCTCTGCTCCTTGATTTACAGTGTTGCAGAGACAAGGTTCTTATTCTTTTTCCTTCTTCTTTTGTAGTCTGGTTAAATGATGAATGACTGGGATCAAAATCACTCATAAGTTTAGAAATTCTGCATAGAGGCATCTTAGAAATAGGCTGAGAGGGCAGAAGCAGATTTTCCTCTGGATTCATTTTCTCTTCAAAGAATTTAACAATAACTGCCAGCACTTTCCTTTGATGTAATTCCTTCTACAGATATCAAAGCACTTCCAAAAGAACTTAGTGTCATTTTTCCCACTTCCCACATCTGAGGCATAACAATATCAGACTTGAATGTGAAAGAACAGGATGGATGATTTGCAAACTTTTCTGTTAAAATGGTTGTGAAGTCAGTTTATCCTGTGTAACACAGCTGTTTATTTCTCTGTCTGTCCCTTGGGCCTGGCTTACAACACATGGATCCACAAATAACTGCAAATGGAGCAGGTTGAATCTGGTGTCTGAAAGATAGTAGCATATTTTCTCACATTCAGTTTTTTTCCTCCTGACTTGCAACTGGAATAAGGTATTTTATCTCAAAATCTGTGGCAGCATTGTAACAGGTTCATCTTCAGATGCTCCATCAAAATCCTGCTTCCCATTGTCATTGATACTGATCTGGTTAACTTTAAGGAGAATTTCAGGTATACCTCATTTTGCTTTCATCTAGCTGCTCATTTTCCACAGGCAAGCTGACTTTAATAACACGGTTGAGAATTTTGGAGTTTTCTCTCTGGTCAACCAGCACAGATAGATCTTGCCAGGAGAGTTTTCTTGTCAGGATTCAGCCTTGCTCAGCATTATGCTAGCATTAAGCTGTCTACAGCAGCTAAACAAGAGTTGTTACTAGTGCCAGCAAGACTGTGATCTTCATGGTCCAGAGCCCAGGGCTTGAAGATATGGATGACAGCTGGGATCCCAGGAGACAGTGACACAGCAAAATTCAGTGAATTGCTGGTTTCCTCACTTACTCTAGACCTGAGTTTTGCAGACAGCCACAGGAAATATATAGAAGGAGATTCCATCACTAGTTAGTTAGACTTGAAGTAGCCACTTTGATACGAGTTCTGTAGATAGCAGGAAAGCTAGCAGATGACTGGGAACTGATTTAAAAAATGTCTCACCTGTGGTCACTGAAAGAAAAACCACAGCCTTTGGATGCTTTAATAGAGAAATTCTGGAGATTTTTCACTGAACTTACAATAATCTCATAAACATCAGCAAAAACAAAATTAGGGAAGCTCACAGATGATGGTTTAAATTTGAATCTCATCACTCTGAAAATGGCCTACCGGCTTTCTAGCTTCAGACTTCTAAGGCCGAGGTCCACATCCCATTATTTGACTTTCCATGTCACCCGTTATTTGACTTTCCTTGTCATCATGAAAGAAGAGGATGAGACTGCAGAGGATCAGACCTGCTTAACTGACAGTGGTGTCAAATTTGTAAGTCCAGTAGTTAAAGTTACGGTGAGGTAATGCTGCTGCTCACATTCTTGCTAAATTTGCCTGTCTGCGAATAGTATGTGACTAGCTCTGCAAGTGAGCAACAACTAATTCTCATATCTCAGTTTGCCTAGGACGAGAAAGCTTAGGGAAAAATGCATAATACAATACTAGTCATAGCTAAAGGAAAAATCTCCAGGGGTTTTCATAAAGGAGATGGTTGCTTTTTTGTTACTGAAGCACTTTTTCTTTTTCTCAGATTTGAAAGATGGGTAAGAAGCTGTAATTCTGTCCAGGACTTCACCATTTTGGTACACATTCTGCCACTTCTAGGGGCTGTATATGCTCAGAGTTGTTTCAGACCTTTGCTGACTTCCTGATATTTGGACAAAAAAAGTCAGTTATCTGTCCTGTCTCACAAAAGGCATACTTCAAATAGTGCCTGAACATAGCTAAAAATAGTAATGCTGTGGCAACAAAGGTATGGATCTCATTAGCCTTAACTTTGCATCTAGCACCCTGACAGACTGATGTAGTCAACACAAGACTTCTTTTGTTCTAAGATTTTTACTTTCCTTTTTTTTTTTTTTACTAGAACTAAAAAGGTAAGTATGACCTCTAAAGTGAGTGTGTTTGATTCCCTGGATATTTCAACCCACTGGTGGCTGATTTCAAATTCTTACAAGGCAGATGTGTTATGTTCAATATCCTACCAATGCTACTCTGTGCTGTTACTGTTAACCTGTGTTGCTCTGAGGTTGTATGTTATTATGCCTATGTGTGCATTACACAGGCAGTCTGTGGCAGACAAGCAGACTTTGATGAGCCAGCCAATACTTGAGTTATTTTGTCTACTTTTTTACAGACAAAAAGGGGCGTGTTGTTTATAAATTAGACTCATTCATTTGCTATGAAACACTGTGGGACCAAGACCTCTGCTTCATTATTTCCTGACACTTATATTACCAGCTGAATAGTTGAGCAGGTGTAAGAGTGCAGGGAAGAGAACATGGCAGTCATAAAACAGAAAGCTCAGAGGGACCAATTAACTACTAAAAGTTGTGTGGTACTTCTGGACAGTGTCCTTCAGACACTGTGGTTCAAAACACTTCTGATTTTAACAGCTGCAAATATTTTCCCCACTGAAATATAAAGGGTGGGAATGCAAAAAGAGTCAACAATTAATACCATCTTTTTTGTATCACCACTGCTTAGAAGAAAGTATCTTCTGTCTGACAAAAACTTAAAGAAGCCTGTGGAGGGAATGGGGAAGAGAGATCAAGACTAAAAGGTGTTATTGGTGAATCTGAAAATACTCTTTTTGAAAGCATTTTAGTTGGTACAATCAACTAAAAGGCCAACACAGGGCCACCAAGGCGGTAAACCACAATGGCTGTTACAGAGTACTGAGCTGAAATGTGAACTCCTGAGATGCTTCACAATGACAAAAGTTTATCAATAAAGTTTTATTTATGGCTATAAGCTACATACAGAAATACATGGTATGCATTGCAAGTCCTTCTGAGGCCACAGAAGCCACCAGATGCTTTGAAACTACCAAGTGATTCCTAATTAGGGAGGAAAATCTAGGCACCTCTTGTTTCAAAGTTGAAGTTTATATGAAGATGATAATGTGTGCATTAGAACAGTTTCCACACTGGCATGTGGTTAAAAGAGCTGATACTGATTTATCAAAATATGCTGTGTTACATAGTGCTTTTTAAGTTCCATAGTAACCTTTTATTTCCTTCTGATTTTGACAGGATGTGATTTCTCAAGATGAAATGATTGTTGAACATGTTTATGTAACTGTTGATTGGAAAAGGGGAAGGGATTTCAATTAGGTTTTTATTCTATTTCTGTCTATTCTTGTGTTCCTGTGCAGTAAGTGTGAAATATATTCCACCTTTGGTTGTCTTGATTCGAAGGAGTAACAGCACAATAATCTAATTAATTTTATCTCACAATGGTTGCAGCTTTCCAGCTGTGTACAAATTCCCTGGTAAGTAAAAATCTTGCAATTGTATAAAACAACCAGTGCAGACTGAACTATGGAATTCGCACCAAACTCTTCATATTCTCAAAATGCAAGTAAATAGTTATTATCAAAGCATAAGTCATGAAAGCAACACTGATTACATTCCTGTTTTTTAAGGAGCATGCAATTTTTTTAATGCAGGTTAGGAATACTTTAGAAATTTTTTTTTCTGGCCACAATGTATTTCCTTGCCAGCAGTTATGTCTATAATTTTCTTTCTTATTCTTTCTGTAAATCGGTAATAGAAGTTACTTTTACAATAGAATGATTTCAGCTGTGACATAGGATTACTAAAAGGGATCAAGAATTTGTACACTGAAGGACATTTTAAAAAAGAGAAGAAAAATAAAATAGACAGATTAAAGATAAATCTATTAACAGCAAAATATGCTAAGAATGCTTGAAACCTAAACAAAACCCAGAAAAAGGGAGGGGTGATGGGAAGGGAAGAACAGATTAGAGGGGACCTCTAGCAGAAAATGAGTGGTGTGCCAGTGAGATGGAATCTGTAAGGACAACATTTTCTCCATCATTCAGCAGCTGATCTTCTATTTTAACACTATGTGGGGCAGCTGTGATAGTGTGCATCCTCTTGAAGCATTGACAACTTACTCTGTTACATGGTTATTCAGTCTATTGCACTGTCAAGCAATGGCCATGCAGACAGATTTAAGCAAGCGTGTTTTACATGTGTATCAGAATACTTTTACATACTCAAAACTTTCAAGTCATATTTAGCCCAAAGGATGCAACCCCTAGAGAGACAGTGTTTCATTCTTTTTTTTTTTCTGTAGAAAAGCCTCTTTTCATTATTTATCTTTGGATTTTGGCCCTTTCTTAATTTAGGGGCATAGCAGAATCTTGCCCTGAATGCAGGATTATTATGGGATCTCAGTGGAGCAGATGGGCATACATTCATCTGCACTAACTTAATTTAGACTGATAGGGAAAAAAAGGGTGGTATACACAGTGTCTATAATGAATATGCTGAAAATAGTTTTTAAGATCAAGAAGAAACATTTCCTCTTTTTGAATTATTCAGTGGAGGCCTCAACCATAACAGCACCACAACAACAAAAAAAGGCCTGGTTAAAAAGAAAAATGTTTTGTAGTTTCTTGTTTGATATATGAAAATTGTCTGAAAGAGAAAATTGCTAGGAAGTAAGGCCATACTTAAAAAGACTGACAATCCATAGTAGGAGAAATTGAAATACAGAAATGCAAGCAATAATTTTAAAATATCTTTTTAAATAATATACTCTACATGACCGAACATGCTGCATATGAATTTCTTTCATGCACATGCCCATAAAACTGGCAGTGAGTATTATAAAATATCCTATGCATATTTTTATAGCTTCCTTTTGTCTTGCATTGTTTAAATGATCTTTCTCTGTAAGTAAAAAGATGATGGCACATCCATTGTATTTCTGAACAGATTTAACAGTCAAAGATATTTGCCTAAGAAACATAATTAAAAATATTATAAATTTTACATTTTCTGTCATGTTTTTTGGGACTGCTGTAACATTAGGATTGTGTAGGAGTTTAGACATTTCTCAGTCAAAAGTACAATAATATCTTGGACTTGCAAATTCTTTAGACAATGTTGGTTTGCTTTACTTTTCTTCACATGAACAAACCATTCATCACTAAACTACTCTAATTTAAGTAAAAATTAGATGGTATGGCCTAAAAGCATATAACTAGTCCATTAGCATAAGAAAGGTATGGATGATTACATGGTATTAAAAATAGGACTCCCTGTTGTGTTGAATTAATGTTGAATATGTTTTGTGTTAAATTGTTGACTGGTGCTGACTGGTGCCTGGACCAAGAGGCAGCTCACAGAGACAGACTGAGGCAAAGTGGTAGAATGCACCAACAGCCAGTTAGGCTAAGTGCTTACTAACACTTCTGCTAGCATTGTTTCATCTTTTATAGTGGGTTTGTGAAGAAATGTTGTTTTCTCAAAGGAATTTACTTCATCCTGGAATGAATAAAACTGCTGCTAAAAAACCCTTGTCCTCTAATCTATATCTCCCAATGTTTGTTCTCCAGTCCCTTCACCGCCTTTGCTGCCCTTTTCTAGACACACTGCAGCACCTCAAAGCCTTTCATGTATTGAGGGGCCCCAAACTGAACACAGGATTCAAAGTGTGACCTCACCAATGCAGAGTACAGGGACACAAACTCTTTCCTGGTCTTGCTGGCCACACTGTTTCTGATAGAGGCCAAGGTGCCATTGGCCTTCTTGGCCACCTGAGCACACTGCTGGCTCATATTCTGCCTGCTGCCAACCAACAACCACAGGTTCTTCTGCTGATCTACTGTTGTCAAATAGATTAGCAATTTCACTGGAGGACTCTTTCAGAGTGACAGTATAAAACCAGTTCTTGTATTACATCATCAGTGTATTCGACAGCATTGCTTTAATCCAGTTATTTGGTGTTGGTTTTAAAGCAGTTGGAGCAGTAATCTACGACTTTGAGAGATCAAGTTGGGGAAACCAAATTAATAAATCTTTTTTTCCTATGAGATTTAAAGGACTAGGTGTTTACCAGCTTGGGCAGAATTGTGTCTTCAGTTGTTTTCTCTCTTCTCTCTAATACTGACTTCAAATTGATATTTAACAGGGAAGACAGCTATGTTTTGTACAAAGTGTTCTGCAGCTCAAAGAGAAAAAATATCAGGTCTTATATATTTCTCCCCAACTGCTAGTTGTTTGTCTGAAGCTTCAAGATCAGTGAAATCAGTGACATTATGAGGCACTTTATGCAGGCTGTTCATCTGCAAATGGAATGGGAGTGATACATTAAAAAACCCCAGGCTATTGCTGAATACTGTGAAGAAAATCAAAGGATAAGACAAAAAAACTGAATTGTAGTAAGGAAAGAGTTAATATATTCATAGAATCATAGAATAACCAGGTTGGAAGAGACCCACCGGATCATCGAGTCCAACCATTCCTTTCAAACACTAAACCATGCCCCCTGAAACCTCATCCACCCATGCCTTAAACACCTCCAGGGAAGGTGAATCAACCACCTCTCTGGACAGCCTGCCCTTTCTGTGAAAATTTTTTTCCTAATGTCCAGCCTAAATCTCCCCTGGTGGAGCTTGAGGCCATTCCCTCTTGTCCTGTCCCCTGTCACTTGGGAGAAGAGGCCAGCACCCTCCTCTCCACCACCTCCTTTCAGATAGGTATAGAAAGCAATGAGGTCTCCCCTCAGCCTCCTCTTCTCCAGGCTAAACACCCCCAGCTCTCTCAGACGTTCCTCATAAGGCCTGTTCTCCAGCCCCTTCACCAGCTTTGTTGCTCTTCTCTGGACTCGCTCCAGAGCCTCAACACCCTTCTTGTGGTGAGGGGCCCAGAAATGAACACAGGATTCAAGGAGCGGTCTCACCAGTGCCGAGTACAGAGGGAGAATAACCTCCCTGGACCTGCTGGCCATGCTATTTCTGATATAAGCCAAGATGCCATTGGCCTTCTTGGCCACCTGGGCACACTGCTGGCTCATGGTCAGTCGGCTGTCAATCAACACCCCCAGGTCCCTCTCCTCCAGGCAGCTTTCCAGCCAGGCTTCTCCTAGTCTGTAGCTGCATAGGGTTGTTGTGCCCCAAGTGCAGGACCTGGCATTTGGCCTTGTTAAACCTCATGCCATTGGACTTTGTCCTTATTGATAAATAAGGAATCAATTCTTGTGATCTTTTTAAATTTCTTTTACTGCTAGTATATTTAAACAGTTTAGACTGTGGTTTTGTATTTCTTTATGTGGTGAAATTTTTATGGTTTTTCACGGAAAACCATTAGTAAAAGAACTATATTGTGCAGATCTAATCTTCCAATTACAGTTTTTTTCCATGCAAGTGATTTATTTGTCTTATTTTGACACAAGTGCATTATAATTTCTGTTTCTTCAAATGATGTCATATATGATCACGTATCTTTACAGATGCAGATTCTGTATCTTTTCCTAGGGGGCAGATTATGTTTTGCCTTTAGGGATTTTTTGACAAATATTTCACAAAGCTGTCACTTGAAATATTCTAACACAGAAACCAACAGGTGCATAATAACTCACTAACTTACGTGTAAGTTTGCAAAGCAAAACTTTCCACCTTTAAGACAAATCACAGTAAATGCCACAGATGCAAAATAGTTGCAGCAGGTGGCAAATTGCTGCAGCATTACCACCCCAAGGTGTAGTGAAGATGAATGTAGCCCTCTGTTTTTTTCCAGGAGTTCAATATTATGAAATCACCCAAGTAAGACATTTGTACTAAAAAATAAGGCTGCTAAAAGTGACTCTAAACCTCTTTGTATGAGCTACCTAACAGTAAAAAATGATCTGTCTAATACCTGTATCCTACTGTGTCACATAACTGCACATAAGGAGAGACACCTTTATTTTCGACTGGAGATACTGTGTTTGCTGCTGTTTAGCCTATGAAGAAACCCATTGCTAGTTAAAGGACCAGACTGTGCATACCTCTAGGCTTGCTTTATGAACAACTCAGAGTTGGGCCATTACCTCAAGTAAGTGTCAAAAGCCCACACAAAATAATCAGGTATTTATATACATTATACAATAGGTGCTTTTTCTTTGAGAAGTTCTTGCTGCAGTCTTTATTTGAAAAGTTTCCATGGTGTTTTCCATGGGCTCTCAGTTCTATATTGTTCATTATTCTTCTTTAAAGTCCACCTTGATAATTCATCTCCACTGTCTCATTTCAGTTCTCCCTCAGAAGTGATGCTTCATGTTTCTCCACTGATCATAAAAATCATTTATCTTCTTTCTCGAGATACTTCTATTTATCCCTTAAAACTTTTAAAGAAAACTGCAAGCAGTTCCAGAAACTTATTCCTTTATTTAATCTATGCCTACACTCAGAGTAGTTTAACCTTTTGATCACTGGTTATCATTAAATCTGATACCAATTCTAAGTCTGGCATTTCTTGCACAAACTGTTGGTTCAGCTGGATTGGACTTTAAACCAGCCATAGAAAAGGCTATGCATGACTAAACCGTACTCAGGGCTATGCATAACTGAGGAGCATTCTTGTAATTGCCCTAAAGGTCGCTTCCCCAATACCAGTTCTGATTACTCTTAACACAACACTCTATTTTTCACAATCCACTAGCAATAATACCTAAGTTTTACATCAATAAATTCATCAATCTTTAACAAGATTCTTTTCCAAAGATTCTTTTCCCTCATGTCTCCCCAAAGTGACTTTCAGAAACAATAAAAGTCATAATATTTTATGAAGTAATTCCTGTGTCGCAGCATAGAAGTACGTTACAGAAGCCCTGATAGCCAAATTAGGTTTAATTTAGAGAAAATATTCAACTATATGGCATAGATTTGCTGCTGTTCACCCATTTTGACACTAAATAGAGTTAAATTTAGTCCTCTGATGTAAAGCTATTTTTTCCTTTCCAATTATCTTTTCCTTTTTTTTTTTTACTTACAGTTGTATTAGATCCTGTCAAAATATATTTTTTTTTCTGTCACACTAGAATACATAGTGAAGTGGAGGAAGAATTGTTCTTCTGATATGATGTTATACTCTTGGTATATTGTGTTGTGAAACAATGTGTGGAAGGAAAAGTATGTCAATGTGTCAACCTTAATGGAACTGTGAAATACTAGTTTTTGAAACTACAAGTCAAACTCATAACATTAATTTATCTTTTTAAGCCTATAACAAATATAAAAGCATAATACTTTATATATTTTCATAAATTTAAAATTCAAATTAAGATTAGTCCATGAGGTTTGTTTCAATTTTGGATTTTTTTTAAATACAATTTCTGCATGCAAGAGCATGAAGATGACATCCAATTATTCTTCAATAAATTTACCTACTAGAACCTATATCTCAGCTAAGGAGTTGTTTGACCAAAGTTTGACTTGTTCGCAGTGGATCATAGCCACATACAATCAAAACTTATGTGACTCTTACATCTACAGATCTCCAAAGGATGGCTGCAACATGTTTCATGTTTGTGAGATAAAGAAATATTGCCACAGTGGGAAAGGATTTAATAGTATATTAGTAGGTCACGATGATTATGAAGATGATGATTATGACAAAGAATTACTTTTTCTACAGTCCAAGTTTTACTGATTCATAGAATCATAGAATTATTTATGTTGGAAAAAATCTTTAGGATGATCAAATCTAACCACAAACCTAACACTTCCATGTCCATCATTAAACCATGTCCCTAAATGACACATCTACAGGTTTTTTAAATAAGTCCAGGGATAGTGACTCAACCACTTACCTTGACAACGTGTTCCAATGCTTGACAACATTTTCAGTGAAGAAATATTTCCTAACATCCAGTTGAAACATCCTTGGCACAACTTGAGGCTGTTTCTTCTTACCCTAATGCTAGCTACCTGGCGGAAGATACCAGCACCCATATTGCTACAGTCTCCTTTCAGGTAGTTGTAAAAAGCAATACGGTCTCGCCTCAGCCTCTTTTTTTTCCAGACTAAACAACCTCAGTTCCCTCAGCTACCTCTTATACAGTTGTGCACTATACCCTTCATCAGCCTAGGCCCATTGATCCAGCCTGTCCAGATTCCTCTGCAGAGCCTTCCTTCCCTTGTGCAGGCCACAATTCCAGCCCAGTTTGGTGTCACCTACAAACTTACAGAGGGTGCATGCAATGTCTTCATCTATGCCATTAGTAAAGATATTAAACACAGCTGGCATCAACAGTAAGCCCTGAGAACATTAACCTCTTTTAGAAAGGTCTAAGATTTCACTCAGTGCCTCTTCCAAATAGTATTATGTATTACCCGTTATGGTAAGGCAAGCAGAGAGAGAAGTTTATCCAAGAGGGACGGTAGCCACTGTTGCAGTAACATAGCCTATATTCCGTTTGGAAAAGAGACCCTTTTCTCTAACCCAAAGCACCAAGAGCTGACATGGCTAGTGCTTTAGAAAACAAGTGTGATACTAAAGAAAGGACAAGTCAACACTTGTGTTGGAGTAGCTGAGTGAGAGCTAGACCTGAAAAAATTCTAGTACGCAAGCCTTCCCTGTAGCTGATAGCTGCAATATGTTTTGGAAAGATAATCCCTTGTGAACAGTGTTACTTACAACCAGGGCCATCAGCTTCATTTATATCTCTCAGAACAAATTGAATACAGTTCACAGATAAGTTTTTGGTAAGCTGGTGGTGCTGCACTCTAAGATTTTCTTCCTTATCTATTTTAAAAGACTTTAGTTTACAGATACATAATATGAGCTTTTCATTAAAAAAAACCACAAACAAAAAGAACCCCAAAGAAACCATGCTGCACACTTTCATCCTATTTTGAATGCACTAATCATAATCAGAAAAAATCTCCCTGGCACCTGAGACCAACTGTAGAGCTATTTTACATGGCAGTATCATTAACCTTAACCCCTAAAATGGAATATGGCCTACATATTGCAGATCTTTTCCACTTATTATTAACTAAGTGCTGTTTTTATGAGTGTGCCAAGAGCAAAATTTCATTCCCAAACACAGGAGTCATCATTGTCAGCAGAAGTTTTGCCATTGCACTTGAGGTCAGAGGTTAACCTTTAAAGAAAAAGGATCCACTAACCCATTGCCTAAGAAGTATTTAAAAAAAAAGAATTTTTTTCATTCCATAAGAAAGCAGGAATTCTTCATTAACTATTATCAGTAGGAAAAATCAAGGGTTTAAGTTCTTCAATCATATAAGCTCTGTCTAAACACATTGACCTCTGTGACACTGCACTCAGTGAAAAAGCAGGATGCTTTTTTAAGCTGATTTTAATTCACATTAAGGTAACACAGTAGGAACTCACCTCCAGTTTGCAGTAATGTCCCTGTCCTGCCTCTGAACTGATTAGCAATACATCACTATAATTCACATGCACTTTGAGACAAAAAAAAGTCTTTTCTTAATGATGCATGCAAGCAGACAGAAGAAAGAACAGCTGAAAAATAAATGACCTGAGTGAAACGTGGAGCCTTACAAAGAGTCGAAATATGATGCTCATTGAAGGCTAGAAATGCAGTCACAGCATGGTACCAGGTCTGTGTAGTGATAGAGCACATATGATACGTCATTAGATATACAAGTAGATGCATGCAGGGTAATTTTCCCATTTGCATTCAACTTAATGAAGTTGTACAAGCTGATTAAATTGTGTAGAAAAAAAACCTTGATATTTTTTGGTTTGCGTTTATTTTTATGAACAATTTCATTGCTGTTTTGGGGAGGATCTATCAAGGTTTCAGCTGATATATAACATAGTTCTATACTCAACATATTTTGACTTGATCTGTCAGCTATATGTTGTACTTAAAGGCTTTTTCTTTATGTTCCTTTTGATACTGTCAGTGATTAAACTGAGAAAATGGAGAAACAACTAACTGCAGATCAGTAGTAGTACATTTTTCTGCTAATTCTTATGATAAAACAGTGTATTCTTCTGGCTGATACTAGTGAACAGGATATTTTTAAGGAGCAGTCTGTGTAAATAACCAAGTAAAAAAGAGGGTCAAGTTAACGTCAGAGAGATCACTCAAAAATTACCATTCTGGGCAAAACAGGCTCAGCATGGGGAATCCAATCTAGTTTCTTAATAATCAAGTTACAGTAGGATAATGAGAAATAATAATAAAAAAAAAATTAAAAAAGCCCTCCCCACACCCCTCCTTTCTTCCTGGGTGTAACTTTACTCCTAGGTTCTCTACTTCCTTTCCTGCAGTAGTACAGGGGAATGGAGGATGGGGTTTGCAGTCAGTTCATCATAATTTAACTCTAGAACTCCTTCCTACTCAAAGAGAAGACTCTTCACACTCTTCCCCTGCTGCAGTGAGGAGTCTATTCCACAGGGGATAGTCCTACAAACTCCTCCAAACTCCTCACTTAGGCTGCAGTTCTACACAAACTGCTCCAGTGTGTGTTTCCCAAGGCATCACAAATCCTGCCACTAAACCTTCTCCAATGTGTGTTGCTCTGTCTCCACAGATTCACAGGGTGATGCAATGACTCTGCTCCAGTACCAGCTTCCCACAAGGTCACAGCTTCCACTGAGCATCTGCTTG
This sequence comes from Clamator glandarius, assembly GCA_033459285.1. NCBI lineage: Eukaryota > Metazoa > Chordata > Aves > Cuculiformes > Cuculidae > Clamator > Clamator glandarius. Next base: position 1,363,339 of record JAUNZM010000492.1, read on the forward strand.
CTCTGGCATGAGCTCCTCCATGGTGTGCAGGTGGATATTAATCCATCATTAATCTCCATGAACTATACATCAACCAACCACCTGTCTCACCATGGGCTTCGCCATAGCCTTCAGGGAAATTTCTGTCTGTCTGTAGCACATTCTCCTCCTTCTTCCCTGACCTTGGTGTCTGCAGAATTGTCTCTCACATACATTCTCAATACTCTTCTCCAGGTCCTGTTGCAGCTGAGCAGGATTTTTCTCCCCTTCTTAACTATGTTATATCAGAGGTTCTACCACTGTTGTTGATGGGCTAAGCCTTGGCCAGCTGAGGTTCCATCTTGTAGCCAGCTGGCATTGGCTCTGTCAAATGCAGGAGAATATTCTAGCAGCTTATCACAGAAGTCACTCCTACTACCCCACCACCCTCGCTATTAACAACCTGCCACTCAAACTCAATACAACATCACTGTAAATTACAATCTAAGCATTAGAATCAGAAGGTCTGTCTTGCCTACTTTTAAATTACTTAAGAAAAATTAATCTATCTTCTTATTTATTTCCTCTTCTATTCCCTGTCCAGCTAGATCACATATTACAAGCAATACAGGAAGTACCAGAAGTACCATAACAAGTAGCAAGGATCATTATAATGATTTACATGTATTTAAAGGCACCTACAAGTCTACACAGAGCATCTCCTGCGGTCCCTTCTGAGCTGAACTAATGATCCTATATAAAACTATCATTTTGTTATTTCCTTGTTGTATTACATTTTATAACTCAGCTATGACTTTGTATGTTGGCATGAACAGTGGCTCCAGAAATGAAATAAAATGTGCAGAATCCTTGAACTTTATATTTGCCCAAGCTGTTTCTTATCCTTTGTTAAACATCATGATTAGCAGCATGCAGCACACTCTGAAACACTCACAGACATTGTAGAGTACTGGTTAGAGGTGTCAGATTCCTGGAACACTATGAAATGTGAATATTCAATCACAGACCATATCTCAGTGCTCTCATGATGCATACTGAATATTTGCATATGATATGTAATGCTCTGTGATAAACGTGTTCATTATTCATTGTATTTGATGTTAAATTTTAAGTAAAAGAGAACCTGTGGATACTAGATCTATAGTTCTAGCCTCACATCATCTTTGTCTGCACATATCTGGCTTGTAAATGTTCTTTTACAGGATAATCTTAATAGATTTTCAGCTTCGTTGTGCAGTGGAATATCAAATATGCACTTCATATGTGGAAAGAAATGCCCGTGATTTTAAATACTTCTCAAGATGCACCTCTCGTGCTTACACAGGGGCACTGTGTGGCTATATATAAATGACACTTCTGAGTTCACAGCTGCATACTAGTTGGCTGCAATGTTTTTCTTATCATGAATGACAGCAGTGTCCCAGATGACATCCCCTATTCCAGTGAATTTCTATGGTGTTGAACTGACCAGTATGACAGAGTTAAATATCTACCCATAGACACACACAAGCAAAAGCCCCCCCTTCCATGATTGATTCTCCAGACACAAGTGTAATTTATAAAAATACTGAGAATCTTGCACAAGAAGAAAAGAGATGCTCAGATGTTAAGTACTGGTATTTGTGTGAATGTATGCATTGAAGTACTTAGTGTGCTATGGGAATGCAAATGTATGAGACACGCAAGTATGCAGGGTTTGCTCAGTAAACAAAACAGGCAGTTTGGCTTGTGGGCTAAGTAATTTGGCGTGTCTATGTATGTGTGTGTGTGTCTGTAGTCCTACAAATGCACTTTTCTAGATGAAATAATATTTCTTTTGATTGACCTTTGTCTTGTTTAACATTTCTGTCCATGTGTTTTCATTCATGCAATCCTTCAGAATAATTCCTACTGCAAAAAGTGTATTGTGCGCTTTCATAAGATTAGAAGTATTTATTTCAGAGATGTACAGTGTACATATGTACTTTTCTACCAAAGTTATCTGCCTTACTAATACTGTTATTTACTTTGCAAATTTAGTTTATTTCCTTCCTCAATTGCTGGATCAAATTTAATGATTTATTTTTTGCCCCTGAAGGAGAAGGTTTTAAATGCCCATTTATAAGCACTTCTAATCTGTTCATTAATCCAAGGAGTCAGCATTCTTGGGTCTCAACAATCTTCAAGGATATTTGTGCCATGTTATTTTAATAAGTGCAGGAGTTAAGGATCTTAGAGGGAATATACCTTCACATGCTTGGGTTAGGACCATAGACTGTGGAGGTAGATGATGCATTAATCAAGTACATCAAGACAAAGGTTTATTGTCTTGGCCAATTCCATTTAAAAGCATCATCCAGGTGTCTGAAATACTGCCCATTTCTGTGACAGTGGTGTGACCACTATCATGGCTGCAGCTGGCAGTGCATTACATTTTGTGCAAACATTGGTCCTGTAGGTCCATACTATTTCTTTAGAGAGTAAAGGGCATATCATTTGCTCATTTGGAGACTTGCTTCTATAGGAGGATCCCTGTAGAAAACTACTTTCATTAGTAACATTTCTATGTTTGTTGTTCTTAAAAGTCCAAACACAGGCCATCCCCACATGCCAAAAAATGACCCAGTAAAGAAGAAAACCAGGCTGGCTGAGTAGAGAGCTTTGAGTGGATCTCAGATAAAAAAAAAGGAAAGTGTATGAGCTTTGGAAGAAGAAGGAAAGATCTTGGGAGGATTACAAGGTTGAAGCGAGATCATGCAGAGAGAAAATTAGAAGGACTAAAGCCCAACTAGAGCTTAAATTGGCCAATTCTGTGAAAGATAATAAAAAAAGTTTCTACAAATATATTAAAAACTAAAGGAGAGCCAAAAAGAACCTCTACCATTTACTGGATGCAGGGGGAACAATAGTGACAAAGGATGAGAATAACACTGAGGTGCTTAATGCCTTCTTTGCCTCGTTTTTTTAACAGTAAGGTAAGATGTTCTCTGGATACTTATTTGGCTTCCTGAGCCAGAAGCCATGGAGGGGGAGTGGAACAAAGCTTCAATGATTCAAGAGAATAGGTTAGAGGCCTGCTCAGCCAATAAGACATTCACAAGTTTATGAGACCAAATGGGATCCACTCAGGGGTATTAAGGGAGCTGGTAGAGGTGCTCACCAAACCCCTTTCCATTGTCAACTAGAAGTCCTGGCTGACTGGGGACGTTCCACTTGAGTGGAGGCTGGCAGATGTTGCACCCATTTACAAAAAGGGTTGGAGGGAGTGTCTTGGAGCAGAGCATCTGTCACAGAGCACACACAATATAATCAGGCGATCACGCCCAGTCAACACAAGTTTATGAAATCCAGTGATAATCGAGCATTAAATGGAATTTGCATTTTTAGAGAAGTTATATTTCTGACTAGCAACCTCAAAAAAATATTCAGGTAACAACTAGTTACTGAGCTGAATATGTTGTGTCATCATAGTCATATGAAGATCCCACATATCTGGGGGATATTCTGAAGTACAATTTACCAGTAATAATTGTACGTAACAGGTATTTTCACCTTAGACCTTGCCTGAGCTATTTCATTCTAAGCAGTTGACAAACAATAAAAGTTTGTGCTGAGCTATTTTACATTCATTTCTTATTGTTCTTTACATGTGACACTGTGGATTGACTAATGTTTTATGAATGCAAATGTGCAATCTGAATCTTTTGCAAACAGGGCTATTGGAAGAACAATACAATGAGTTCTATTAAGTGCATTTATTTATCATTAATATTAATTAGCCGTTCACTTATTTTTATAAAGATTGTCCTCTTTATTCATCATTGCTTCTTGTTTTCCTTACTGAAAGCAATATGAGGTTTTCTGAGGACATTTGAATGATTAAAGCTGATCACCTACCCTCTGTGGTACTCGGATCATCTTCACATCAGCCCCCCTGTTTAGTTAAGGCATATTTTTTCTGTCATTAACTAGCGAATTACTACCAGTCTGAAAGTTGCATCCTTGCCATAAAGTGGTTGTCTGTCTCTAGGCTTAGAAATGTTTGCTTAGAAATGCAACCTGTAGATTCTCTGGTTTGACAGAACAACATTTTAAATTTAAAATAAAGAGCACAGATCATCATTTAATGCAGAACAACTAGATAAGCCCTAAGGACAAAGACTTCTTGTCACTTCATCTCTGGAGGATAAAATCCAGGCAAGGCTATAAAGAGTCCTTGCTCTGCTCAGAAGGAATTCAGTTTCCTCCTGTAATAATGTTTAGTAAGGTAGCCCAGAAGAAAGCAGGGAAAGAACTTGCTTTCCCTATAGAAATCGCCACTCACACTGTAGGTATGGCACTGAATAGGGACAGAAAACAGCCCACCTTGATAAAGAATAAGAAAGGGAAAGAGGGAAGAGGGAAGAAATTAACTTCTTAATTAATGTACAAAAAGGGCAGAAAATCAGGACTAGGATGTAAGAATTGTAATGTTATCCCATTCTTCAATGAGGTTTGTTGTTACTTTTTAATACTTTTTTCTCGTAAACATAGAAATGAGAGCATTTGAAACAATGAAATGGATTCTGAAATAAATAAACAGAGATTGAGAGTACACTTACAGTGCCTAACAGCCGAGGAAAAAAAAAAAAAGACCTTAAAACCATCTTTGAAAAAATGGTGTTTCTTCATGAAAACCTCTTCAGCTGAATAACTGTCAACTTTCTGTATTAATTTTAGAGCAGGACTGCACTTTAATTGAGTTCAGCAGCCCATAAACAGTCTTAATATTTCCTTTCATTAATGCATGTGAATTTGAAGGGCAATACACTGCAATCCATACTTTTTTGATGAGGACTTATCCATACAAATGATCTCTACCTTGTAAGACCCTGTTGGAACAGATCCAGAAGAGGGCTACAAAGGTGATCTGAGGGTTGGAGCATCTTCCATATGAAGACAGGCTGAGACAGTTGGGCTTGTTCAGCCTGGAGAAGAGAAGGCTCTGAGGAGATCCTATAGCGACCTTCCAGTACCTGAAAGTGGTGTACAAGAATGCTGGAGAGGGACTGTTTACAAAGACTTGTAGTGACTGGACTAGGGGCAATGAGTATAAACTGGAGAGGGGCATATTTAGACTAGACATAAGAAAGAAATTCTTCACTATAAGAATGGTGAGTAATTGGTAGAGGTTGCCCAGGGAAGTTGTGGCTGCCCCATCCCTGGAGATGTTCAAGGCCAGGTTGGATGGGGCCTTGGGCAGCCTGATCTAGTGAGAAGTGTCCCTGCCCATGGCAGGGGGGCTGGAAGTAGATGATCTTTCAGGTCCCTTCCAAACCAAATTATTCTATGATTCTATGATTCTATATCCTGTTCAGAGGACTGTCTTAGAAAGACATGTAAACGAGATGCATAGGCAGTCTGCATTGATCACATCACATTGTTTTCTTCTCATTTTGGTCAGTAAGTGTGCATGCTTTTACCTGATTCTCAGTGACAGGGACAGAATTGTGTAGAAATTCTGCTGTGAATGAAAATCACTACAGCTTGCTCCCATTTCAAGTGTTTACGTGTTTTGAAAATTTGCATGTTTGTCTTGATGAGTGAAAGGAGTAACTTTCTGGCTAGATTTTGATTCTGAATGTATCAGCCAGCATTTGTTACAGACCACATGAAGGCTCTACCTGACTAAATGTTGCTGAATCTTTTGTGTGTCTCCATGATCAGCTGTGTATCTACCAGCTGAGGCTCTGCAGGTGACAAGTGCTCTCTCAAGGCTGCCAGTGCAGCTCTGTCTGCATGATGCTTGGATGGTGGTGAATGTAATAACAAAAAGGTTTCTGTGCAGTGTCTATCTGGCTATAAAAGGGTTGCCTTCCTTTGTTCAATAGTCCCACAAAAATTTAGGTATCTGTATCACTTTGCTTGACAGCACAAAGAAATTATAAAAAAGCTAGTGCTATATAAAAGCCTGAAAACTGATGAAGGGTAAAAAAACTTAACAGAACAGTTAGTAGCAGAAATTTTCTTTCCTGTCAAAGAAACTATGTGATAAGCAAGGGCATAGATTAGGATACAGATGTTAGCAGTTGCTTCTGCTGAAACCCTGACTGGAGCCATGGCCAGTGCTGTGTTTGGGAGGATAAGTCCTCCTTATGAAGGAGGTTCTGGAACTAAGCAGCACTGGCTTCTTCTGTTTTAATCGTTGCTTCCCTTATCTCTTAGCTTTTGTGTCGTGCCTCTTCTACAGCATCCATGTGATGATGCATGTGCTTATACAGTCTCTGGGTGAAATCAGCCAAAACCCGCAACTTGTTAGTGTATAATTTATTCAGTTCAGAATAATATGCATTTCACAATGTCCCTTTCTTCTTGGGAAGCTGATTTTAGTAAGATTTGTTGGGGTTATTTTTCCTATTAAATGGTCTTTGGTGCTTGAAAAAGAAAACCAAAACCCAAAGCTGATTCTGTATGTTGGTATGATGCAACTTAATGGTTTGCTTTCTTGTAAATTTAATATTTTTGAGGACAAAAAAAGCCCACTTTTTTAACCTATGTTGTGGTAGCTCACTGTTAGGCTCTAGTCACACAGTAACAGAGATTACTACTGCAGTGCTGGCATTCCATTCAAGCAGAACATATATCCTGACCAACAGGGGGATAAAACTTTCAAAATATATCCAACATGCTTCTGACAGAAAGCAGATAACATCAGAACTACATTCATGAAACCCTTTGGCCAGCAGGAATTTTGAATGCTAAATGTAACATGCTTTCCACTGCTGAACGGCCAAATACCTTATTTCAGCAATATCAGTTATCTTAATTCACTCAGGGAAAATCTGACAAACTGCAGGTAGAGAGGAAACACACAGTTTTTAACTTTTGCTTTGTCTCTTAACAATGTTATTTTGTTAAACTTGTTAACTTTACACTATGATAGGATCAGCCTTCATTGTCTGTAAAGTACTAAAAATGCTTGTTTTACTTATTACTCTCATTTTCAATCAAACTTCCATGGAAAACCTCATTTTTCTTCAATATAATTACTCAGGTTTAAGCTATTCCAAGGAAACTTTATCACATAAAAGTACACCAGATGGGGAAGAAAGGAATAAACAGTTTCTAAAGGTACTGTCTATTAAGAATGCTGACTAAGAAAATGTTGACTGCTTGAATGTGTTAGCATTGTCAGTATTTAAAACCCATGGCTATTTATAAATGTTGAATTGGTCACTGGAAAGAGCTGAGATTATTCTAAACAACAGACAGCTGTGTGTAAGTAGTGCCTTTTGAAATGGGATTTGTTGACAGCAACACTGAGCTATGAAAGACTCTTGCAGGGTCCAGGCAATACTCCTGTCTATATCAATGTTAAAATTTTCTTCCTTGTGAGAAAAGCACTGTCTCCTGCACTTGAGTCACAATAACCCCAAGCAATGCTACAGGCTTGGGGAAAAGTGGCAAGAAAGTCACCCAGTGGAAAAGAACCAGGGAGTGCTGGTTGACAGCAGGATGAACATGAGCCAGAAGTATGCTCATTAGACCAAAAAGGCCAAAAGCATCCTGGATTGTATCAGAAATAGCATGGCCATCTGGATGAGGGAAGAGATCATGTCCCTATACTTGACACTGGTGAGGCCACACCTTGAATGCTGGATTCAGTTTTGGGCCTCTCACTACCAGAACACTAAGCCACTGGTGTGCGTACAGAGGAGGGCAACAAAGCTGGTGATGGGTTTGGAGAAACAGACTTATGAGGAGTGGCTGAAGGAATTGTATTGTTTAGCCATGAGAAGGCTGAAGGGAGCGCTTATCACTCTCCACAACTACCTGAAAGGACATTGTAGCAAGGTGGGTTCTGATCTCTTCTCCTGAGGGACAAGTGATACAACAAAAAGAAATGACCTCAAGTTGCTGGGGAAGTTTAGACCGAAGATTAGAAAAAATTTCCGTACCAGTAGAGTGATGGTGCATTGGAACAGACTAAGCAGGGAAGTGCTGCAGTCTCCTTCCCTGGAGGTATTAAAAACCATGTAGATGTGCCATTTCATGACATAGTTTAATAGCTATGATCGTGTTGGACTGACAATTGGACTTGATGATCTTAGAGGTCTTTTCCAACCTTCATGATTCTAAGAATATTCTATGAATAGAAGTTTTTATTTATGAAGAGGAAAGAATTTGACTGGGGTTGTTTCGGTTTGTTTTGTTTTTTGACGTATCTGGCAGTTTAATGGTATGCCTTTGGTGAAATTAATTGATGTTTGCCTCAAGGATGTGCATGTTATTGATAGTCTTGGACTCTACAAAGGAAATTATTTCAGTAGAAAGGTGGGCTTTGTGGTTTTTTATGAAAGGAAACATCAGCCACAGTACTCACAACTCTCTTTCCAAAGCCAGCAAGAGGAATGGTCTCAGAAGCAGTATTCCCAGCAATTCTACTTCATCATGAATTTATCTTTGGTTCGTTTTTATCCCTTTATTGTAAGAAGGCATCTCTGGAGGAACTGGCTTAATTTTTATTCTGCCACAGAGTGCTAGACACAAAATAATACTACTAAGATCAGCAATATCCTACAACACTGACACGGGGAAAAAACAAACCATTTACACAAGCATAGTTAAGAAAGACTTACCCAGCTGCACTCTGGCAGACCAAGATGCATCTTTATCCTGCGCAAGAGGATTGTCTGCAGAGGACAAGTATGGTTGCTTGCACTCTACAGAACCCAAATTGCTCATTTTTAGTGACAGGTCTTTCCCATGCACTCAGTCAGTTTCTTACATTTCATTTGTTATTCCTATCCTCTTTATGCCCTTGTCACCCTTTATTTTAATTTTTCCACTCTTCTCTGTTGTGAGAAGAGAGAAATCAAGGTAGAATACAGTATTCAAACTATAGATATGTCGTGGACTAATACAGTGTAATTTGTATGTTCTCTATGCTGTATTGTTATCATAATACTTCCTAATATATCATTTGTTTTATAACTCTATGAGAGAACTGAGTTTTGTTTGCATAGTGCTAGCTTTTATAATGATCATCTCAGTGCCTGTGATTGTGTACATAAAGATCTATATGCAAAATTTGAATGGTAGGATTGAAGATGTGGTTCTGAGCTAAGCATATGATCTGCTTTTCATATTTCTACCTGTATTTTTGAAGCAGAAGATTCTGGAGGAAAAGATAAATCCATTCTACTGTTTATCAAGGAAGTGTACCTATACTGCAAAACATCTAACTTATCCTCCATGTCAATTTTCACAAGTACATCTTTTGTAGTGGGTGCCCACCAAACTGCCCATTTCCCTCCTCAAGTTGACATGGAGTGAAGGACAGGGAGGTCACTCACAACTACCATTGTGGGCAAAACGCACTTCACTTGGGGAAATTAGTTTAATTACTGAACAAATCAGACTACAATAATTAGAAGATAAAAATTAAACCTTAAAACACCTTCCCCCAACACTTCTTCCTGGGCTTAGCTTCACTCCCAATTTCTCTGCCTTCTTAAACAGATAGGGGAATGGAGAATGGATGTTGTGATCAGTTCATCACATTGTCTCTGCCAGTCCTTCTTCCTCACACTTCCCCTGCTCCAGTATGGGGTCCCTCCCATAGTTCCTTCATGAACTTCTCCAAAGTGTGTTTTTCCCATGGGCTGCAATTCCCCACAGATTGTTCCAGCATGTGTCTTTTCCATGTACTGCAGTCGTTCAGGAACAAACTACTCCAGCATGGTCTCCTTTATCCACAGGTCACAGGTCCTACAAGGAATCTGCTCCATCACTGGCTTTCCATAGGATCCAAGCTTCCTTTGGACACATCCATCTGCTCCAATGTGGGGTCCTACATGGGCTGCTGGTGGATAAATGCTCTACCATTAATCTCCATGAGCTGCAGAGGCACAACCTGCTTCACCATGGTCTTCACCACAGGCTCCAGCGCAATCTCTGCTCTGATGCTTCAAGAACCTAAGCCCTTGTCCTTCCATCCCCGTTTTCATTGACCTTGGTGTCTGCAGGGTTGTTTCTCTCATATTTCTCACTCATTTCCTCTGGCTGCAATTGCTGTTTCTCAGTAACTTTCTCCTCATCTTAAATAAGTAATCAGAGAGGCATTATTGCTGTCACTGAATTGGTCAGCCTTGACTGGCAGCCTTGACTGGTCCATCTTGGACCCAGCTGGCATTGGCTTTACTGGGCACGAGGAAGCTTCTAACAGCTTCTCACAGAAGCCATCCCTTGGCCCAGCCACTACCAAATCTTTGCCTTGAAAAACCCAATACACTTGCTCAGTATCTCAGTGAATCACACTGAGTCAATGATTTCAAGGTGATAACAATGTCCAAATCCATCTGGGTGGTTCTGAGCATGAGGTAACTCAGCTTTCTGCTCCACTGTTCCTGAAAATGTCCAGCTCTGTAGTCTGTCTGAAAAACCTATTGCTATAGCCAAAGAGAGTTTTGTGTTGATGAGTGGGACATAAAATATTCCTTAGAGATGACAAAATACATGTGAGAGATGGCATGCATGTCTGGATGATTTCAGTCTATAACCTGTAAACTTTCTAAACAGGACTCAAATATTTTTCTATTGAGAATCAGAGGACCTTTATGAAAAAATTAATGAAAAATTAATGAGGCCATGGAAATGGATTTTAAAGTATATATAATTTGTTGTATGTAGCTAATTAGCAAGGGAAGAAATTCACATTTTTTCTTTCCTGAATGCATCTGTATTTTTGTTGAAACTATTTTATGATAGCTAATCCTAATTCACATTGCAATTCATTCTTCAAAGACATTTTTTGTTATTTAAATGTACGTGCAATTCAAACATGGATACATACATGCATTCAGATGTACATACGTAAATATAAGAGTTTGGGTTTCAGGTTGTCTTATCTAGTGACAGACAGCAGATGGAGTAAGGTGAGGTGTGATATCAGTGAGAATTTTTGTATCTGTAAAGCATTTGCATACCACTTCACCTCAAGGGATCAATTTCCTTTCACTATGATAAATTAATTGAGAAAACAATCCTGCTGCTGTGGTAAACAAATTGCTGGTAGTGAACATAAAGCCATAGGCATTAGAGAAATACTTTACTGCTGATTGGTAATATGGTTACATAGAGAATTGTGTAGAGTAGAGTAATTATTCCTGTTCTTTTCTCATGTTTTGTCATGTTTAATATCTTTTGGACATATTCTTATAACTTCTGAGAGACCTACTTTCTTAGTACTTTGCAAGGGTGGTGTAGATCCACTAATATGGATCCATTTGTTCAGTCACAGCCGGGACAATGTGCAACAAAATCTCTATCAATATCATCATTATGAAGCATTTCCCTCTCACAGTTTGGTAGCTACCTTGGAGTCAAGAATAGCTGAAAAAAATTATTTGATTTCAAAAGGGTACATTGGACCAAAATTTCATCCTTGCACATTTGTGTTCCTCTGGAGTGCCAAGAATGGCATCTCAGCATCTCAGTGCTGAGTTTTTATGGGTCATGCTTTCACAGCTCTCTACAAGTTGAAGAGTAGACAAGAAGAACCTACCTGAGGTTTGTAAATTTTCAAATGAGATGAATATTTTTTCTCTTACTGAGACCTAAAATTGGAATAGAAAGGTCACTTTCTCAGCAACAGTGTATGTATTGGTATTATGCAAAGTGAACAGCTTATATCTGCTAAGAATATTTGGAGGTTCTAAAGAAAAAACAACAAGCAACTCCCTCTCTGCCCCTACAAATGTCCAAATGTTCAGTAAGAGAGATTATCTTGGATCCCTAGGAAAGGTGTCATCTCCCAAACCAGAACAGGATCTTCGAGGACTGAAAAGATCTATCCAAGTGCTATGTGTTCAAGAAGAAAGGTAGGAGTAAAAAAATGTTTTCAAGTCTGTGGCTGGAATTCAACACAGATATTTTATTCTGCCAGAAATACAATCTTGAGTGTTTTAATAACTGGACTACTCTGTCACTTTTTCTCCTGGATAAATATGTGTGCTGCCAGGAAAGGTAGATCTAACCTCCTTAGTTTCCTTCTGGCTATTTGTGCTTGCCTTTCCATTGCTGGGGAAAGGTACCCAGGCAACTGACCTGGCTGAAGAATACTCTCTTTTCTATTTAAGGTAGTATTCAGCAGGGGCATCTTCCTGATGTACTTGTTGTGACACCCACCACCCAAAGTATCAAGCTGCCTATAAGGCATGGAAATGGGATGAAGGAAGTTGGAGTCGTTTTTTTCTTTATGAATAGATAAAATAGTTGTTGGGATCTAGACTATCTTGACTACAACAAATTTATTCTTACTCTAATCACAGATGCCTCTGTAAAGAGATTGTGGTCCATTTCTTGAGAAAATTATATGATTTTTGTCCTTCTGCCAAATAATGCCTGTAAAGTAAGAGACCACCATAGAACCTCGGTTTGTTTAGTCACTGCTCTTCATGTGAGAATATTCCTGAAGGCACTTAATTATCATTAAAAAAAAAAAGAAGCCACCTTCAAGATATATTCACTAGGACTGTAGACATGGTAGAAAATACATAGAATGTATTCAGTGCATTTAATTGCTTTTGAAAAGTGAAACATGGGTTCTGGACTTCAATAAGCCATAGCAGAAATTTCATTGTAACATGGGAGCAATTTCTCCAACTATCTGAAACAGAAGAGAAAAATAAAACAGGTGTTTCCTTTGTAGAATTAAGACCAGGAGTTACACAAGCTGAGATCTAGATAATTTCTATCTCATTTTATGACACATTTGTGAATTATTTGCATTGTACAATTGTAGTTAGAGGGCAGAGCAGATGGCAGATGTTTAAATTAAAAAAATAAAGAAAATATTTCTTTTCGAAAATGGTGATGCCAAGAATTTACTTACTACATCTGAAAGGTGTTTCTCCCTTCTCTCTAACTAAATTGTTACTCTGCTGACATTAAATGGGAGTGAAGTGAGACGAAGGAGCATGCCTATGCTTGAAACTGTGTATTTTGTGTATGCATTGTTAATGATCCACAGCACACTGAGTATACCTACCATTTGGTTTCTTTCTGATGAAAACATGTTTAAAATGACAAATGCATTTTTGACAAAAATCGTAGCAACTCTGCCATGTTTTGGAAGGTGCAGACAGCATTCTGGTCAGAAATCCCATGTTTCATTGATCCAAAATTGTGCTGTTGTCACACTGGGGTTTCTCATATTGTGTACTGCAAGGTGAAGGAAATCCAAATGATTGCAAGAAAAAGGTTGACCATTGGAAATTATATTGTTTGATCCATGCAAGCCTTTTGCTTTTGTTAGCCTGTGTCATGTTGAAAATGTCAATGCACAGAAAAAGATCCCACACTGGTAGTAGTGGGTTGCAGACATGCAGATTTTTGCATACTAGACTATAATCCCTTTGCGCTATCACGTTATGTTAGAAAGTTGGAGGATTTAGAAAAATAAAAACTATGGAAGTCATAGATCATTCTGCAAACATCAAGAGTTGCCCTAGAGTCATGAATACACCTTTGTCAAAGAGCTGTGCTGTAGTAAAAGTCATCAATTACAATAACTGAATAAAATGCAACAGCTTCCAAAATCTGTGAAAACATAATAATTCCATTTCAGCAATAGTCTCTGAATAAGTATGGAACTAAGTTTCCAGAGTTTAAGGGTGGTCCTAGTGCCATTTAGTGTCACAGCAGCAGTATAATGCAAGGTCACAAAAATAAGATATGGCCTTGAAAATGCGTATCAATCATATAGATTGACTTTTTATATTATATATTAATTTGTATACCTGGAAGTATTTTAATATTAGGAATCTTTTCTGGCACTTTTGATTTAGTAGTCATATTCAAGAAATTAAATTCATTTAGAGTTTGACCTCCAAAAGTGAGCAGGATTTCTTGCCAAGATCCGAGTAGTCTAGTCACAAAACAGAATAAACATTAAGGAGAAAGCAAAACTGTTCTTAAAGGATATCCTTAGTTTGGGTGGCATTGGGTTTTTGTTTAGATTTTTTTCTGAAATTTTTACCTCTTACTGTGATAACACCAAAGAAAATTACATAAGTTCATAGAATGAGCAGGTTTTTAATGACATTTAAAAGAGTTGATGCATGGTTTCACCTCCCTCTTCTGTTCACTCACTTTATCACAGAAGTATATTTTACAGATGAATGGCTCTGGAATATAGCTCTAGGTCATATTAAATAAGTCAGTAGAGGGGCATAGCTTATCATAATTTATCATAAAGTTTTGCCTCTGAAGGAAGATATACAGTTGTTGAACAAAAGGCACTTGGCTGTGAAATGGGCTATAAGGTAACAGAACTACTGTTTGCCAGATATGAAATTAAAAAGGATCATCTGCTACTTTCACTGCAGTAGCCAAAACCTTACCACCTTGTAAATCCAGAACCTGCAAAAATAAATTTCTGACACACATCCAGGACATATTTCAGTTTTGCGTGTGAAACTTGAGTGCTGCAAGATGCGAGAGGTAGCTATCTCTACTATAAAAAATGATTCAGTTAGCCTACTTCTCCAGTTTGGAAGGAAAGAAAAAAGATAAATGTACCTTGCAAACTTGGCAATTTTATATAAGTAAGTAGCAACTCTCTCCCTGCGTCAACATAAATACACAAATGTAGACATTTGATTTTGAGGCCATGTATAGAAAGGGCTGCTTTCCTAATGTGGACATTGTGTATAGACAAAATGTTCTTCAGCCATACCAAGAATTTAGTTCTGAATCTTAATGGAGCAGCTAACTGGTTTAATGTCCACACTATCAATTTCTACCAGCAATTCGGAGGCACCTTCCCATCATTATGCTGATGCAAGGAACTGTGCCAACTCCTTCTAGTCTGTTTTGCCAAAACCAGCCCAGCTACAGTTTATTTCCTTTGCCCTTGTTATGGAGACAGCCTAGCTGACCTTTCACAGAATCACAGAATCACAGAATGACCAGGTTGGAAGAGACCCACTGGATCGTCGAGTCCAACCATTCCCACCAGTCCCTAAATCATGCTCCTAAGCACCTCATCCACCCTCACCTTAAACACCTCCAGGGACGGTGACTCAACCACCTCCCTTGGCAGACCGTTCCAATACCTAACCACCCTCTCTGTGAAGAATTTCTTCCTAATCTCAAGCCTAAATCTCCCCTGGTGGAGCTTGAGGCCATTCCCTCTCATCCTGTCCCCTGTCACTTGGGAGAAGAGACCGGCTCCCTCCTCTCCACAACGTCCCTTCAGGTAGTTGTAGAGAGTAATAAGGTCTCCCCTCAGCCTCCTCCAGGCTAAACAACCCCAGCTCTCTCAGCCGCTCCTCATAAGGCCTGTTCTCCATCCCCTTCACCAGCTTTGTTGCCCTTCTCTGGACTCGCTCCAGAGCCTCAACATCCTTCTTGTGGTGAGGGGCCCAGAACTGAACACAGTACTCGAGATGCGATCTCACCAGTGCCGAGAACAGGGGGAGAATAACCTCCCTGGACCTGCTGGTCAAGCCGTTCCTGATACAAGCCAGGATGCCATTGGCCTTTTTGGCCACCTGGGCACACTGCTGGCTCATGTTCAGTCAGTTGTCAACCAGCACCCCCAAGTTCCTCTCCTCCTGGCAGCTTTCCAGCCAGGCTTCTCCTAGTCTGTAGCTCTGCTCAGGGTTGTTGTGCCCCAAGTGCAGGACCCGGCATCTGGCCTTGTTAAACCTCATGCCATTGGTCTCAGCCCAGCGGTCCAGCCTGTTCAGGTCCCTTTGCAGCCTCCCGACCCTCCAGCAGATCCACACTTCCACCCAGCTTAGTGTCATCTGCAAACTTGCTAAGGGAGCACTCGATGCCTTCATCCAGGTCGTTGATAAAGACATTAAACAGGACTGGACCCAGCACTGAGCCCTGGGGAACCCCACTTGTCACTGGCCTCCAGCTGGATCTAACTCCATTTCCCACCACCCTCTGGGCCCGGTCATTCAACCAGTTTTTCACCCAGGAGAGTGTGCACCCGCCCAGGCCAGAGGCCGACAGTTTCCAAAGCAGAATGCTGTGAGAAACTGTATCAAAGGCTTTACTGATGTCCAGGAAAACCACATCCACAGCCTTTCCCTCGTCCAAGAGTTTAGTCACTTGGTCATAGAAGGTGATCAGATTAGTCTGGCAAGACCTGCCTTTCATGAACCCGTGTTGGCTGGGCCTGATCACCCGGTTCTCTTGCAAGTGCTTCATGATCGCACTCAAGATCACCCGCTCCATGACTTTCCCCGGTACCAAGGTCAGGCTGACAGGCCTGTAGTTCCCCGGATCCTCCCTGCGCCCCTTCTTATAGATGGGCACGACATCAGCCAGCCTCCAGTCCAGCAGAACCTCCCCAGTCATCCAGGACTGTTGGAAGATGATGGAAAGGGGTTTGGCCAGCACATCCACCAGTTCCCTCAAAACTCTTGGGTGGACTCCATCCAGCCCCATAGACTTGTGGGCATCTAGCTAGGCAAGCAAGTCTCTAACCACCTCCTCTTGGACCTTGGGAATCTCATACTTCTCTTCCAACCCTTGGGGTTGTGCACAGAGGGAACAATTTTCCTTACTGTTAAAGACTGAGGCAAAGTAGGCATTGAGCACTTCAGCCTTGTCTTCGTCCCCTGTTACTGTTGTTCCCTCTGCATCTACCAGGAACTGGAGATTCTCCCTAGCCCTCCTTTTGCTGTTGACGTATTTGTAGAAAGACTTTTTGTTGTCTTTCACAGTCTTGGCCAATCGCATTTCTAGTTGGGCCTTAGCCCTCCTGATTTTTTCCCTGCACGTTCTCACTTCCTCCCTGTAGTCCACCCAGGATGCCTGCCCCTTCCTCCAGAGGTCGTAGACCCTCCTCAAAGGTCGTAGACCTTTCCTGAGTGAAGAGTTCATATGATCCCTTCAAGCTGATGAAATATCAGAGAGGGCAAGCTACACAACAATAGCAATAACAAGCAGTCTGGGGACAGGTAGGTGTGTGTGTATATACATATATATGTGTATATGTGTATATATATAGGTATATATGTGTATATATACATATACATATGTGTATATATACATATATATATGTATATATGTGTATATATATGTATATGTGTATATATATATGTATATATGTATATATATGTATATATGTGTATATATATATGTGTGTATATACACACACACCTACCTGTCCCCAAACTGCTTGTTATTGCTATTTTGTATATATATATGTGTATATACACACACACACATACATATATATGTACATCCACATCATCTATTTGTTTTGTAAACATCTGTATCCTACCTGTACTGGCAGGGATTTCTTATAATAAGAATATACTTCATAAGCAAAGTATTCTCTCCAGACAAAAGCATTCCTGTGCATTTACACTAAAGCACTTCTGCTGGCACAGCTATTTGAGACATGTGTCAGATATTCACAAGATTTGTGAAGAGACGTTATTAACTTTATCAGTATAGTGCTACTTGATATTGACACCACAATGGTGGCAGGATACCGATGGCAGGATACTGGACATTTGACCCATCCATTTAACCATGTGTGCAGACATCCATCACCTCCTTATTCAAATGTCTAAAACTTTGTTCTTATGCCACCTGATACAATCACATGTATGTCTCATTACTCACTGAAAGTAAGGAAGCAGTTTCACATCCATGACTGGACTTCTTTTAGCTGCTAAACAGGCACTTTGAACAGCCACACAAGTTGAGGTAGGAACTTTCTGCCTGGTTGTCAGACAACTACAAAAAGTCTGAGACTATAATTGTTAGATTTTGAAAGGGGAAAAGGGATGAATCCTTCCACTAGCTATATCGAATAGCTTTCCTGCCTCAATTTAACCAAATCTGGCTGTTTGCTGATAAAGACAAAACTATCTGCATATAAGGCTATCCATTACTTAAGCAAGTAAGTGATTGCCTTTATATTAATCATCCCATTACAGAGCCACTGACTCACAATCAGAAGCTGTCCTTTTATCTTTATTCTGTAAGCCATTGACTCCTGTGGTTATAGCACATATAACCATAGAATACTTCATGTTGGAAGGGACCTTGTACTTCTAGCTGACCATCCAAATAGTTGACCTCCAAGGGTCACATCCTATTTTCTACAAAGAAACACAAAATAAGTAGGTTGCTTTGGTCTTTTTCCAGTCACATTTGGAGCATCTTCAGGGATGGAGAACACATAAGCTTGTATTGTATTGTTAATTATCTTTGTAGTAGCTTGTATGGTGCTGTGTTTTGGACTCGTGATTCAAACAGTGTTGATAATACAGGATGTTTTAGTTGTTGCTGAGTAGTTCTTACACAGAGTCAAGGCCTTATCTAATTGCATTCCCCACCAGCAAGTAGGCTGGGGATGTACAAGAAGTTGGGAGGGGACACAGCAGGGGCAACTGACCCAAACTAACTGAAGGCATATTCCATGCCATATCTTTCACTAGAATTAGAGCAATCTTTGTTACCAATACAGACTGGGGGATGAATGGATTGAGAGCAGCCCTACCAAGAAGAACTTGGGGATGAAAAGCTGGACATGAGCTGGCAATGTGCACTTACAGACCAGAAGGCTAACTGTATCCTAGGCTGCATCCAAAGTTGCATGGCCAGCACGTTGAAGGAGATGATTCTGCCCCTCTGCTCTGCTCTGGTGAGACCTCACCTGGAATACTGCATCCAGCTCTAAGAACACTTAGCCTAAGAAAACACTGACCTGTTGGAGCAGGTCCATAGGTAGGACACAGAAATTATTGGAGGGCAAGAACACCTCTCATGATGAAGGGCTAAGAGAGTTGGGGTTGTTCAGCCTAGAGAAGAGAAGGCTCTGGGGAGACTTTATTGTGGTCTTTCAGCACTTAAAAGGAGTCTGTAGGAAAGGAGGGGATAAACTTTCTAGAAAAGACTGTTGTTATAGGACAAGCAGTAATGATTTTAAACTAAAAGGGAGTAGATTTAGACTAGCTACAAGGAAGAAACTTTTTATGATGAGAATGGTGAAACATGGGAACAAGTTTCCCAGAGAGGTGGTAGAAGCCCAGTTCCTGGAAACATTCAAGTCAAATTGGACAGGGCTCTGAGTGACCTGACATGGCTGAAAATGTCCCTGCTTATTGTAGAAGGGAGTGAATTAGATGTCCTTTAAAGTCCTTTCTAAACCTAGCTATTCTATGGTCCTATGATATGTCATCACACTCAGCAATAACAGCGGGGGAAAGAAGAAGGAAGGGGGACATTTAGAGTTAAGGAGTTTGTCTTCCCAAGAAACCATTCTTCTCCTTATAAGCAGTCAGGATTTCTTTGCTGTAATTTCTGACAGTTGCTTCATGCCTTTTACTGAGTAGCTCTGTCTTCTCAATAAAGTTCCCCTGCTTAGCCCATTAGTTTTACTGCAGTTACATTTCCACTTCACCTCTTCTTCTCCAGGGTGAACAATTTTGGTTCCTCCATGCCACCCAGTGCATCTTGGCTGTCAATGATCCCCACTCCCTGGTGGTCATTGGCAGCACATGTATGCCTTTGTCAATTTATTCAGAGATGGAAAGTACTTCATGAAAAGAGCAAGTACTTTAGGGGATCTGAGGGTGCTATAAACTTAAACTTCTTGAACTAGAGGTCAAAGTGATCTGTAATTAACTTCTTCACAGAAGAATCCAAACTTTGGTTCTATTCTTGACTCTCTACACTTTCTAGTTATTTTGTTGTTATTTTGCTGTGTATTTTAAAGGCTACAAGACATATAAATAGCATGTTAATAAACATTTGTAATTGTGTAAAATCTCCATTGTTGTGTTTTGTGAAAACACTCTCAGAAGACACTTAAAACCAGCAAGTTGTTGTGAATGGTCTCCGGCATGAACTCGCAGTGAGTTACTGAGACTTGTTTTCCTTCTTTTTAATATGTGGGTAAACAGCTATGATTTCAGTATTAAGCACACTCTTACAGAACCATCAGCAACAAATATTTTTTCTCTCATTCAATAATTTTCATTATGCCAAATGTTTCTACTTTTCAAATGTTTTTTCTCTCTTTGAGTGGGAAAAGAAATTTTCCACTCTAACTCCACTAAAACTTTTGCTGGTTAAAAAAAATTTACTTTAAAATTTGTCTATAAAAATTGTGTAAGAAATAAATGGGCACACTGATATATAGGTCAAGTATGGAAAATAGACAGTAATTCAGAATTCAGCTTTTAAATCCATTTCATTTAATCATCCTCTTAACGAGGCATGACCAGAAAATAAACAATTCAAATCAAGCTGAAGTTGTAGGGCTGGAAGTACAAAGAGACTCGAGATTAGTGGGTGCAGTTAGAAAGGAGAATAAATTGAAGTTTTGAAAGAAAAACTCAAAAGTTTAAATAAATAATGAAAGAAATATTTTCTAGTATTCTAATGCTGCAACTTGCTGGGTTGGCAAACAGATGGTATGCTTGGTTTTGCTTTTGTCCAAGCAGAATTGAGTTTGGTTATTCTTAGACAGCCTTGAAGAGAGGCATGAGCAAAATCTACATGTCCCTTGATCGCACTACTGTTCCTTCCTGTTGATGACTGCAAGGATGCAAGGAATGATCAGGCAGGTGCTTCCACACCCTGCATTACTTAGGTTCAAAGCAAAGTTGCAGTGAAAGGACTGTTCCTGAAACTGAGGACAATTGCAACTCAGTCTAATTACTTGCCACTGTTGTTTATTTTCATACTAGTTTAGACATAATCTGCTCTAGTGTAATACTGAATGCAATAGTTCAAATTGCTTGTAAAAGCTGCAAGTTTTGTCGGGTGATTTACTGAAAGACTTCTTATATAAAGAGCAAAGATATGAACAGTTGTATTTGGAAGTTGAGAAGTTCTGATACAGTAGATTTTTGCTTGTCTTAAATTAGATTCTTTTGGTTCTGCATATTTGATTACTAACTATTTTCTACAGTGCTGCTTGGCTCAATTTAAGATTGGGAGATCATAAATGAAGACATTACTGCAAATGTGCTATGGTATGGAATATATGTTACTCTAAGGCATTCTATTGTTTCAGCAAAGTATTTCTGTATTTAGGAAGAACTAGTATTTAAAATCTGATCTTATTCTTACTGATGAGCATTTTGCACCTACAATAAGAATAAAAATATTTTCTATTGCTTGAGCTGACGCAAAAATTCCTCCTTAAGCAGGTATCTAATTTTTAATTCTTCCTCCTTAGGCAGCAGTTCATGAAAGTGCTGTTACCTGTGGTTGGAAAGATATAAGAGAAGAAAGGAAACAGCATGTTGCAATATAAAAAGAAAGAACATCCTAAAGAGTAAGCTAGACAAGCATTGCTTACTGCAAGATGAAAATAATGAATTCAGAGTGCAGCTTAAAATTTAGCAATATGAAGAAATGGAAAGAAATATTAACTGCAAGACAAAGTGAAAACTGATTGTGCTGCAATATACTGAGCAGAAGAGTTTGCCTAGAGAATTTGCACTTGCCAATATTGCAGAAAATTAAACACATGACCAAGGGTTTACCAGTTTGAATTTTATCAGTGTCAAAAATGGTTGAAGCTCAGCAAAAGCGGGGAAAGAATTCTCTGCAGTCCCAATGCTGCTTTTGCTATGAAGATTAATAATTGAATGAAAATGGAGAAAAAGTCATATATTAATCCCACCCCTGAAAATAAAAATGTGGATGCATATTATAGATTTACTAGGAATGAATCAATAGAACAGGCACAGTAGAGATCAACTCATGCTGCCTATAACAGACTAATATATTGATTATCAAATTAGGGTTTAGCATTGGTATTTCACACAGACTCTGCATAATGCATTTGCTTTACAAAGGCACTTTTCACATTTAAAATTTACAGAATATAAGAAAAAGATTTTAAGCCAACTGTAACTGACACTTTAGTGCAATGAATTCCTGTTCCTTACCCCCGCAACTCAAAATGTCTGCAATTACAAACTGTGACGTCATTCAAGTTTATACTGTAAAATATATGTATGCAGTCAAGCAAATGTGGCATCTTCAGTATTTTCATCTTTCTGAGAACAATGAGAAGGGAACCAGAGGTTACAGCAGGTCTCAACTTTTCTCTGCTCCTTTATTGTTTTTCTTCTTTTTTACTTGTATTTTTTTTTCAATTTTATTTTTTAGAATTCCTCTTAATTTTTAAAATTGAAGGTTTTTTTTCCCATTTTGCATATACAAAGACAATAATTCTTAAAGACACACATAAAGCAAGCTGAAACATATCTTTGAGGATCTATTTCTTGTTCATTCAGAATCTAATAGATGGGGTTTTCTTCTTTAAAAATCTCGGGGTTTTCCTAGTTTAACCTTGAAGTTAAAACTGACTCATAAATTCCTTGAAATGTAACTGTTCTATAAACTGGCAGTAAAGATATCAATAGTTTTTTTTCCTGGGGTTCTTGAAGAAATGAAACAGTGATGTGAATCACTATCTTTGTCCATGATACTTCTTCAGCACTGAGGAATCTCTGCGTCGTAGCAAAGAGACAGTGTTTCCTTTTCCTGTGTATGCAAGACAGACACATTAAAATGACTTGTGAAAGAAAATAAAGACAATATGCAACTAAGGAAATCTCAAGGGACAGAAGCTATGCAAACACCTCTAGACTGCTTCTAGATGCAAATCATGTGGACCTAGCTTCTTACACATTTATGGTGTGAGGGATTTCAGCTCAGTTTAATGCAAGTATTCCCATGTTATTTCCTATCAAGGTAGCTACGAGAAAAACTTTCAAAAATATAGATGCGAGCTATGGGCATATTTCTTCATGCCTTTCACTGAGGTACTGGACACCTTCAGCAGTTCTACAAATCTTCATTGCAAAGGTAATAACATTTCATACCTCAGTTCATACAGTTTAATTAACTTTCAGAGATGATGCTGGAGAAAATGCAGTTTAACCCTTGGAGTTCAGAATGAATTTCAGTATTGGAATTCAAGGAAGAAATACATAGGCAGTATTCTTAACTGTATCTGAACATTCATATATCAGAAACAGAGTAGGATGGAAAACCACAACAGCATACTTAAAGACTACCTTCTCAGAAAAAACTGTGTTCATCACTATATGAGTACTAAAAGTTAGCAGAAATCAATATCAATACCAATTTTTCTTCACAAGTGACATTCAGCCAGTGAGCTCCTGCCTTAATAGAGTAGGAATGCCAACACAATTACACATGGACTGGCTGGGGGGAATGGACCAGCTTGGACCAAGGTGCTGAGTACCCATCTACCTTCACAATTAAAAGTCTGACACATTGCTGCAGGTGCATTCCATGTGGGAACTTTGGACCGTTCCAGACAGTGTCCCACATGGTTCCTGCTGTTCAGTTGGTTGGGTTTTTTTAATTTGTTAGTCCCACCTTTATACTATGTTATACATTAGAGAACCAGTTAACAGTAAGTGAAAAGGGAAAGACAGCTATAACTGAATGTAAATTATTGCTGCACAACAAATGTTCAATTTAGTTAACTTTAACCATCACCTTCTCAACTGTACAGGTGTGTGTGTTGTATTTTTATAGAGCACAAGTTGGAATGATAGTGATGAACAACCTTCCAAACTCTTATACAAACCCAGCATTCAATGTGTTGAATGCTATTTCAAGATAATTTGCTATGCAGAATGTAAGGGAAAAAATTGGTTCAGAGACACTACAGAAAAAAAAAACCAGAGAGGAGGTGTAGAAAGTCCAGGGTTCACTCACGTAGCCTGGTTTACCTTGACAGGATTCATACTCTTTTATACCTTTTTATTCTTCTGGAATATCTTTTTATTGTGAGGGGGAAAAAAATAGATTCACTACACGCAATGCCATAAAAATATTTAATTGTGTTTTGAATGAGCCTATGCGCGTGATGGCTTTTTATAAAGTTACTAGGTATTGACCTGTTGGTTGGACAATGGAGATAAGCCCTTACATGTTATTACAAATTAACCAGGGCAACGTAGTGTCAATGCCTTATCAGTGTAAATACTTTTGCAAGACAGCTGAAACTGTGAGTTGGTGGACGTGATTCTGAATGCAAAAAAGCTCACATCATGAAAATTTCATCTGGAAAAAAAGAAATAGCTGTTCAGCCACTCTGATCTAACCCCTGACAGACCCTCAAGGTGGCTAAGTGGTCTCTGTCATACTCCTCAAAATCAACTGAGGCACTCCTGTTAGTCTGCACGGTTTTTACCTGTAAGATTTTTCCCTGCACACTATGACAACACTCCATATCTCCCAATATTCCAGAGACCATCCTGGGCAGAAAATACGTGGGAGAGGTCAAGCAGAATAAGGACCTATGTTCCTCTCTGATTCTTCAGGCACAAGAACTGCTTGGGTGGAAAAGGTGAACAGGCAGGTAAATTTGAAAGAAACAAGTAATTTACAAAACCTTCTCAGAAAGAATGTAGAGCGCTGAGAAGGAGATGTCATGCTTATAACCACAATTGTCATGCTTACTATTGTACTGAAAATGGTAAATTGCAAGAAGTAGCTATTATAAATGAAAATTAAATACTGATATATTTCAACAGTCATTTTCCTCCCTCTAACCATAAAACCCAACATTTCTAGGCTATCAGTGGAGAGACCCATTTAAATAATTATTAATATTACCTTGAGGGTTACAATACAATTTCTGTAGTTGTTAAATACTTGTCATTATAGATTGTGTTCACTACAAGCATTTGCCTTTGGTAGTACAAAGAAACCTCCATCTACATGGCTTGCGAGGACCTTATTTTGCTAACAAGCATGTATTCAAAGTCTCCCAGTTTCAGACTCAAGATCTTCACACAATCTGGGTGAAGAAGGAAGGAGCTGCTAATAAGAGCTCCTGAACTTGACATTATTTCAATGAAAAATTTGAAAAACGCAGTGTCTAAATATCACTATAAAACTTACTCTGGGTAATAGATTTTTTTCCTATAAAACTATAAAGATTGACATATATTTTTAATAAGTGTATCTGATGTTAAAGTATCAGCTAAGCAAAGAATTTCAACCAGTCAATTAACCCCAACATCAAGAAATGTAAGTGAAGAAAAGGCTTACCAGTAACTTTTCCTTGTAATGAAACAGCTTTTTTAGTGGCAGGCAGTAAAGCCTCACTTTGGAAAATAAATTTCTTCACAGATGTGTAATATTCAAAGATTTTATAGAAGTCTGTGCTTCTTCTGCAGCTTGGGGAATTCCCAACACCTTACCTTACTTTGCCTTACTTTGCCTTGCCTTCCCTTTCTTCCATTCCCTGCCCTTTTCTGCCTTTCCCTTCACTTCCCTTCCTCACCTGCCCTTCTCTCAGTAGGAACATTATGAATATATTTCTCTTAAAAATAAGAAAAAATTCTTTTGTTTGACCTTCTCCTCTTATTTTTATGCCTTTCTGCATTTTTTTAAAATTTGTGCTACTTTGATTCTGAAAGTTCAAAAAATTGGGTGTTGAGCAAGATGAGTACTTTGCCTAAGTTACTTATCTTGGATTTTTTGATACAAATCCCAGCAATTAAGATTCAAGGACAGGCATGCTATGGATTTTCTTGAGTCAGACTGCTGTAAGGACAGATTCTTACAATTTCCTATCTGCAAGTGCAGACACTGATCTGATATTTTACATTCTTCCTGTCATGTTCATTCGTTGAATTACATTCATCTACCGTAGACACAAACATGTTTCTTGACTGCTTTGTTTCTGAATAGCCAAATTTTGAAATTCACCAATGTTCTGCTGAAATAAATGCAAGGAACAATAACTTTGCAGTCAAATACGTATTCTAAGGACAGATGTAATTGGTTTTACCTTCAAATTAGAATGGCCAAATTATGAATAAGTAGAGCTTCTGTATTCTCTTAGCTACATCTTCATACACATACATCCACACACAAGATGCATTCTGAAAAGATGTGCTATACACCTGGATTTCTTTGTGCATTTCTTTCTGTATGCTTTAATGAGCAAATGGTACCAGCCTGACTGTGTAGAAGAATTCACAGACTGACTGCTGTTTCAGGCTCTTTACAAACTAAAGCAGCTACATTCATATCAGTTAACTGACTTCATGAGTGGTATAGTTGCTTTGTACATCCTCTATAGAAATGTTTGAGCCTAATTTATGACAGAATTTATTTTTTTTAAAAGAGCAGAAAGAAAGAAAAACAGGAAGCACAAACATATACCTGTTATCATTTTATATTTGTTTCAATAATCAATGGAAAACAGAGGACTAACATTCTTCTGTTGTCCACTAATGACATTTTCATTAAACTAGATTTCCTGTCCTATTTTTGTCAAACCTTTGCCCTAGGTTGCATGTTTTAATATTTTAAAGCAGCTTAACATGTCTTACCAACACAATTCCATTCCATTTTAACAATGTTTGAGTTTCCAGAATCAGAAGAGCAAGAAGGTAATATTTGAGGTCCGTTTAAACTCAAAACACTCCATGATTCTATGATCTCCAAAGATTTTAAGGATATTCAGAAAATTCGCAGTGAAATACAAGGCAATGTGTGTTTCAAATGCTGGGGCAACTTTAGTGAAAACTTAAAATATTCTTCACTAAACAAAACCAGATCTCAGTAAATTATTAAGAAAAAAAGTTTTATATTTGCTTTGTATCTGCTAAATTGCATTAAAAACACATTAACATACAAAAATTTTGGTGCACAGAGGAAAGTAACATGTGTTCTCAACTGAAATATTTAATATTTTGACTGTATGATATCTTTAAGGCTATAAAAATACAAAAATATGAACAAAATGGAGTCTGCATTTTAACTTAAGCCAAGCAGACTTCAAGAGACTTCAGTCCAATGATTGACAAAAGTTTTGAATATACTACTGAGTCTGACAAATGAATCCCTGTTTCCTTCTTTCTGCAGAGCATAATGACAAACCCCACAGAGAACAGTCTTGTAAAGGTCTTCAGGAGCATGAGTCTCACTAGTCTGGTTACCAAGTGATCTTCTCTTTTCCCTCATTTTCCCATGAAACCATTCAGAGGCAAACCAAGACCATATTATAAAAAAGTACTACCTTATGATAAGAAATCCTGAGCATCCAGATATTAAAAGCCAGGCTTTTAAACAAGACTGGAAACCAGTAGATGACCATAAAATCTTTCAAAATTACTAGTCACATTTTCAAATGGAAGGTAAAATTTATCATTTGTCCGTGATAAAGTGTGCAAATCAAACCTGGTAAGAGCTTTTGCCTGGAACATGTGACATCGGGTGGCTGACAAATGAAACACCTGTAGATTCATTCCAGGAGCGCTCTAAATTGTAAAAATAATGATGAAGATCATTGAAGGAATTCATAATTTATTATTCAGAATCTGACAGACAATAAAGATATAGTTTATTGCCTTCAGCATAGACAACCCAAATTTATAACCATTAAAGCCAGCAACCCCACTGCCATGACATGCAGGGGATTCACTCTGAACTCTTAATTTCATTTGTACTTTCAAAAACAAATGATAAGCCAAACATTAATTTGAAATCATGCATTTAACTTGAAAAATAAGTCATCAATTTCACAGAAACTTCTTGTTCAGTTAGTGGTATTTTTGGTATAGGATTGGTATAGTGCACCTTTGAGTCTTAAAATCTATACACTCCTCTTTATTTCTTTCTTTTATTGTATGTCAAATTATTAGAGAGTGTGAAATCAGGTCCCTTTTAAAAGAGCCGGTGCTATTTCATCACGTGTTGTCACTATCCATCAGGTTTACAGCAAAACAACACAATTTTTAGAAGCCCTTGACCTTGAATGTCCCTGGAATACAGATCATGGCTGCCTTAGTTTGCTCTCTGGCAGTTTTCAATACTGGTGTCACTTGTTCTCTATAAACCAGTCTGTGTGTGCTTTAGATAGGCTGCCCTCATGACAGCTTTTATGATAGTATTCATCTTCCTTGTGCTCCCATCTGACTTCAGGCAGTTCCTTATGTCCACTGTAGCTCCAGTCTCCTATTATTAGGTGTTTAGACAAATTAGATGTTTACTCATTTTTTAATGTCTGAGTTCCCATCAAAAGCAGGTTTTTTTCTCTGAAGCCATGATTCACTCCATTCTCAACCTTTAATAATGCAATTCACATATTTACTCTGTTTTCATCTTTGATAATTGCATACAGAGAAGAAATACAATGTTTAAAAAATTAAACCAGTATGCTACATTATTTTTATGGTGGAGAATGTAATGTAGCCTCAAAAGCAGCTATCCAAAGATGAAAGCAAAGTTAGTATGTCTCAGCTGCAAAAGCCAAGCACCTCTTGTAGCCCACTCCTGTGTAAGTCTGGTGCTGAAAGAATCATGAAACACACTCAGTGAGCTTATCCTGAAACACACTCGGTGAGCTTATCCTGGTGAAAAGGGAAGGGTTTTGTTTTCACAGGGTAGTGGTGACTGTGAATAATTGAATTCTCAACTGAGCAACTCATGGTAAAATGAGCTCTTATGTATTTTTCTATATTACCTTTTCCTATGCATCACCTATTCAAACCTTGTAAAATATAAATTGAAACTACTATTTTCTTTTATTTTATCTCTGTCCTGGATTATCTAAACCAAGTGTACAACTGTAGAGATGGAAAGCCTGCTATCAGATACTGGTTTCAGCACCAGAATTACCAACTTTCTCCTTTCCTAAGCAATAATCTTTGTTACTCAGAGTATACAAAAAAGTTATATGATCTGTGATGAAAAAAACCACTTTCAAGATAGAAAAAAATTAAAATGCAGAAAATTATTTTTGTATCAAAAATAATCTTTAGATCTAGATTAAAAATGGCTTTAAATTTATCATTTCTGGTGTTGTTACTATAATTAATATTATTGTTATTTAGCAATGTAAGTCCCTAGTTTAAATTAAGTGAAGTGAGACAGAGAAACAATAATCCTCTATATATGGTAGATATAGAATAGTAACTACCCATTACCTTATGTATTATTATACTATACATAGATATGTAATCGGTTAGTATATATTTGTACAGTGCATATATATTACATAAATCTTGCAATAACTACCGACTGGCTTGAGTAGTTGTTTTCCCAATGAAGAAATGAGCTAAACATCTATTATAGAAATAAGCAAGAGATTTGAAATTAATTATATGGTCCCATGTCACAGTTAACAAACAGGAACTCTGCAATGCACGGCTTGTCCTTATCTGTCCCCAGCACCCATAAATGCCTCCCTTCCTTTGTCTGCAGTGTCCTTATTGTTTCAAGGCACACAGTCTGTGGCCAGATCAGCTGTTTCACCTCTCTCCTTTCTTCTCTTCTTTTCTCTTCTTACGTGGC
Organism: Clamator glandarius; assembly: GCA_033459285.1. NCBI lineage: Eukaryota > Metazoa > Chordata > Aves > Cuculiformes > Cuculidae > Clamator > Clamator glandarius. The sequence goes on from JAUNZM010000492.1 coordinate 1,392,628, forward strand.
TGAAAACAGTCTGTCAGTCCCAGCATTGTGTGCTCAGCCTAACCTGATCAAAGTGTGCACAGAAAGGCTCCCAGGACACCACTAATTTGATTTTACTATTTCTGGAACTGAGTTATGAAGTACAAGTATGAACAGCAAACTGAATTTGACTGTTAACAGTAAGGAAAAAAATTAGGAATTCCACAACATCTTAAATTTTAATTATCTGTGTCAGATTTCATCTACCCAGGTCTGTTTGTCCTATTCAATTGTCTTTAAACTTATAAATACAGAAGGCAAAATATCCTCTGTATTCAGTATTTCTTGTTTTCATTTCAGATTTTATAATTTTTTTGCTGAAAATCCATTAGAATTTTTATTATATTTGAAAGTTAAAGAGACACAAGTATTTGAAATTAGAGAATCATAATCTGTCTGACAGTACTGTCTTTTTGTTGTTACAAGTATCCTTACTCTGTGTCTCAGATAACATTTCTACACAAGAGGTTAGAGTAGACTATCTTACAGGACTGTCTGGTCTTGAAAACTTAGAAATAAAGAGATACAGCTTAGGACTTTCTGCCTCAAAATATCTGGCAGCCTCTAGTGCCATACCTGTAAATTTAAGAACCTAAGGAAACAAGAAGCTGTCTGTGTGAATAAAAAGACTTGAAAATATAATTTTCCCTAAACATTTTTGTAAATCTGCCCCAAGGCAATGGAAAGTGCTATATCCCAAAACTGCTGCACTGCAAATGACAGGAGTTGCATTATCATGATTATATGAACATGATCAGGATCTGTATCCACACCTTTGATGACCTTCATAACTCTCCATAATTCAAATTACCTGTAAAATGTAGCATGGCTAAGCTGTTAATATTTTTAACATGGAAGTAGCAAAGCACATGGATAGGGAATCGAGATTTCAAGAGTAAATCCACAAAAGTTCAAATGCGTCTTGGTTTAGCACACAGTGTGTGGCAAAATCTTGTTGCCTCCTAAAACCCGCAGTTTTCATAGTGGAAAACTTTACTGTCTATCCATTAGAACTACAGTTGCTTTGTTCACTCTTCCTTCATGAACTGGTGCTATTTTTACTGTCAAGGTAAGGCCTTGGAGTAACATGTAACAGATACTGGAAATATTTAGGGCTATATTATCACTGAAGTACACCAACTTACTCTTGAAGGTGAGTCCTAAGTATGAGAAATATTAATTTTGTGACTAACTTGTAAAATAAGGGAAATGCTCTTGTGTTTTTAAGAAAAAAAATGAAAAGAAATAAAGAAAAATAGGGAAGATAGATACATACAGAAGATAGATACATACAGAAGCACTGTCAAACAGAAAACTTTTGGAGAAACAGGCTTTTCATGATACATCTAATGAATATTCAAGGCTTTGAAAGTCAGTGGCTTTCAGTATGCAAAGCCACTGATAATCAATTCATTGACTGGTTTCTTGTCTTGCAAAAATGCACTTCCAATGAAAAGCCACAGATGACCTATTAATCAGTCTGCAAAAATTCATCAAGATCTAATAAAAGGTGACCATTTTACCATCATTGATGACCTCCAATATGTAATTTACAGAGAAACAACACAAGTGTTCAAGTCAGGGCAAAAGGAGCAAGAGATCAAGTTAAACAATGGCATTTGACAAAAGTTGTACTCCAGTTCCCTTTTGCTATTATTTCATTATTATTCACTTATTCTCTCATGATCCCTATCCATTCATATATTATCTTGGTTTTATATTTTGTAATACATAAATGGGAAAAGAATTAATTTAGTCTGCAAAAAAAAGGAAATATAGTTTGGAAATTAAATACTTCTAAAGCCATGCATTCAATTCTGTCTTTTCTTGTAATATCCAACTGTTATCTCTATTAAACAGTATTAAATAACAAATTGCAACATGCAGGCCATATTTTAAGAAACAGGTCAAAATAATAAATTTAATGGGTAACACACGTTATCTGTTAAAATCTTCATCTGTTAATTTTCATGTAAAACCAGAGAATTTCTCTTCTAAATGTTCTGTCTCTTAATGTCTGAGCTCCACTCAGTATGTGCACTATCCATATCAATTATCTATAAACTGTAGTTCTATAGGAGCTTCCTAATGTGAGAACAATAATCATACTATTTATTTAAATAAAATTCCCACTGCTGCCATTCCTATGAAATTGGTTTTGGAGCATATTATAATATGATTGTAAGACTGTGTATTGTGTTGAACCCAGGAAAAAAAATGTGCAATGTATGTAACGAACAAATAGTAGTAAGGATTTTGGAATATTTTACTGATAAAAGATAAATGTTTTATCTTAGCTAACTAGACATCTGGCTAACATTCTTGAAAAGATGACTCATACAGAAAAAACTGTGAATATTCAAAGAAAGCAGAAAGCAAGAAAGACAGTACAGAGTACAGAGCATACATTAATTTAATTACACTGGTTGCCTGAGGATTGTTATGATGATATTTATCCAAGTAGAGCTCCCAATATTTGAAGGCACTTGAGTAACTTCTGTGCTGTACATTGCTCCTTTGCCTTGAAGCACCTTAAAATTTCTGCACTTCTGAAGCACAAGAGGTCTTGCTCTAAACAGAGGAAGAGAAAGGAACACTGAAAGCTCACATGAAAGCGCACATGACTTCATCATGTGTTGCTGAAGTGTCATCCCCAGTAAACTCACAGCTGGTACGCTTATATGAAGTCAAGTTATCACGCTAAGGATTAGGTAAGTATGGGAACTAAAACTTATAAGTTAAATAAAGAAGTGTCAGTCTTATAAAATATATATGTTTTATATTTTAAGTTGTGTTCCCATATAGATATGCTGGGAAAAAAATAACATGCATTTTTGCTCTATCTCCACATTCTTTTTCTGCTACAAAGCACAGTGTTCATGATACTTCAGGACTGCATAAAGAAAAGCAGCTTTGGAGCTGCTTACGCTTTTGTGAAAGAGGAAATCGTGTCTTATCTGTCTCCCTTCTCTGGTAGTAAAAAACATAATTTAAAATATTTTTATGTTTCCTATGTATAGAGTCCCCAAAACTTCTGGAAATGTTTTAAATAACTATTGAGACTTTTTAACTTTGTAGAAGAAACTCTGATCTTCCAGACCATATGGAAGGAATGCCTGCAGGACACAAAAAAATGAGCAGCAGTAAAATCAAATTCAATCTAGTCTGAAAGTGATTTGTGCGAGATACATTAAACTATATTTGTTTTTCTCAGCCTCTGCTTAACATGTGTTTATGTTTTCCCCCTATTTTTTGATCACATTTGCAATTGTCATAGACCGGCATATCTCTTTTTAAGAACATCTATCTTCAAGGCATGTTGCTTCAGAAGGTTTTGAAGCTTGAAGTTTTACTCTCTGAGAAGCAATTATAAAGAAGAAGATTGATATTGAAAATATCTTATTTGCTTTTCAGCAGTAACTTAGTCCAAAAAGTCGTAATGTTTTCCTAACAACCTTTTCCTAACAGTCTGATATCGCTAACTGTAACTATAGGGAATAATCTTATGCTTTTGTCATTCCCCTGGACACCTTAAACTCTGAAATATCTGTAAACATTTACATCAGAAAAAGAAAACAATTGACTCTTTGTCCTCCAGCATAGTGCTGGAGAAGACTTGGGGACATCAAGGGACTTACACCCATCCAGAGGCATGGAACAAACAACAACAAATGAAGTACAAGCACAAAAGTAATGTTAAACTTCTGTTACCTCAGAGTAACTTAATGTTGTTTCAAGAGGTCTATCACTCTCCACTTGAGGACTCTCAAACTGGTATCTGGCAGAGGTTTTAATGTTGAAGTATTGAATAAATCTGTTCTATTTCAAAGGTTAGCTTTTGAGTTACCAGGTGCCTCAAACCATTAATTCACATTATTTCAATGCAGTCAAGAAGAGAGACATATTTCACAAGCCAGGCAAAATTTTAATATACTTTAGAATATTCTGCAAAAGCAAACTGATGGGTTTGGAAACAAAATAAATACTGTTTGTTCTAAGGAAGGCACTCGTGCTTTACATCAAGTATTCCTAAGTACTTATCTAATAGAGAACAAAAAGACTTGACTGATAAAGAAACATAAAGGAGACAGTGCTGCCCTATTTTCTGTTCAGCTAGTAGTCACAGCAGGGTTGTATCCAACACAGTGAGTTACAGGGCAGCAGAAGTAGTAAGAGATGTAGCCCTAGTGCTACAGGCAAAAGTTCATGTCCAATGGCAGCAACTACAAAGGCGTGGAACACAACAAGTGCATGAATAAGTAATGAGAGTGAATAAATGCTCAGCATTTATTCTCTTCTTTCATCCAGTAATTATACCAAACAGACTGCAGTTAATCCATGTCTATGGAAAATTAAATTCATGAGAATTGTCTGCCCATCTAGCAATGCCTCATACAATTATTCTTCCATGATAGTCACATTGCAGAAAAGCATCACCGAATCCTCTCCCTTGTTCAGTAATACTGGCATCTTCTGCTTCTTTAGAGCACCAGCAAAATTCTGCTCTCATGCTAATGAAGTCGCTCTCTCTCTTGCTTTTAACAAAGCCTTCCTGCAATTTTGTTAATGTAGAAAAGAAAATCTGATTTATGGTATAAGAATAGAGTGTCTAGAGAAAGCCTTCATTTTGATTTTGACTGATCTGAAATGAATGGTAAGAAATCCTAAGGATTAAAAAGAAGCAAAAAAAAAGGAGCATTGATGAGTAAAAAGAAAGTAGGAATTCCAAAGGACCTTGTCAAGATTAACTGCTTCTTGCATTATGTGATTACTCAAGAGACTGAAATTACTTCAGACATACACACATAACCTACACTCTTCCATAGCTTCCAAAAGAAGGAATCCATCCATGTGATAGTAAAGAATAATTACTTGCCTTCAACACGATCTATAGTCCATAAAGATGAGTCACATTAAATAGATCCTGTTTTTTTCTCGCTGCGGTTGTGTGTCAGTCCTGAATGGTGAATATAAAGACAGTTTGGCTTTTCCATTCCTTTCTACTGTGATAGACACTATGGGGTGCTAGTGTCTGTTGTCCAAAAATGTAGCTGCAAGGCTAGAGTAGCTTTATTTCAGTTTTGTGTTTTCCATGAATACTTGCCATTACCTTCAAAGAAAGCAGTATCTGGACAGACCTTTTTGCAGTTTCTGTTCTTCACAGCTAACATGATTAAACAGGAAACTTATGAATGCCTATGTGTTTTTGACAAGGATGCTGTGTCTGTGGCAGTGAAAAAAGTAACAAACTCATATGAACTTCCTAGGTCACATAATCAAATCCTATAATCTCAGTCATAAATTACAGCAAGTTCTATCCTGCAATCACTACTTTTTTTTGCCTTCACTGTATTAGGAAACCTATTCTGTGACCTTCTTCCTCCAGTAATTAGAAATCATCTTATAAATTGCAGCCTAAGCTTTCTAATAGCCAGCTGATACCCATTTGTTCTAGAACCATCAGCATTATTCAATTTGAATCATTCTTCTGCCCTCCCTCCTTTTGTAGCAGGTGACTAATTAGTATGTTGAGACGAGATGTTGAGGACGTGCAGGGAATGTCGAATCACTTCATGCTGAATTGAAGATCCCCCTGCATTCTTCTAGTTTTCTTTTCATACTCAGTGTGTATCTCCAGTAGACATCTGGTAGAGCAAAGTTCCCCACAAGGACAAGGCCTAGTAATTACATGTTTTCTCCCACCAGCTTATAGAATACTTTTAGTTCATCCTGGTTGGATGGTCTATAAGAAGTTCACTGCACAGTTTGCATCTTGTAGACTGCCCCTCTGATTCTTATTGTCATGGTTTAGACTGTTTTAGCTATGAACACTAAACCCTATCATCACCATTGTCAAGGTCTAGACAATCCAAACACTCCCTAACATATAGAGCTGTATCAGAGCCTCTCCTTCCCTGCCTATATATTCTGAAGAGTTTGTGGCCATTCATTGCAATGCTCCAGTTGTGTAAGTCATGCCACTATGTTCCAGTTATGGCAAATGTATCAGTTGTCCTGTGGCGCAATGTTTTCCAGCTTCTCCTGTATGTTACTCAGGCTGAGTACACTGGTGTAGATGCACTTCAACCAGGCTGTCAGTTATGTGACCTTCTTAGAGGCACACCCTTTAATTCCTTTGAACTGTTTTACTGGAGCTTCCCTCTTGGCTTCTATTACCTCAGTAGCCCTCTATACAACTTCAACTGTTCTCCAGTGTACCTAGTATGTCTCAGAGACAGAGGCTGAGGGCTCTTACTAGCACCCCATACCTCTAATCTTGCCATGTCATCTCTCCACTTCTCTGGACAAGCCCGGTATTATTCCAGTCCCTCTTTAAGTCTAGTTTAAATCTCTGTTGATAAGCCCTGCAAACTCCTGAGCAAATACACTTTTCCCCTTTGAGAAAGGTGAATGACATCAGAAACCAGCAAGGCCACCCTTGTAAGCCACCCCATTATCAAGGAAGCCAAAATTGTGATGACACCAGCCACTTGTTATAAGACTGGGTGCATCTGTTTCTTGAAGTGTCACTGCCCACAGCTGGAAGGAGGGAAGAGAAAACAACCTGTGCTCCAGATTCCCTTACTAGCTGTCCCAAGGCCCTGAAGACTCTTCCGACTCCCTTTGGACTACACCTTGTAGATTCATCACCTGCCTCATGGAGGAGCAGTAATAGGCAATAGCCTGAGGGCCGTACCAGCTAAGAAGTTTCCTAGCAAAGTCTGTAACCCAGGCCCCAGGCAGGCAGCAAACTTTCCTAAGGGGAGAGACTACCCAGCATATTGAACCCCCTGTTCCTCTCACAAGGGAATTGTCCACAACTATAATGTCTCTTCAAATGGCGTTTGAGAAGGACTTGGGTTTTTTGCTTAATGGTAATACATTAAGGATACAGAGAAATATAGCGACTCTCAAAACAATGAGTTAAAGCTACAGGGGAAAAAATGAACCACCAGGTTTTCCTTCTGGCAGTCACCTTGACTTTTGTATCATTGTTGATTACTCAGATTTTAAATTTTCCTGTTTAAACTGTGTTGAAATTTATAGTATTCATGAATGATTGGAATCACAAAAAACCCACACACAAATACAAAGGCCATAATGCTAAAAAACATTTACGATATTAAAAAAAAACCCAAAACACAATAACAACCTAAACTGAAAACAGATAGCTACATGAATAAAATAAAGTGGAATTTAACATGTACACAACAAAAAGACCGTATATTTGTACTATAGCAGACCACGGATTTGTGTTGACACCTATCAAGCACTCTATCTTAAATAGTAATGTTTTAGTGTGAGGAGTAAACAACCAGTCATGGAGGCCAGAAAGGGACTAGGTTCAGCAAAACCTCTGCACATTGACTTGTCCTTCTTTCCAAACTGCCTATATGCCAATAATCAATGAATTGTATTAGTTCTCAGGTATGACATACCTTAAAAAGTAATCACTTGCCCAGAATAAACATACATTTCCAAACATAAAGCATACTGTTGTGTCATGCCACTCACTCACTTCTCCCCCCATGCAATGGGGAGGAGAATCAGAAAGAAAAAGGCAAAACTCATTGACTAGGATAAAGAGAGTTTAATAAAACAGCAAGGAATGCACAGTGCAATTGATCACAGATGGTAAATTGATGCCAAGCCCTTTCCTGAGCAGTGATACCCCACACTTAGGTCAACTCCACTAGTTCATATCAGAGACTGACTTTATATGATATTGCATACTCCTTTGGAAAGCATGAGTTAGTTAACCTGGCTGTGTCCCTGACCAGGTTCTTCTGCAATCCCTGCCTTCTCTCTGGTAAGCTGGTATGAGAAACTGAAGAAAAGTAACTCCAGCCCAGCTGAACTTGGGACATATGTAATAAGAAGTCCTCTTTGGATCAGGCAAATAAAAATCATGCAAAGTGGAAGCAGCCTTGGATTCATTCTGCAACAAAGTCACTTATGTCTTGTATAGTCATTTCCCACTGCAGAAAATGCTTTATGAAGCAAGAAAACACCATTAGAACCATTTTACCTCTGAGGAAATGAAAATTCAGAAAAGTCAGTTTACCAGCTAATGGGGGAAGTCCTTTCAAGTACAGGTTTTGGTTTGGTGCTTTAACCCTGCAATCTTACTCCTTTGTCATTGTCAAAATATCATTCCGTTACAGCCATACAGCTTTCAGTGAGCCTGTTACTACACTAAAAGCAGCTACATAGCTTTCTTCTTTCCAGAGATCAAGCTGTTAGCAAAATTAAAGGGTCCTGCATGACCTACATGACCTTGGTACATCATGACATTCGTGTACATCTATGTACATCTTTACTCTGATGGGTTGAATAAATACATGTTGTTCATTACCCTAGATCTAATACACAGAGTAATAGAGAAAGCCTGGGGAAAAAAAAAGAAACAAAAAAAAAAGAAGTGTAAAAGAATTAAGAGCATGCTGGGAAATTTTGGTGAGTTAGAGACACATTTTTCGTTATGTTGAGAAAAGAACTGAAAAAAATTAAGAAGCAGAGTCTGATGCACACTTGTGAATGCTTGAACAGTTTTGTCATGGATGACATCAACAGAAAGCAGGAACGTTCATTTCTCCCAGGCACCCCAGAAGGGGTTTTCTCATTCAAATACACATGCACATGCACCACAGGCATGTCCACCATCCCCATACAACATTAATTGCATCTTCAGTACAGGTTTCTGTTTCTTGATAACCATCTTGTGCTTTTTATATTAACCACTGCTTTATCAAAATTAGAACACATTTAACAGTGAGCAGTATATGGATTTCAAGCTTCCTTTCAGCAACATAACCTAAAATTCTATAGATTTTCATAGACATTTCAAGTACTTTACTGAGAATGCAAAAGAGGAAAAGGCTAAATAAAATCCGGGAAAACACTGTAGGTCTTTCTTTTTCATAAACCAGAGAAGAGGAAAAGGGGTCAGAGAAAGGTTCTAATTTCATATTTACATACTACAAGATTGCTTTGTATGAGGTAAGTTTTAGAGGATATTAACAAGTCCAGTGTGATCGTTTTCCAAGAACTGTGGAAAATGATGTTAAAATAGTAAAATGTTATGAGAAGATACAAGCTCATTTGTTTGCTGAATCAAGTGCTCTTCCCCAGGGCTCAGAGCTGGGGCCAGTTCTGTTTAATATCTCTATGAATTATATGGATGAAGGGATAGAGTGCACCCTCGGGGAGTTTGCAGACAGCACCAAGCTGAGCAGAAGACTTGATATGCTTGAGGGAAGGAAAGTTCTACAGTGGGATCTGCACAAGTTGGATTGATGGGCCAAGGCCAGCTGTGTGGAGTCCAATGAGGTTAAGTGTTGGGTCCTGCACTAGGATCACAGAGGGCCTATGCAATACCACAGGCTTGGGAAAAAGTCACTGGAAATTTGTCTAGCAGAAAAGGAACTCAGAGTGCTGGTCAACAGTCTGTTGAATATGAACCAACAGTGTGCCCAGGTGACTGTGAAAGCCAACAACATCCTCACTTGTATCAGAAATAGTGTAGCCAGCTGTATTAAGGCAGCGATTGTCCCCTTCTACTTGGTGCTGATGAGGCCACACCTTGAATCCTGTGTTCAGTTCTGGGCCCCTTACAACAAGGAAGAGATTGAGATGCTGGAGCACGTGCAAAGAACAACAAGGCTGGTGAATGGCTTGGAGAACACGTGTTATATGGTGTGGCTGAGGGAACTGTGGTTGTTTAGTCTTGAGTAAAAGAGGCAGAAGAAAGTCATTATTGCTCTTCACACCTCCCTGAAACAAGGTTGTGGTGTCTTCTCCCAAGAAACAAGTGATAGGACAAGAGTAAATGGCCTCAAATTGTGCCAAGGGAGGTTTAGACTGGATATTAGGAAATATTAGTTCACTGAGAGGTTTGTCAAGTGTTGGAACAGGGTACACACAGAAGTGGCTGAGTGATCATCCCTGGAGGTATTTTAAAAACATCTTGATGTGGCATTTCGGGACAAAGTGTAGTGGTGAACTTAGCAATGTTAGATTTGCAGTTGTACTCATTGATATTAAGGGTCTTTTCCAACTTAAACATTTTTATGAAGTATACACACACAGGCTTCTGGCAAAGTATTTTCCAGCAAAATTTTCATAGTTCTTGACTATTCATGAAAATATATATTATGCAGACTTTTCATAGAAAGAAAGTTTTCTGAAAGGAGAAGGAAGCGGAGAATATTTGCTGACATTCAATCAGTTTAGGGAGTGGCAATCTGCAAAAGTGTATTTTACATTTCCCTGCAAAATAGTGAAAAAGAAATATCTGTCTTCATTTTGAAATTGTATTGCCAGTTGGCAACTTAGACTCCTTTAAAGAAAGAAGGAAAAGTGGTGTATGAGTTAAACCCCAGACTGTATTTTTCTCACATCAAGTAAATCATTGTGTTACTTTATATACTTTCTTTGCAATCAGCAGAAAATACTTCTTTTGATTTTTTATTTTTTATCCAGGTTATTTTTTTTCTCTTGTCATACACCTCCTAACACAAGATCCTTTGGCTAACCAGTGAAGCTACATAAGGCAACCTGATTAAGAAAAAAAGAGTATACCAACTTCTCTGAACTTTGTGCTTAGTTTTGTTCTCATAAGAGATGAGGAAAAAAGGGGGGGAGGGGTGAGACAATATCTGCTAAAGAGAGCAAGACAGTTAAGAACATGTGGCTGTAAGAGAACTACAGCAAAGAGAATTGTCCAGAGCCTATCAGAAACTGTTGGGCTTTGCAAATCTAGGAATTGTGCCAAGGAATTTTTTAGCAATCCTTTTTGTCGTTTTCTCCATAAAATGCAATAAAGTGTTGTAAAACAACTAGAATAATAATAGAGTAGTAATAATCTGGGTACATTGTTGTATTGGGACAAGCATTACGTTATAGGTGCACTGACAGTTTTCCAGCAGTTCCTGAGATGCACTGTCTGTTTGAGGAATTATACAGTGAGGAAAGGCACAAGGAATGACACCAAACAGTCAGTGATGCTGAAAGATTTGAAGATGGGTTTTGTCTTACCTAGAAAATCTCTAGGGATTTTTTTGCAAAGAGGAGGTATCCATAATATTTTATTTGTGGGACTTCCCACTTGTGTACCAGGAGACAGAGGAAAGGACAGAGTTAAACTACCTTCTCTTCTTTTACTGAAGTGCTGGTATCTCTCTCTTTCTATCTTTTCTCCTAGATTTTTATTTTCAAGTAAATATGCTGAATCTTTGGAGTCTTCCCAGATAGAAAACATTGTTGAAAATTTAATCTGTAAATTCAGAAATAGAGCGGCAGCGAAAGGAGGGTAAATAGAAACAGTTTATTTTGAGCTTCAGAACCAATCTAAAAAGTGCATTATCAAAAAGGAAGCCCTAAAATCCTGGAATATCCAATCTAATCCCAAGACTTCTTTTTTTTCTATTAATTGGATTCTAGCCAGTGATTCCAAACCTAGCCAGTAATTCCAAATGAATGGTTTGTCATTGAAGACACCAGTCTGCATGCTATGGTTTCATCTTTCACCTCTAATTAGCCCAATGTTACAGGTCCTGGCTTCCCATGCAGGAAGAAGTAAGGAACAAGAAAAAATGAAGCTTGAAGGACACAGAGGTACATGGGATGCACACTAGTCTTACCAAGACTACAGCTACAATCAGATCCATTATTTTACCCATCACGGGGAGATATGATAAGGACAAAACAGTGTAGCTCTAAGTTCTCCTTTGTTTGAGCTGCTCTAATTGCATCCAATTTTACTTTCCATTTCAGAAGAATTTAATTTTCAAATGATAATATGCTTTTCATCCAGCTGGTTTCATTTACTTAGTTCTTGTGTGTATATGTTGACAGGGAGAAGAGTTAATTTAGAGAAAAACAGCAGAAACAGTTTTTCCCCATTCGCCTTGGGCTGTAAATTTTTGAGATTCTCAGTTGAGCTTTCTGTTCCAATGGCAGTTAAATTACATCCCCACTCTCCCAACAGCAATTAAGACAGGTTAAATAAAATCTGCATAACTCTGCCCTAGGGCTACTTTTGGAGAAAAATCAATATATGAAGGTCTTCATAGCAATGTCTGGCATCTGTGTGCAGGAGAACAAAAAGGCATCAGGGGAATGGAACATGGCAGTGCCTAGGGCCTAGGTTTGGATTTTAAAAGTATATACATCTTCTGGGATGTTTGTCTTCCCTGTGACAGGTATGGTTGGTGGGGAAGGCTAATAAAAGTTGTGTCATTCATTTTCCTTAGGACAGGAAAATGCTGCAACTTTTATTGACAGCTTTAGGAAGGGTTTTTAATGCATCTCTTGCATGCCATGTAATCTTAGCCATACTGAGTGCAGGTCTGTTCATCTTGTTAAATCCTTAAATATTAAAGAGAATTTTTTTACCTGTCGATGTTATACAGCGTTGTTTTAGTGTTTCTCTAGTGAGTAGAACAAAATAGGGTGCTCTAATTGACTCTTATTTTTTTTCTTTTCAAACCAAGCTTTGTAAAATACTTCAGTCATATTTAAACACCATAGTCATACCAGTTACTTGCATGCTCACAGATCAAGGCAGAACTGAGAAATATTCCAAATGAACCACCATGCCTGGCTGTAAGGTTCAATTGGCAGCAAAAGGTAAGTAGTTTATGCAAATAGTATATGCAAATGAGCAACTAAATTTACCTAATTTTGCCAGGCATACTATGACTCACACAGATCCAGTGCGGGGATATTGATGGCAAAAACACCACTTTAGTTATTTAAAGCTAGCATTATGTACCATAATTGCAAAACACATGCACTGTACCCTTTTTTTCTATTTTTCTCCTGTGACAGAGAAAAAATCATAATGAACAAGATTTTAATAAATTTTAGGATTAGATGTATTATAAGAAAAATATTTATCAAATAACTATAATTACCTCTTAGGTCCCAAATTTTGTTTCTGTATGAAATGGCACAGTGATTGCTTTTGTTCTGTAAGGAAGTATGAAGGTCACTTTGGGAAATTTTTTGAGGGAAAAAGTGCTGCCATGGAAATGCTTGAACAAAACCACACTGTTCCAGACTTGTGCAAACATAGTGACATGTATTCATAGTGTACACATGTCTAGTGAAGTCAAGGTTTGGTGTAAATTTGTAAAAACAATTAAAAAATTAAAAAGGGGGAAAAAATAAATTATGTCATTGTGTCTTACAGCAGAGTAATGGTAATTCATTAATGAAGTTTGCTTTGTCTGTTGTTAGCTCTACTAACTAGAAAATAAATACATTAAATGAGACTGCCTACCTCTCAAACACCAACCATACAGAGCTAGTGCTTAGGCTTTTAAAACTTTTTATTTAATTTGGTGTTGTTTGGGGTTTTTTTGTTTCGTTCTAATGTGTCAGTTCTTAGCAAGTAAGGGATGTCCTGAGATACTGATGGGACTTCTCACTTGTGGAAAGACCTGTCTTACTGAAGACAGAAAGATCTCACAGGAGCTGCATTCCTCCCTTTCTGGAAGACCCATGCACAGGTCTCTCCAGGGCAGGGTTGTTCTACCTCATTGTGCAGCTGTCCTTTGCCCCATTTTCCAGCTGTCCTCTGCGCACTTATCCCCTACAGACAGCAGGTGCAGACTTTCGGGTTGTAGTGCTTGAGAAAGGGGAGAGGGAATGAAACTGATCCCATCTGTGGAGGACTGTCCTGATGAACTTCTCAGAAGGAGACATAATTGAAGACGGTGATATTTACTGAAAGATTTCATTTAGTGCCAGAAGGACAGTGGTGAGTCATGAGCTGTTACTAGAGCAGGAAAAACAAGACAATATTTGTACACTGCATGATGTCCATAGGCTTAGAAATTTTGCAATCTTATAAAGATTAAAAATGAACAAAAACTATTAAACTTCTGCATTTACTTGTTTGTGAACATTAAGGTTTTAGAATCTCTAATGAACTAAGGAAATACCCCATTTCCAACCACAGCGCTCAGCACAGTCATTCAAAGCTTGGATTTGATGCCATATTTTAAAAAAAAATATTAATGAATTCAAGTATATCATCAGTATTAAGTATAGAAATCCATAAATGTGTAGACAAATGACTTGAGATAAGAGCAACTTCAATCATAATTTTGAGCAATTTCAACATAATTGGAAGGAATAAAATCCCTGGAAGTAGACATATTTCTTCACATATAAACCCAAATGATACCTTCATTATTTCCTACAAGATTTTCATCATGACTTAAGGGATTTTGTAGTGTCTCATTAATAGTTCCTATGAAGCTCGTATCTAATAAAGACCCTCTGGGAGCGATATGCTAAAAAATATTGATAGGAAATATAATGTTATTAGAAAATAAATTCCTTGTACAAAATTGTTAATTTGACTAAATAAAGAAGAATTTTCATTGGTTTTGCTGATCCAAACTAATATTTTGTTAGGAAATCTGGTTTGTTGATTGGCTGGGAGAGAGGGTGTATTTTGCCTGTACCTGACAGACTTTCTTTCAATGTTTTTCATGGCATGTTTCCTTTTCACGGTCCCATGAGCCACTATTGGTTTTGTGTGCGTGTCCTTTCCTTTTTCAAGTGGTAAAGACTTCATCCAGTTTTGTCTCCATTTCTGATGCACTTCAAGGACCTCTTAATAGGGATATGTCATGCAACACTGGAGTCGCTTGCTGACTGTGGATCATGGGAGAAGTAGAATCAAGGAGCTTAGGCTAGAAGAGGAAATGAAGAAATAAAGTACCTGAACTCTGCTTTCTTTGTTCCTGTAAAACATTTCCAGAGGTGGGGAACATGGTGGGATGGTTTTCATGACTGGGATGCTGCAATGGATGTCTATAAACTCTTCAAAAGGGACAGGAGTTGAAGGAGGTGGGGTGGCTCTGTAGGTTAGGGAGGGTATTGATCATATAGAGATCAACAACTGTCATGATAAGGTCAGGTTCTTACAGGCAAGGATAAGGGTGGAGGCAACATGGCAGATGTCCTGCTGGGAGTCTGTTATAGGCCACCTGACCAGGATGAAGAGGTTGCAGATACACCCAGTGAGAGAGTGGTAAAAGTGTCACAGTCACTAACCCTTGTTCTCATGGGGGACTTAAACTTACTAATATCTGCTGTAAATACAGTGGTGAGAAAAAAGTGAAGTGAGGAGGGGGGCTGGCAAGATCATTATCACAGGCACACTTTTGTTCAGCTGGTGCCAAATCACAATCCAGGTTCTGTCATGTAACAGACTTCCTAACCTGAAACAAACAAACAAACAAAAAAGTAGGAGAAATAAAAAACAGTCTGGAGACTATCATAGCAATAAATTTCAATTTCATTAATCTAATGGCATTTATCAAGCTGCAATTACGGCTTGCAGCATAAGTAAGGCATGTAGTAAAGGGTAATTTAGTCCAGATTTGGCCTGATATAGAATAAGCAATAGCAGTAATGGGCCATTAATTCTATTAGAGAAGGAAAATCAAAAGGGAGTCATTAATCTATGTGTCATTTCAAGTTACTTTGTGAGTGACAAGACTATTCTGAGAAAAACCAAGGAAATATTCTGGGGCAAATAACTGTATTTCCTAGTTCAGGCCAGCCTCTCAGAAATCTGAAACCAGATTCCTGACAAATTCCTTTGTGACACTTCACCACACATCTCATCCCACCAAAATTACACAGCCTCTGTGTGTGGCAGTCCCTGGAGGGGCAGTGTTTTCTGGTGTGGATAGGATGAGTTGTTTGCTTGCTGCAGAAATCCAGAAACTAGGGTTGTGTATCTTCTCATATCACCAAGACAAGTTCAGCACATCCCATCCACCACGTTAGAGGTTGTACAGTTACAGTAATGCACACAATGCTGTTTGACAGTGTACGTTCCTTTCCCTCACTACACGGACAGACACACAGAAAACATATTCTAAATTATTTGGAAATGTGAGACTTAGAACCCAGCCAGAAAGAAAACTCTTTGTTTTAAAGGACTTACTTGGAACTTCAGGCAGATAAAGGCAAGTCATCTCTTGCAATACCAAAGGCACATTTGCACCATTGACAGTGCTGAGACCCTACAGTAGACATTAACTTTTAGATCGACTGATCCAATGACAACAGGAAGCAAAGGCTGGACAGCTGTCCAACATGCTGCTCATACTGATAGGCTATGTCTCCTTTCTTGCAACATTTATGATGCAATGCTGATGACAAAGGAAGTCCAAAAAATTGGGTTTTTCTTTAGCCATCAGAACATTTTTTGCAAAGTTTTTTATGATGTGTAATTTAACATCAAAATGGCTACATGGTTGGTAGGAAAGCTGTGAAAACAGATGTGACTAATTATTCAGTGCTTTTTAGCTTTTCATTTCTTGTCTCACTGCTTGATAGGAAAGATAGGCCATTCATCTGAAACATGCCTTAGGCAGCATCCTCTGGGAGATTTTTAGAAAATTACTGCAATGATACTATTTAACGGGAATCTGGATTTTATTATTATCTTTTGTATATTAGAATAACAGGGAGTGAGAGAGTAAAAGAGGGAGCACTCAAGAGTGAAAAGAAAAAACTTTTTACAATAACAGGTCATTAGAGAAGCATCATGTCCTTGAGTACATATGCTGTTTAGTTTAAGCCCCAGAATATGTCCAGAGGAAAAAAGTATTCATTTTTTTAAAGCTTTAATTCCCAGTTGAATCAAAGCCTACAATCACCAGCTTGAGATCAGAACAAAATAAAAGGAATTCAAGAGACTAATTTCCATGTGAATTCCCCCAGGCGTGGAGCAACAAAGATCACATTCCTGGGGCACCTGTCTCAGCAGCTATTAATACTCTTTCCCTCCTTTTAATAGTCACAGCAGTGTTATAGATTTGAGATGCCAGGTGAAATAGGGCATGCGTAGAAGGGCTTGTTCATATGGAAGAGTTCAACGTTAACTCTTAAACCCGGTCTGGGTGAAAAAAAAGCCCTTTCTTTCCTTGTAAGTGAGGCAGGCAGCATCCTCAGAGCAAATGAGACTGGAGAGCCCTGTCTTAAAAGCTATTCCAGTGGCTACCATCCTCTGTAGGCTGAGAAGGGCATTGCCAGAAGTACATAGCTCTTTCTTCTCCCAAAGACTTCTCAAAATGAAAGAAAAAACATACATCTCCTTTTGAAGATTTTTGTTTGTGCAGTACTAGGTTTTCTTATTATGATTTTCCCAAGGATGAAAATATCCACCCTTGCAGAGTCACATCACTCTAGATCACTGTTCTTTTTGGTGGTCAGTGAGATATGCAGGATTAATTAACACTTCACTGCAACCCTGGAATCCTCAAAGACTACTACCACTATAAAACTGTTGGAGAAAAATTTGCTTTAGTAATTCCATTCAGTTAAGTTTTGAAAAAATAAAATGATGATTCGATATCTCTACACAGCTTTCTCTTGCAGCAGTGAACATTCATATTTAATACACTTCCCTCACTTAATCTGCACTGCAAAATTGGTAATGTCTTATTTATGGGAAAATATTAACTTCAAATGGATTTGGTTTGCTTTTGTTTTACAACAGACAATACACTTGGGTCCAGATTGCCATAGATTGGATATGATTATTAGAAACTTCAGGAAGCTTGGATTCGTTTTAGACATTGGTATATTACTTGTACACATACCAGATTACATTACTTAAGTACATACTACTGAAATTCTGACTAAGGATGTCCTTAATTCTTTTGAGTTAGAACTTTAATTGTGAATGAATATCTGTTAAAGTGTGAGAGGTAAACAGGGCCTTCTTTACTCTTCCGGGGTTTGTCATTCCAACATGATTTTACACCCTCTGACACATCTAAAAGGAATCCAAATGTAGTGATATTTTCAGGTAAAGAAACAACTTTGCTATGTGTGTTCAAAGCTGCTGATAGTTTGATTTGAAAGCAGTGAAAGATGCAGATAAATTCTTTCATAGATATTTGACTGCCTGTACTTGCATCTGAATTACCACTCAAAGTTTCTGAGAGATCTCCTTTAGCACTAATACACCAATTAACTCAATTGAATCATCCAGATAGATATTAACTGCCTTAATAAATGTAATAGCAGCACAGAAAAAAAAATAGAAACAAACAAAACCAAAACCAAGAAGAGTTTTACCACTTTTTTTTTCCTAATCACCTAAAATGAAATTTGTGTAGTTAACTATTACATTCAAGTCATTACAAAACAAAGTGACAGAGTCCAGTATAAAAGAAATCAGTAAGTGACAGAGTCCAGTATAAAAGAAATTAGTAAAGGATTCAGTATGTTTTGAAAGGATACCAGTAATATTATGTGGAGTTTTTATAAAAATAGTAGTGTAAGAAATTTGCCTAAATTCTTATGTGGAAATGAGTAAAAGTGTTTTATATTAATAAGTCCTATATGACCTGAATACCCAGGGGCTACATAAACCCACTGAAAATTTAAGTTTACCATGACGATTTTCTCCCATATGTACGGAAACTACTTAACTATTATATAGTACAATATACCTACATGTATATAGCAATACGTTCCACTATTGTTGTTGTTGTTACATATTTACACAAACTTAATGGGAAGCTTTCTACAAAATTAAGTTTAATTTAGAATGTCAGTTTGCTCATTCAAAGTGTTTCAGCTGAAGTACCTAATTTTCAAACTCCTGGTGAAGCCCGGATGTGGTAGGTATCTTGTAACGGATCAGTGTCTCAATTATTTGAGAAATGAAAATCTGAATTTCCTAGGTAGACCTGTGAGGCAAATTGCCCTAAACTATGGAGTTGAAAGGAGCCAGTTTTGAAAGCAAGGTGAGTTTCCTGGGGATCTCTGTTCTCAGCAATGGCAGGACTGAGGAGAGTATAGGTTCAACTGGGCAGTCGTAGTGAAAGTATATGTGGGAACAACATTTTCTTGAAAATATTATGGTATAGTGTTTCTCTCCCATATTCATTCTGCTCAAGAAGATAGGAAGGGGTGGGATTTGCTTTAAACTTAAATTATCTGTAAAATTCTTCAAAATTATTTGCTTTGAATATAATTTCAATAAAAATGTCTAAAGGCTTCTTTATGGATGGAAGGCAAATCTGTACACTTCACAAAAATTAATAATTTCATTAAAGAAGCTGCAAGATAATCGAACACTTTTCTAAATTTCCAAATCCTCTACAAATTTTTTAACCATTATTCCTTGACATGGAAGATAGGTCAGCTAAATAAAATACAGAATTTCCTCATGACATGAGTCAAAATATCCTGGGTTTATTAAATTTACAGGCAATATATACAACTGAGCTGTTACAAAAGGAAATATACTTGACATTTTGAGTGCTTGTATTTGATTTACTACACAAGATCACTATTATATTGGTGGAAGGATGTTGCATGCCATTATAAACCTCTTCCATGAACAAGATTATATGGTTTTAATCATGGAGGGTCTGGTGAAAAAAGAGTAGTTCTTTCCCTGGTGAGTTCTTCTGTATGTTTTAATTGACATTTTTAAGCAGACATTGTCACTTCTGAGCAAAAGAAAGGGCATACCTAGAAAACACTAAATCTATTTTTTTTTAATAAAATTATTTAAGAGCACATGATAAAACAAGCAGGGAACACTGGAAGAGGAAGACTTTGCAACCCTCCTTGGAAGATCTTTCCCTCAATTTATCATATTTTCTGAAAATCCTACACAAATCTCTGTTTTCATGGACTAAAAAATGAGTTGTTTCCACTGTTACTGAGGCCTGTGTGTAGAAAGAGCATTGGAAAGTTTTAGATTATTTAACTAGCTAAGTGAAAGGTATGACTTACTTAGATTTCCAACAATGGTATAGAAGCACAATAGCATAAATTTAATCAGAACTTACACTGAAAAACAGGGTCAGGAAAGCCAAGGCGCAGCTAGAGCTGAACCTCACTAATGAAAGAAAATGGTGACCTCATATTTATAAGCAAGGAGAACATTTTTGCCTTAGTCTTTACTGGCAATCATGATCCTCATCCCTTCTGGGTCAATGAATGACAAGATGGAGACTAGAAGGGTAAGGCCTCTCCTACTGTAGGGGAAGATCAGGTTTGTGACCACGTGAGGAACCTGAATATCTATAAGTCTATGGGCTTTAATGAGATGCATCCCAGAGTCCTGAGAGCACTGTACATCAGTTACCAAACTGCTCTCCATGCTACTTGAAAAGTCATGACAGTCAGGGGAAGTCTCTGGTAACTGGAAGACAGGCAATGGGTAGAAAGGATGAACCTGGGAACGAATAACCTGCCAGACTTACCTCTGTGCCTGGGAATATCATAGAATGGATCCTCCTATAAGCTCTGCTGAAACATATAGAAGACAGGGAGGTGATTTGAGACAGTCAGCATGGCTTCATCAAGGGTAAATCCTTCCTGAACAGCCAGTGGCTTTCTATGATGGAGGCCACACTAGTGGACACGGGAAAAACAATGGATGCGATCTATCTAGACTTCTGCAAAGCTTTTTACACAGCCCCCCACACCTCCTTCCCTCTAAATTGTAGAGATGTGGATTTGGTGGGTGGAGTGTTCAGTGAAAAAGAAACTGTTTGCATGGTCACACCCAGAGACTAGTAGACGTTAAACAGCTTGGTGTCCAGATAAAGATTTATGACAAATAGTGTCCCTCAAGGTTCCATAATGGGACCAATGTTGTTTAATATTTTCATTGATAATACAGACAGCAAGACTGAGTGCAATTTCAGAAAGTTTGCAGATGACACCAAGCTGGGTGGTGCAGTTGTCACACCAGAAGGTTGGGATATAATCCAGAGGGACCTGGACTTGCTGGAGAAGTGGGCCTGTGTGAATCCCATGAGGTTCAACAAGGCCAACTGCAAGGTCCTACAGCTATGTCGGGATAATCCAAGGTTTCAGTATAGGTGGGGTATGATGTGATTGAGAGAAGTCAGGCAGAGAAGGGCTTTGTGGTGCCGACTAATGAGAGGCTTAACTTAAGCCAGCAACGTGCACTTCCAGCCCAGAAGGTCAACCGTATCCTGGGCTGCATCAAAAGAAGCGTAGCCAGCAAGCTGAGGAAGGTGAGTCTCACCCTCTGCTTTGCTCTCATGAGAGTCCACCTGGAGTACTTTGCCCATTTCTGCAGTCTTTAGCATTAGAAGGATGTGGTACTGTTTGAACAGGTCCATAAGAGAGCCACAAATATGACCAGAAAGCGGGAGCACCTCTGCTATGAGGACAGGTTGAGAGAGTTGGGGTTGTTCAGCCTGCAGAAAAGAAGGCTCTGGGGATCCCTTAGAGTAGCCTTCCAGGACTTGAAGGGGAACTACAAGAAAACTGGAGAGAGATTTTTTTACAAGGTATGTAGTGATAGGAGGAGGGAGAATTGTTTTAAACTGGAAGGGAGAAGATGTAGGGTAGACATTAAGAAGAAATGAGAGTGGTGAGGCACTGGCTCAGATTATCCAGGAAATCTGTGGCTGCCCCATCCCTGGAAGTGTTCAAGGCCAGGTTGGATGGGGCCTTGAGCAGCATGGTCAAGTGGGAGATGTCTCTACCCCTGGCAGGGGGACTGGAACTAGATGTTCTTTAAGGTCTTTTCCAATCCAAACCATACTACAATTCTATGATTAAACTGTTTTTCAGCAATGAAAGTAAAGTTTGGACTTAGCAATTTGTCTTTTTTTTACCTTTGCAGATTTTACCAAAAAACTTTCTTGCTGCTTAACTCTAAATAATGCAGCAGTGAAGTGGACTCATATATCATGCTCATTCCCTTTAGAGTGATTTATAACCTGAGCTGAAAATGAAATAAAAATGTTCTATATTTAACATGTACTCTTACTGGTTTTACATTTTGCACAAACTAATTCTTGCTCCAAATAGGTTGAATTCAATGCTATGTTCTACTTTATTGACCTTTTAAAATACCCATCATGATTACTAATCAGAAGAGGTTCTTTTTTTTCAGATTAGAGTGAAAGTGTACCTATACAAATTTACTGATTCATGAGAGATGGCCAGCTGGTTCATTTCCCAAAAGCATCATTGTAACATACCATTGTAACAAAACCAAACTAATGTTTTGCCAGAATACTCAAGTAATTCAACCATTTTACCATTAAACTGTATTTGTATTCTGTTACTGGGTGTCACTGTTGTTACAATACTGTTAAGAGTAGAGATATACATTATATACTGTATGTATCTAAGCAGCATCAGGAGCTGTAATGACTCTAGTCACCAACTTAAGAGCCATCTACCTGCTGAAGTCTGGTAACATGGATCCTAAGAAAGCACATGGATGGATATTCTTTGATTCATATGCCAATATATTAAGTACATATAAAAATCATGTGGATAGATATATTTGATTTATTTTTATCATAGTTCAATGACATATAGCAACTTTTAAACCAAAAAAGACTATCCTCCTTTGGATGAGGAATCATCTCAAAAAGTTTTAATGTTTATTCACTTTACTACTTTATGTCCCACTCCAGCTTTTACCCATCACTTCACTCCAGGCTTCAAGACTTCCGCTAATCTTTGTCAGAGGCTGACATCTGGTATGGGACAGATTACTTCACATATTTTTGCCTATAGGGTTATTTTTGGTTTAGTTTTTGTCTCTGAAGCACAAGATCCTGGACAGCAGCAGGCAGATTCAGTTGATGTATTTTAGGTGTATGTCAGTATGCTTATGCCCAAGAAAGGATTCTGAATTCTCTTGTGTTATTTTCCTTCTAAGATCCTTAAACAAGTGACAGACACAGATTCTTTTGCTGCTTTTTTCCCCCTCATACCAATCTATGCATTTACAATTAGTTTGCATTCACTAATTCTTCCTAGTAATTGAGGTGTTACTGCAACTGTGACTCCAGAAAAACAAAGCAAAACAAGGGAAAGAATTTGTTGTATATGGGGTTCCATTAAATTAGGAATAAATCACCTTAATATATACATGAGATGCAATAGCTAGGACATTGTGTCAGGTTTTTGAAATTACGTGCTCCTAGACAACTTGTTTTGGTTTTTTTATCTTGTATTAGTAAAAGCTTCAGCTAACAAACAAAGGTTGATATCCATCGGGCTGGTCAAAAAAAAAAAGTCAGTTAAACCATCTCAAAACTATTTAATAGTCTGATTCCTCCTTATTTTATTATAGTTTTATATAGTTACAGAAATAATATAATGTGAGAATTAGTCTTCTCTCATTTAACAGTAATAGATTTTACACAGAGGAAGGAGGATAAATTTTTTCAGGACGAAATCTCCACCTGAGGCACACATACGAGCAGCATTAATGTTAAAATAAAAACTAAGAAGTCTCTCCCTGAAGCATTCAGTAGTCTGAGGGTGACTTTATCCTAGGTGTCTCTCCAAAGGTTTCAAAGTTCAGAATAGCTTGGAAGCCTTCTGTATACACACTTTGTGTGTTGTAGGACCTTAGTAGAAAAGAATTTAAGCTTTTACTTTTCACATTTTTCTGATTTCAGACTGCAAACCTGTTTATCTGTGGAGTACTGATCCTGTTTCTTCACATCATTTTTCTCCAACAGTGTCGACTGTGGACTGGCAGGTGCTTGTGGTTCACATCCTGCTTCAGGCAACTGCTTATTTCTTCTGGCTCTAATCTTTTAAAAAGAACTCTGAAAAAAGGCCAGCAACAGCCGTCCCAACATAGAGTGGCTATTAGATGAGTCACCACCATCTAAAATAAAGCACCTACCAGATTTGCTTAAGCATTAAATGAGTGATGATTATTGCACCATAATAAATGTTTTCTTGGGCAGATAAAGTCCCACTGAAGAGATTTGTTATTAACATAGGTAACAGGCTTTTACTCTGTGGTTGTAGAATTCATAGCACTTTACAAATCCTTCTTCTCATGTTCAGAAAACTGCTTCAATTTCCCATAATTTGTTTTCTCTTATTCAGTGAGTAATTCACCTCTTCATGTTAATAAGGATTTCAGTTACCACTGCTTTACAATATACTTAGATTTCTATCAAGATATTTCATTATAATTTAAGATGTAATTATTCTTAAAAAAAGGAAAAATTATTCTTCTATTAAGAAACAAGTTTATATTGCTTTTAAATTCTTTTTCTTTATATTTAATCAATTATCTAAACTAAATTTGAATCTAAGAAAATTAAATATTTAAAATTAAAAAATTAATTTAATGTAAAAAAATCAGTCTGCAATAAAATTATGGTACTAACCCAGAATAATAGAATCATGGAATAATTTGGATTGGAAGGCACCTTAAAGATCATTTAGTTCCAACATATTCCACTAGATTAGGCTGCCCAAGGTCCCATCCAACCTAGCCTTGAATGCCTCTAAGGATGGGGCAGCCACAACTTCCCTGGACAACATGTTCCAGTACCTCACCACTCTCATGGTGAAGAAATTCTTCCTTATATCTAATCTAAATATGCCCCTCTCCCATTTATACCCATCTCACAGCCCTCACTGGCTTAAGTTTCTCTTTCACCTGGTGTTCTCTCTTTCAGGGACATGGAACCAACAGCTCCTGTCTCAATGGTAATCAATCACTTCAGCAAGCAGATGCAAATCCATTATCCAATCAGGCTTCACTCTCCTAGTGAAAGAGTGATATTATTTTTAGAGAAGCCATCAACAGCATACTGAGGTGCTTGTTTTTTTTTTAAATACTATTTATCTTATACTTGCAGTACTTGCAATTTTTTTCCTATCTGAGCACTTGTGAGTATATTCAAGTATCTGAGAGACTTAAAAATGTTCCAGATGGCTCTGTCATATGGAGTTCTACAACCTTTTCCAGACAGCTAACAAGTCTGCTTCTGCAAGTAATAAAAGCCTTCATTAAAAGTTTCTTCCTGATAGCTTCTTCTGAAATTCGTTGCTGAAAAATATGTTTGGATGGTAGCCATCCATTTTCCAAATGCACATCCATTTGAAAAGAGGGCTACAGAAGTTAATGAATGGCTACTGCTTACTGTGTGCTTAACAACTTGGGTATCCATAATGGAGGCTAGAAGATATGTTCACTTTTCACCTGGAGCCAAGCCGACTGATGAAGAAATTCACCATATGTTGTCTGAGATCTGGATGAGATCAGCATCCTGCAAAGGCAAAATTGCTTCCAGTTGATTTATGGCCAAACTCCTGTGGATTACATTTGAACAAAATCAAGAACATCTAATGTGTACATTCACTATGTACTATTAAGTGCAAGGAGTGATTTTCAATCCTACAAAGTGTATATAGATCCTCTAAGGAGTTAGGTGGGCAACAGAGGAACTAATTGTAATAAATGTCTTTCACATCATATGGCTATTGTTCTGCTTTGGATAATCCCTGTGTATCCAAGATAGCACATTACAGAGCTCTTGAAAGTGCTCTGGAATTGAAACCATGGAAAGACTTTCCAAAGCAGAAGTTTAATGAGTAAAACTGTCTTCAGATTAATGCACTGCACATAACTTGTGTATAACATTACATTGGAAAAAAAAAATTCACAGAAAGGGTCATTGGGCACTGGCTACCCAGGGAGGTGGCTGATTCACCTTCCCTGGAGGTATTTAAGGGATGGGTGAACAAGGTGTTGAGGGGCATGGTTTAGAGTTTGATAGAAATTGTTGGACTCGATGATCCAGTGGGTCTCTTTCAACCTGGTTATTCTATGATTCTATGATTTTTCACTTCTAAAGGCAATTTTTAACAGTCACCGTCGAAATCAATAGTTTACTAACAATGCGTTTAATGAGAGGAACCCTGTCAGGGTGCAAAACAATGACAAACAAAGAAGAGTAGACTCATATACTGCAACATGAAAGCAGCTGTTGATGAGTGAAGTAAAGGGAAGTTGTTATGGCCTACTAAACATATTGAATTAATCTTTCTAAAGCATGCATTCTATCGCAGAAACAGTATAAAGGAGGAGAGCTATTTGTGACATTAACTTAAACCTGGTATATGAATGCATACAGAAATTAATATTAATGCAATTAGTTTAATTATATTAATTAATTTAATTAATCTTCCATTCCTCCCACTTCCTTCACCCACTGAAACCTTACTTCAGCCTCTTTATTTCCTTCTTATTTACATCTCCACCTTATGTTGGCTTCTGCACATCTGGCAAAAATAGCCTTTTCTGTCCTTTTCTTATATCCATCTCTCAGTCACCACCATTATATAAATGTTTAGGCAAAAGGATGTAAGATCATTAAACTTTCAGAGAACCAAAATAGTAATTTAGGGAAATATTTCCTCAGGAATTCCCTTGTATCTCTTTGAAATATGATGCAGATTCATTTCATAAAGCTTTCAGGATCCTCCACTTCAGCTATGTTGCTAGGCTATACCTGCATTATTAGGGTCTTGGGTTTGCATCATTGAACACATGGTGGTTGAGGTACTACCTAACCAGGGAGGATGTAATTCTCAGTAAAATGTGTTTAACAGAAGTATATTCTTTGCCTGAGAAATAAGATGAACCATTTTCATATCTAGTATAACTCAGGGGGGAAAAAATAAAATGGTTATTAATTTTAGCCAGGTAACATTCACTCAATTTTTAAGGCAATTTGAAGTCAATATCTGTCTGCATTGAATTCTCAAAAAATGGAGACATCCATGTTTTCATCTGTGATAATGGTGACTATGCCCACAAACCACAATGGGAGCAACTTCCCAGTTCAATAGACAATTACATTTTTTTTTTTCAAAGGAAATTAGTATCTGTTACAGATGGTTGAATGGTATTCATCAGCTAAATTCCAGAAAATCATTTGACTCATTTTGAATGGCAAATCTGGAGTTTGGATAAATACTGTTCAGTATTTATGTAGTTAAATCCAGCTAGAGGCTGGAGGCCTCCCGAGGGGCTCAGTGGCTTCCCAAGGGCTTAGTGCTGGGTCCAGCCCTGTTCAATGTCTTTATCAATTACCTGGATGAAGGCATTGAGGGCACCTTTAGCAAGTTTGCAGACGACACTAAGCTGGGTGGAAGTGTCGATCTGCTAGAGGGTCGGGAGGCTCTGCAAAGGGACCTGAACAGGCTGGACTGCTGGGCTGAGACCAATGGCATGAGGTTTAACAAGGCCAAATGCCGGGTCCTGCACTTGGGGCACAACAACCCTATGCAGTGGTACAGACTGGGAGAAGTCTGTCTAGAAAGCTACCTGGAGGAGAAGGACCTGGGGATGTTGGTTGACAGCCTACTAAACGTGAGCCAACAATGTGCCCAGGTGGCCAAGAAGGCCAATGGCATCTTGGCTTCTATCAGAAATGGCGTGACCAGCAGGTCCAGAGAGGTTATTCTCCCTCTGTACTCGGCACTGGTGAGGCCGCACCTCGAGTACTGTGTTCAGTTCTGGGCCCCTCACCACAAGAAGGATGTTGAGGCTCTGGAGTGAGTCCAGAGAAGAGCAACAAAGCTGGTGAAGGGGCTGGAGAACAGGCCTTATGAGGAGTGGCCAAGAGAGCTGGGGTTGTTTAGCCTGGAGAAGAGGAGGCTGAGGGGAGACCTCATTGCTCTCTATAGCTACCTGAAAAGAGGTTGTAGAGAGGAGGGAGCTGGCCTCTTCTCCCAAGTGACAGGGGACAGAACAAGAGGGAATGGCCACAAGCCCCATCAGGGGAGGTTTAGGCTGGACATGAGGAAAAAAATTTTCACAGAAAGGATCATTGGGCACTAGAACAGGCTACCCAGGGAGGTGGTTGAGACACCTTCCCTGGAGGTGTTTAAAGGATGAGTGGATGAGGTGCCAAGGGGCATGGTTTAGTGATTGATAGAGATAGTTGGACTTAATGATCCTGTGGGTCTTTTGCAACCTAGTGATATCTTGAGATGCACATATTTGCCAAGAGGCCAGACCAATCATTTGCAAACAAAAAGAGTTGCCTGATTGGATGAGAACCTGACTGTCCTTCCCCACTGTTTGCTGTGTCAGTTCAGTTTAACAATATATATGATTGTATTTAAAGGGATGGGTTTAGGGTGCTGTAGTTTACAGCTTTACTTGGACAATGGCTTTCCTCTGTACTTTCCAGGTCATTTTGGAGAACATTACTTCCACATTCCAAACACAAAAGCATGTTTTTTAGATGTTGCATAAACATTTTCAGGTTTTTGTTATCTTTTCTATGATGATAAAAAAAAAGATTATTTCTGAACATACTATCATCTTTTCTTTCCACTAAGAGCAAATGACTCTTTTCCTCCTTTGTGTGTAAAAACTTGGGAAAAGTTGAGCCTGTTTCTCCACCGCTTTGTGCTCATAATGCCCCTTCACTCTTCATATGTAACATACAAAACAGCCATATACTATACACAAAATAGCATATTGCTGTTATCAAATAGTGTTACAGAAGAGACTAAAAGATGCCAGATGTCTGCTGGAAGTATAAGACAGCAAAAAGGAAACAGTCTAAGAGATTCCTGGAGTGTGTGGAAGACAACTTCCTTACACAACTGGTGAGTGAGCCAGCTAGGGAAGGTGCCCCACTGGATGTGCTGTTTGTGAACAGAGAAGGCCTTGTGGGAGATGTGATGGCTGGAGGATGCCTGGCACATAGAGATCATGAGATGATGGTGTTCTCAGGTCTAGGAGAAGTAAGGGTAAAGGCTGGGGCAACAGAATGGCCACCTTGGACTTGCACAGGCCAGACTTCAGACTGTTCAGAGTTCCAATGGAGGCAGTCCTA
This sequence comes from Clamator glandarius, assembly GCA_033459285.1. NCBI lineage: Eukaryota > Metazoa > Chordata > Aves > Cuculiformes > Cuculidae > Clamator > Clamator glandarius. Next base: position 1,421,316 of record JAUNZM010000492.1, read on the forward strand.
AAGGGCGAAGGAGCTGAAAAGGGCTGGATGTTCTTTAAGAAGGAAATCCTGGAGAAGCAAGAATATGTCCCCTTGTGCCAGAAAACAAACTGGTGAGGGAGAAAACAGTCTTGGCTGAGCAGAGCGAACTGGGTGTATACCAGAAAAAAAAGATGAAAGAATATGAGCTTTGGAAGAAGGAGGAGGCATCCTGGGAGGACTACAGGGATGAAGTGAGAGAAAATCACAAGGGCTAATGCCCAATTAGGACTTAGATTGGCCAACTCTGTGAATGTGAATACAAAAATCTTTCTTCAAAGATAACAACAAAAGGAGGCCCAAGAGATCATTTTGAAGAAATTCAGAGAAAAGAATGTTAAACTTTTGCTAAACTGACAAGTGTTCTAGTCCTTGAAGTAATTTCTAAATATTGAGTGCTGAACATAAAAGTGAGATCAGGCATGTCAGAGGCAACCTATCTTTGATAAGGTATGTGAAGTCTGTGTGTGTGTCTCACTACAATATCTCCTTGACATCATTTGGAGTATTCATCTTTTTTGTTGTTGTTTCAATAAAATGTTTCATTTCCATGTATCATTAAATACATGTTTTGTGTAATCAAATGAGCCAAATCAAATTGCAAGGGATTTCTAAGTTATTTTTTTATGAAAGACAGGGTATAGGAAACATCCAATATTCTGGGTTTTGCTGTTGTTGTTCCATGCTCCCCATTTACCAGAAGTATACATAGTGTGTTCTTGAACATGGAAGTAGTCAGTCCATGGTATGTAATTTTTCCACTTATATTTCAAGGTTTCTTTCAGTTAACAGGTCACTCGGATACGATGTTTCTCAGCTCCTTTGAGGGTGGTAGTGTCATTGCTTAACCAGGCTGCAATTTTAGTGATAATATCATTTTCCTTATATCCATTGTGTCTCCTCCTGCCTACCCTTCTCCCATTGTACTACCCCCTCAAGACAACACTTTGACATAAAGTCTCTGAGTGGGTGGACACCACTTATTAAAATAAAAATGTAGCATTCAAAAAAATCATCATTTTTATATGGAGAATAGAGCAAATGAATCCTGATACAATAAATATTTTTAATCATTTGTCTCTGAGAGGCTTTTCCTGAAATAATTCCAGCTCTCTTATATCTGCTTTTCAGAGCCCATTTTAGCTTGTCCAAACTATGTGTGTCCTATTTCCACAGCTAGGGCAGCAGACAGGACTGATTGATCAAAATCTTATTCCTCCTCTTAAAGATGATCTCTCTCTCATTACTTTCACTGACAAGAAAGACAAGGTCATTTTATGGATAAAGGAAACCCACACCTCCCATCACAGGTACCTCCTCAATTTTATAAGCCCAATCACTTAACTTTGATTTTTCACCTTTTACCACCTTACTAAGTGGGTGTATTGTCTCTACTGCATGTTACCAAGGAGGCATAAACTCCAATCCTGTCAAAGGTGAAAAGCGTTTTTTTCCTTCTGGTTGTTATTAATGTACCTCTTATTAAAATGCTGTGAATACTAGATACAAAATCAGTTGTTCTGTGGAAGTAATCCTTTAACATAAAATTGAAGTTTTAAAAGAGACAGTTGTCAAGAATGGAAATAATTATTTGACCCTTAAAAGGGTTGTAAATAAAGCTAAAGTCCATCAGTACTATAATATCTGCATCTGTTATATAAGTAAGTGATTTATATTCCAAAGTGTGCAAGCTAGAGAGGAGTCTAAGAACTCCTTACATGTTTTGCAGAAAAGTTGCTCAGTTTCTTAGTTACTTCCTCCTGTTTGTTGTTACTGCTTTGCTTTGATGTTGGATTTTAGGGGACATTTTTTTCCAGTCAATAATTGCTGGGAGACACTTTTATGTAGGTGCTAAGGTAAAGAAAGGAAAGTAAAAAGGCCATGATATCAGTTTTAGATTGCTTAACATGTTGCCTTTCCAAGTCAAGGCAATATAAATGTCAGTTATCCCAAAATGTTAGATAACTGTCTCTCTCAATTGGAACCAGCATAATCAAATTATACACTTCCACTTTTTTTTACATAGCAGTCTAACATTTACTTATCAATATGTGGAAATTTGGTCCTAGCTGCTACTTTCAGGGTACAGTAGAGGTCTTTGGTGGAAGGAGTAATACTAAAGTATTTAGGGCTGGCTAAGCACTCTGACTTTAACATGTTTGTTTAGCAGGCTTTTCCTGAAGAATACTAGCATTCGTAAAAGTTAGAAAGTTAGTAAGGTTTGAAAGGCAATATTAAGGTAGAAAAAAGATAAATATCATAATTAAATTACCATTACAGACAGACTGGACAGGTATGACAGTAGGTTTTAAAGCTGAACAGAACACCAAGGGAGATTTGGTTATGAAGGGGGGGGTGGATTTTGATCTACCATGAAAAACATACGATACTTGCTAAAGAAATTAATTTTTATTCAAGAAGATGGTTGAAAATCCATTCCTATATGGAAAGCACCTGAAAAAAGAAATAAACTAAACTCCATTAACTGTGCTGTCTGCGTTTGTCTTATATCTGAACTGAAAAAGACTTATAATAATTTTTAAAAAGACAAAGAAATATTATTTTTATAGATATGTTAGTCATTCGAGTAAAAGACAGATTTACTCTTGAAATTCCCAGTCTTCTTCTGTAGTTTGCATATGTAATGAAATTGTGTCTTAGTAATAAGTCTAAATGTCTTCACTATTTCCCTACACTGCTGAAATACTTTGCTTCATCTCTATACTTACTGGATAAAGTACAAAGAAAGTATTACCAGAGGTCTTCTAAGTTATGAACAAACAAACAAATGTGCAAATGAGTAAAAAACAAAACAAGCTACCAGATCTGTGCCGATTTCAGAAACTTTCATGATGACCATCATCATATGTTTCAAAAACAATTGAAAGGGCTAAACTTACTGCATGTTGTGTTGCACACTATCATTACCAAACAACATTCCTCTCTGCAGTAAATGAAATGACCTGTTGACTGTTATTTAGCATCGTGATGCACATACTACAAGAGAAGTTGAGGTATAGAACTTAACCATATGTCTGTAAACAGAAGAACTAAGGTAAATTTGAGTAAAGCCTTCTATCCCTTTATACTGTTTATTTGTATTCCACTTACACTCACAACTTTAGTATTACTCATTCTTCTCTGTCTGGTGAGGGGAAGGGCTGTCTCTTTTTAACAGATTACTAAATGATGCTAAGCATCCAGGCAACTGTAACTAACAACTAATTTGTGGCTATTTTGCATTTCTAGAGATCCAGAACCAGTACAGATAAAATACTAGAGTTCAGGAGATGATTTTGGGCACTTCATCCGTATCTTGACCATTGAAATCACAAGAAAACTCAGCACATGCAAGAAGACTGCAGGGCAATAAAGAATCTGTAATGAAAATTAAATATTGGACTAAGATAAATATATGTCTGTATATATCCATGTTTGTGCATGCTTTTTGTGTTTTGTTGTAGTTTTTTTATTATTATTTTTAGAGAAGTGGCAGAGCTAAGTGGGGAGTATCTGGAGATTATAGCTTTTAGAGGAAAGAAAGTAATTTCACAAAGTAGGGGAAATATTAAGGGAATGGTCTTTAGACCCAGTCCTAGGGCAGGAAGAAAGGATTTTATACTTCAATTAAGTGTTTGAAATCAAAGTCAAACTCTTGAGGGATGGTAGGTCTTTTCTTTTTCCGTGAGACACAGATTCCATGTCCCACCCAAGAAAGTCCTTGGAGAGGGATTTGTCTGGGGTGGTCAGCTGCAAACATAATGGGAAATCAATCCCTTCTGGATGTACTAGATTTCTTTGGAGTTTGTTACTGTTCATTGGTACAATGTCACCAACGTTTTAGGGGAGGGCAAGGGGTATATTTATGCCTGTGGACTTCTGCTCTCAGCATGTTCTTGCTTCTTTATCTGCACACAATTAGCACATTGACAGTTGAAATTGCTAAACTGCATATTTGGTAGCACATGGAGTTCTATATGTGCCATTCAGGTGGTTTTAGTGTTTGGACTGTCCCCCAGTTTCCCTAGTTTCATACACAGGAATTCACTGTGGAAAACACTCCTTATTTCCAAATATCCTTCCCATCACAAGATAGACCTTTCTTATAGAAAAAAGCTTTTTAAGATTCAGAATTATCTTGTTTCAGGCAAAAAAAATAGAAAATTAAGTCATGAATAAAAGAACCAAAATGAGTAATCGAATTTCAAGTACCTAAAAATTGAAATTTCAGTTTCCAGGCCATGCAGCATGAGTAAATAAGAACAGTCTCATACCAATTCTTGTCACCTTTAATGTCATGGTACTTCAGCCACTAATGGTCCTCTGGGTTATCCTAAGTCTCCTTCAGTCTCACTAAATGTAATTTCTAAAATAACTGAAAATTAAGCACTTGAATTTTATTCTGTCTGCCTAATGACTTTTCAAATTAGATACTGTGTGTGAATTTAATTCAGCTGTATGTCATTTCCTGCTGCCATATTTTATAAATGTCTTGCTAGCTCTTGAACACTTTTTTTTTAAGATCCAGCACTATTTCATAAAATAATCTACACTAAGCCACACTGTGACAGAGCTGAAAGAGGGAATGAGTGGCATAAAGCTGTTCATTCTGACCTAAGGAAAACAGAAGGAAGATGCCTGAGGAGAACACAGGAACATCTGCAGCTTCAGAGGTGGATTTCCCTGAAAAGTACTATGCAGATGCAGCTCTTCAGCTATGTAGTCAAAAATTTTAATACTCTGTAAATATGACGGATCATGGGCAGCCTGCAGAATCAGTATCAGAGAAGAGGGTGGAGGAGCAAAGGTCCTTTCCTCACCTTTGCCATTCAGCAAGGGTTTCATTTTGGGTTTGTTGGACATGCTATACTGTTCTATATCAGTGCTCCCAAACTCTGCCCCTCCAATACTTCTCTACCCTGTTCAGATCCATCCCAAAGTTGAATCAAGAATGAATGAAAATTTGAAACTATTTAGAGACTTCCAGTACCTGATACTGCTACTCTAGGTCATCTATCTATCTATCTATCTATCTATCTATCTATCTATCTATCTATCTATCTATCTATCTATCTATCTATCTATCTATCTATCTATCTATACATATATATGTCACAGGTGAAACTCTTCGTATCTATGTGAATTTACCAAATGTTATCCACACAGGAAGAAGAATTGTAGGTCACAGAGGAAAGTATTGTAAAACATATTTTGGTTGGATGGCTAGGCCCAGAGAGTGGTGGGAAATGGAGTTAACTCCAGCTGGAGGCCAGTTATAAGTGGTGTCCTCAGGGGTCAGTGCTGGGTCCAGCCCTGTTTAATGTCTTTATCAATGACCTGGATGAAGGCATCGAGTGCTCCCTTAGCAAGTTTGCAGACGACACCAAGCTGGGTGGAAGTGTGGATCTGCTGGAGGGTAGGGAGACTCTGCAAAGGGATCTGAACAGGCTGGACTGCTGGGCTGAGACCAATTGCATGAGGTTTAACATGGTCAAATGCCAGGTCCTACATTTAGGGCACAACAACCCTATGCAGTGGTACAAACTGGGAGAAGTCTGTCTAGAAAGCTGCCTGGAGGAGAAGGACCTGGGGGTGTTGGTTGACAGCCGACTGAATGTAGGCCAGCAGTGTGCCCAGGTGGCCAAGAAGGCCAATGGCATCTTGGCTTGTATCAGAAACGGCGTGACCAGCAGGTCCAGGGAGGTTATTCTCCCTCTATACTCAGCACTGGTGAGACCGCACCTCGAGTACTGTGTTCAGTTCTGGGCCCCTCACCACAAGAAGCATGTTGAGGCTCTGGAGCGAGTCCAGAGAAGAGCAAGGAAGCTGGTGAAGGGGCTGGAGAACAGGCCTTATGAGGAGCAGTGAGAGAGCTGGGGTTGTTCAGCCTGGAGAAGAGGAGGCTGAGGGGAGACCTTATTGCTCTCTACAACTATCTGAAAGGAGGCTGTAGAGAGGAAGGAGCTGGCCTGTCTCCCAGGTGATAGGGGACAGAACAAGAGAAGGAATGGCCTGAAGCTCCACCAGGGGAAGATCAGCCTGGACATTAGGAACAAATTTTTCACAGAAAGGGTCATTGGGTACTGGAACAGACTGCCCAGGGAAGTGGTTGAATCACCTTCCCTGGAGGTTTTCAAAGGACGAGTGGACAAGGCGCTGAGGAACATGGTTTAGTGATTGATATGAACGGTTGGACTTAATGATCCTGTGAGTCTTTTCCAGCCTAATGATTCTGGGATTCTGTTTTAGCAGCTGAGGTTTTGGAATATGACTCAATTCTCAAACAATAAGTTTATCCCTTTTTAATTTAGTTAACTGTACGCTCCTTCCTAGTTTATCCCTAAATGCCTAGTAACTGCAATTAGATGAGGATTTTTAAAAAGGTAATGAGAATTGATTAGTTTTAGTATACAACGTTAAGGATGTTTTCTTGAATTAGGGCAATACAGAACAATTGTAAAGTAGTAAATATAATAATCTCTTCTCCCTGATAAAAAATAACTTATTCTTAATATGTGTTTTAGAAGAATTGGTTTTAACTTGTGTATGCTTGTTAGTTTGATGTCCTAATGAGCTGAATACCATTAACTGTTAAATTGTGCCATTATTTGCTATTTCATAGGGTTGTTTTCTCAGGTGTGAGCCTTCTGTAGTGAAGATTTATTTTTTTCCTTTGTTCTAATTAAGTAATCTGTCATTCTCAGTTACAGTTCTGTTCTTGCTGGTATCTTCTGAGGTAATCTACCCAGCAGGCTTTGATGGGTATATTTTAGGTCTGGTTTGGGTAAGTAGCAAAGACCGTTAGCCAGTGAAATAACCATCTTTTTCTTCTTTTTAAGTAAATGTATGAGTTTAAAAATGCAATCTGTATACACCAAAATGTCCTCGGTTCCTGATATTAAACTAAGTGAACTCAGGAGTTAGTAGTTTGATCTCAGGAACTCTTGTTTGTATGTTCCACTATGTGTTAATATTTTCTCTTGTGATTGTTAACAGCATTTCATTATCTGCAATTACTATTTTTCCTCCAGGGAAAAAATAAAATTAAATAAAGCCATCAACTAAACTTATTAAAAAAAAAAAAGAAAAAGACAAATGTTTATAAGCCTTTCCTGTGTACCATTTCTAACTTGCCCAAAATCTTCTAAAACTAAAGCTTTGGACAGTTCATACACCTGTTTGGAAGAATCCCAGGTGAAACATCTCAAAGGTGAAAAGGGTAGGAGAGGCAAATGATATTCAAGGGTCCTCTCCTTCAAGGTCAAAAATAGTCCATTCCAACATGCAGGAAATCAACCAAAAGCAAGAGGCTTTTGTGGAAGTTAGAGGTCCTCTTTAAACTCTCATATAAAAAGAATGCACAGCCTTCTTTTTGGCATGAGATACAGGTGGCAAGAGATACAGGTGACCCAGGAGGACAAAAGAGGCACTGAAATTTCACAGGGATGGGGTTAGAAAAGTTGAAGTCCATGTGGAGCTAGATCTGATGACAAATCTGAAAAGCACAAAAAGAGGTTTCTGCAGACATATCCACAATGAAATGAAGATTATTCACATCTTTTGAATTTTGCTAATTGGGAAACAACATTTAGTGACAAAAGCTGTGGAAAGGCCAAGATAGTGGATGATATCTTCTCAGTCTTTACCAGTGAGACACATTCCCAAGAGTCCCACGTCACAGAGAACATTAAGAAAGCCCAGAGCAAGGAAAATAACCTTGGTGGTGGAGGATAATGTTAGGGATCATTAAAACAAACCAGACGCAAGTTCAGTTTCCACTCACAAGGGCTGAGGAAGTTGATGGATGTCGTTGTGAGGCCACTGTCAATTATTTCTAAAGGGTTACAACAACCAGGGGAGGTTGCTGAAGACTGTCATTCCTGTCTTCAGGAATGAAAAGAAGAAGGATCCTGTAAACTACAGGTTGATCATTATCCCCAGATCTTGTTCAGCTCTCTATTTTTGTACCTCTCTTTCCTATCACTATAGTCTTATCTCACTTTTCACCTACCACTTTTTACAATAATAAAAATATTCTTATGTACAGCATCTGACCTTCGTGATCTCTTAATCTCAACCTTGGAGATCACCAAGTAATCCTTCCAGCTCTGGCTCAGGACACAACCTCAGCAAGTTTGCAGGTAATAAAAAAGTGGAAGGAATGTTCTACACAACCAATGTTTCCTCTGCTGTCCAGAGACACCTCAACAGGTAAAAATAGGATGGCAGAAACAGACTAGAGAAATAGGCTGGCAGGAACCTTGTAAAAGAGAAACACAGTCCTGCATCTGGGAAGAAATAACCCCATGCATTAGAACAGGCTGGGTACCAACTTAACTGGAGAGTAATTTTGCAGAGATACACTTGAGACTTCTGATGGATATCAAGTTGAGCATGAGCCAGGAATGTACCCTTGCAGCAAGAAAGGCCAACACCTTCCTTTGTTGCATTAGGCAGAGTGCTGGGAGCAGACTGAAAGAGGTAATTGTTCTTCTCTGCTCAGAGGGAGGGAGACACATCTGGAGTTCTGGGCTCTCCCATACTACAGAGATATAAACACACAACAGATGACTGAGGGTTTGAACCACCTCTCATACTAGAAGCTGGACTAGATCATCTCAAGAAGTAGCTTGACAATTCTGTGATTCTATGGTTCTATAGTTCCACTGAAAAGGCAGAAGGATAGCCTTCTGAAAAAAAAACGACAGCACAAAGTTAAAAAAAGACATGATATGCAAGAGCTGACTTGGGAAACATTCCTGAATTAGCATTATATGATAATTTAGTTCTGTTACTTTGTTTTAAATTGTGTTATGATAATTCTTAATATCAACATAAGCTATGTTAGAAACTGAAGGATAAAGAGATAAAACAAGAACTCTTTTTGAGGATGAAAATATTAAGCACTAAATATTCAGCACTGAACATGCAAAGAATCATGCACAGTATTTTACATGAAGTGGAAGAACTGGAATGCTGCCTGATCTTATCTTTCTGTAGGTCTAAGCTATTGAACCTCTCAGGAAATAAAAAATACTAGTAGCACATTTAAGGCCATGTTCCACTAATTCCTATGCTCTTGTCCACAACCCTTGTCCAAAACTCTTTATAAGCTACAGTGACAAAAACCTTGATAAACATTGTAATACAACTTGAGACATCAAACTCAAAGGGTTTTTTTTATTATTATTCGTCATTGTGGTTAGTAAATCTATTTGGAAAGGACAGCATGATTCTTCACATACAGTGTGTAGTCTGTTGCATCATCAGCTTTTTCTTAAACATTTGAGACTGAATACAGTAAAGCATATTAAGAAAGATGATAGGTAGATGATTCACAGATAAGTAAATAGATCACAATTGTGCCATTTAGTGAGTCAATGCTTATAAAGTTAAATTCTATTCCTCTTTATTGTTAATATAATTCTCTCTTACTATGGCATAGTAGTAACTGTATCTATAGATAGTGTTAAAGATTAAGATATTTAGAGTGACTGAAAAGCAAGGGCTCTGCTGTTGGTCTTTATTAGGTTTAAAAAATCTTCTGACCTTAAAACATATGCAAATTACTTTTTTGCCTTTTCTTTATTTTTAAGTACTACAGAAATATTACAAACCTTGCAACTTTAAGCATGTTCAGGGCAAATAAAACAATGAAGCATTAAGGGAATGTATATTGCACACTAAATGTTGAAAGTTTTGTAGGGCCACCGCAAGAAAGGTGCTTTTTTAAGAGGTCATTTTAGGGATCAATTTTACCACAAGAAGAATTCAAATTTTCAGATTTTTGTTTCTTTCATCTTCAATTAAGGACTTCTTATTGTTTTCTTCCACCATTTCAGACCTGTTGTGGACAATACTAGACGTTAAGGAATGTATGCAAGAGAAGGGCAGGACCTTCTCTTTGTAGATTATTGCAATTTTCACCAATCAATACGTACAAATTGTGCACAAATGCTGAAAACTCCCCACTGCAAACGTGATGCACATGTATATAACAGATACTACATATAGATCAGCACTACATATATATACTGGAGAATTGCATGTAATTTTTGCTTTCATTTTATAAATGTCTGGCACTGATAGACAATTTTGTTCTTAACTATCCAAAGTTACTGGTTTTAGGCCATCTGTTTAACAGATGACTGTATTTCATTTAATCATGCAGCAACTCAATGTAACCAACTCTATAAATCACATGCCAAAACCAATTTATACTTTTCTCTTTCTATATGCTTTTTTCTTTTTTGCTCCTTTTCATTTTTCTTTTTTTTTCTGTTTTCTTTTCCTATTTCTCTTTTCTTTATTTTCCTTCTTCTCTTTTCTTTTTTGTTTTATCATTTTCTCATATTTTTTTCAGTTTTTCTTCCATTACAGAATTGGACTATTAGAGAATAGCTGAGAACCACAAGCTATATGTAGTTCTTGATATAGTTCCAAGCACACAAATGAAAGCCTCACTCAGGAACTAATGAACAGGTGAGGTCTTAACACCAGAATTCATATGAAAGTGCCTGAATTTATGTGTTTTCTCACATTTCTTCTAACAGTAAATTTCAGTTGAAAATATAAATGTTAAGAAATTTAATATGGATCAGAGATTCCCTTGAAAATTTGTTCCATTTAAAAAAAAAAAAACAAATTTAAAAGAGCTGATGCTTGGTGACATTACTTTGATATGTTTAATGCAGTCTAAAATTTAAAAAATAAATCCCAAATATACATTCCTTCTGCTTTGGTTGCTGACAACTGAAATGGTACCAAGAATCTCTAAACAATGAAGTAAAACAACGCTCTTTTTGAGAGCATTGCACATGTTTTGAGTGATTAACCTCTTTTTCAGGCACAGTAGAATCTACTTAGATATAGAATTAATTAATAGTAAATTCCCTCATTTTACAACAGAAAATATTTTGCCTTTCTAGGGTTACAAATACCAAATGTATAGAGCAGAACTCTTTAAAAAGTAACAGAAAGGAAGAAAAGAAAAAAAAGAACCTTCAGAGAGTTTGTAGTGATACTAGAGTGTATTAATCCATTCTTTTTTTTGGTGTTACGCTACTTCAATTTCATAGCTACCACTTGCAACATGGACATCATCTCCACTCATACTTTACATCCCCAAAACTGTAACAATACATGAGTTCTGACCAGCGTTGTCTCCATAAACTTGCAGATTTAGGCTCTCTGATATGTCCCACTAGTTTTGGTAAATGCTAGGTAGTTCTTTGTCTAGCGCCAGACTCTTCCCTCTCAATATGCACTGTCTTCTGAAAACAAATGCATTGAGTTTCTGAAACACAAGGTGTTCATGAATTCAGCATCAAGCACTCATCTGAGATTGAATGTTGTTCAATATTCATCACTAGCCAGTTGCTTCCAAGCTAAACATACAGTACTTCAGCTGAGTCAGAGCACATCTGTTGTCTAATACAAATTTAACTTCTTAATATTCTGCTGATCTGAACTGGGTACAAGGAAAACATTGGCAATGAACAGCAGCTTTATATGAAGATAGAACAATCAAAATGCTCTTTCAGGAGGCAATTATGTCTTTCTGTTTGTTTACATTACATTTTAATTAAGAGGCAATTCTAATTCATAAGGCATTCCATTGTAAGCATGCTGATTTATCAGCCAAACATTCAGTAATGCAATTGAGTGTTCTTGTATACAGTGGATTAATTACAAGGGTGTTGCTCCAGTCTGCCTGAAAAATTGAATGCCTATCTGTTTCAGTATGCTGCTGAAGTCTTTGGGTAAAACTGTTTCAATGGGTTGTGCAGGAGACTGAACTGCAGGGTCAAAATTTTCTATGCTTCAATATTTCATAACAATATTTTAATTTTTTTTCCCATAGTGGATTTTCCTACTTCAACTTTGAAACCTAATGAAAGTGACCAGAAAACAGCTGTTTGCTACAGAATTATTAATAAGAAGAAAAACTGAGTACCCCTATAGATTAGTTATTCAAATATCATTTTTTGTTAGAAATCTTCTCACATTGTGAAAACTATGATTATTTGCCCTCAGAATTACACACTTGATTTTTTTCCTTCTGCACTTTTTACAGGCTGATCAGTTTCAGACCTTTATGGTTAAAATATTATGTCTCATGGATTCAAGGGTAGACTCAGAAAGAAACTCCTTAGCCCCTGTTGCTTCAAGCAACCTAAACCTCTGTAAAGGATCCCTGCCTGTGGTAGGGGAAGTAGAACTAGATAATCTTTAAGATCCCTTCCAATCCAAACTATTCCATGATTCTTTGATTCTATGATTCCAGAATTCTATGATTCTTCTTGTCTAAGCAGACACAAATATGGCATTTTCATTATCATCAGTGAATATATTTTGTAGTAGCTGGAGTACAGTTCCTTGTGCCTTTCATCTCTCAGTCACTCCTTCAGTGAACACGATCTAGTCAAGAATGAGTCTTTGCAAAAATTACATCCAACCTCTGAGCTGGCCAAGATGGGCAGAGAAATAAATGAAGATCATGTTTCACTGGGTAGAGACTATACCCATGCCAGAGTAAGAAATACTTGATACTATTTCAATATAGGTACTATAGTCTTCCCTTTCCCTTTTACTTTACTAACTTTTGAATTTTTCCCAAATGTATCCTAGAGGTATTGATTCACTGAACTATGCAACTCTTCCATGTAATGTACTCTCTCAGAAATAATTTTTAATAGGCACCATCCTAATCACACTCCAACAAATATTCCTATCTGTGAAAACACCTGCTAAGCTTTTTCTAAAATACCATAATGCATTTCAGGAAATCATGATCTTTTCTTACATGGAGGTAGGCTGCACTCCAGTCCATGTTCATCAAGACATTGCTAATGGAAATTGGGGGGAAGTGCAGATGTGAAAATCACTGCCATCTTTTGATAGGAACAGAGGTAAAAATAAACTCTATTAAACTTCCATATTTAAAGAAAAAATTAAGAAGTAAAATTAGTCCTTATTAACTCCTCATAACCAGTGGCAGGAAACTGTTTTGACATTTATTGTACTGTCCAATATTCATTTTCTGGTGGTGGGCTGAACTCTATGCTAGCATTATTATGGCCAAGTGACTCTTTCTGAGAGTGTAATTCTTTATTCCCTTAATCAAAATTCAGGAACAGTGGAGTAATATTTTTTCCCATCTTGCTATCATAGGAGTAAAAGTTACTTATATAACCAGCTGTAAGGACATTTGGGTTAAGGTGAATTGCCACTGCAGGACTTTGTGAGGATTATAAACAGGATAACAGGAACTGTGAGCTTGCCTTAGCAGGCACCTCTCACTCCCTCTAGAAGATGTATAAACAAGACTGGGGTGCCTGGTACCCTGCTGAAGAAAGGTCATGTGGAATGAGATGATTTAGTGAGCAGGATATCGTGAGGAAATTGACTCTAGGTGAAAGCTGAGATTCAATAATCCATTTAAATAAGGGTTAGAGTAACCCATGCCTTTGTCTTTACTATAGAAAACAGAAGAGGATAGGAGAGCTAGCATGAATTCTGCCTCATTATCCCAACTCTGCCCACTAATGACTTTTGCTGATGCCTACCTTCTCTCTAGATCTCCCATGAAGTTCAGGGAGCATCATGGTAACAGGCAAGAATCTGACCCTTTAGTTTCCCTGAGGAGCAAACGCTTCTTAAGATTGAGAAGAGTCAATTTCATTCTGCTGAGAAATAAATACAACAGAAAAATTTTAATCCGAGACAGGTTTCTGCTAAAAGCTCTCTACTGCTTCTACTTTCTTGATGAAGACAATGCGTAAAGCATTGTCTACACTGACTAACCAGTTTTACCTGCATTCTGTAAAACCAGATATTTGATAAGTTAATGCAGCAATGGAAACATCATCAAGAATCTCAAAGAGCTCATAGCATATCCCTTTATATTCTCATCTAGACCTGAGGAAAAATTTTGCTGGGGAAAGGATGGTTTTGCAGTCCTGTTTAACTTGTTATGCCTTAAGGGAAATTTCTAGATCTGCTCCCCATTTTCTTGCAACTCATCTCCTTCTGGGGAATTGATAGTGAGGCAAAAAGGCCAAGCCTGCAATGCCTACTGCAGATGGGTGCTGTATAAAGCAAAACTCATCAAAAAAACGTCAGTGTACAGTGATTTAGAGCACCCAGAAAATTATCTTAACTGACCAGTTAAAATTGATTCTGACTACAATGGAACATCAGTCAGGAAGGGTAGATCTCTAAAATTCAACATTTTCTTGGAAGCAGCAAAATGTTGGAGATGAAACTATAGTCATGGCTTTACACAGAGGGGAAACATGACATGAAAGTGAGTACAATTCAAGTTGTCATGTCATTCTACTATCAGACAACTAAAGGTAATTAGTCTCATAGCTTTGGCTTACCTTGCTTGAAGTTTCTCCTAGTTTCTCCTGCCTCTACACTACAGAGGGAAGGGATATGTTTCCTTTTTCATAAATGCCTAAAAAAAGTCTTAGAAAATCATACTGTAGAGAAAAATTTAGGGCAAAGATAGGGGAAAAATAATTATCTAACATTTATGAATGCAATGAGCTTTTGCTTTTCCTTTACAAATACTCTTTGCCTTGAGCTACAAGGATCCTTTTCCTACCACACCATTACTGGAACAGGATGACCAGAAAGGTGGTTGAGTCACCTTCCCTGGAGGTTTTTAAAAGATGGGTGGATGAGGTGCTGAGGGTCATGGTTTAGTGACTGATAGGAATGGTTGGACTTGATGATCCAGAGGGTTCTTTCCTACCTAGCGATTCTATGATTCTATGATTACATCAATTGTCTTTGATCTGATGGCTGTACTGCAGTAATACAATTGAGGTGGATTGTGTAGGGCAATTAAAGATGCTCTCACACAGCCCTTTTGTCTCCTGCTGCCAGTGCAGAAGTTTGTTGATGTGTGTGCTATCATTATACCGTTGTGTATGACTGTGTGAAGAGAAACCACACTAGTAGAACACAGTCTTACCAGTGTGTTTGAGTGTTAATTTCTATTCCCTCATAGGTTTAAACAGCTCAGATGTCATTGCCAAAAGCAAAACAACTTTAGACTTAATGCGCATAAGCTCAAGTTTATTATTTAGCTTTTAATTTTCCTAATCCATAAGCTAGTTGCAATACATTGGTTCATTTTTCATTCTCTGGGTTCTTTACACTACCTTTCCAGTGTAAATCCATAGATTCAAGGTTTATATTGCTAAAACAGGAAGATTAATCAAAAACATCATAGACTTCAAAAAAGCCTGCGGCAGAGAATTTTTTTCCTAGTGTGCCCATCTTTCCTAGTCTACCAAAGCATATATCAACTGACTTGACTACAACTGTATCGATTGCAATCATTTTAAAGAGTAACAGCCTTGTGCTGAGTGCTGCAGGCAAATGTGGTAGTAAATATCTAATGTTTTTTTCCATCCCTATTTCTTGTATGTGGAAAGTGAAAAAAAATAAAAAAAAAAAAGAAAATACTTTCCTTTTTCTTGTGACACCTCAAATATACTATCCTATAGATTCTATAATTAAAAGCACATACAAGAACTATTCTAGGTTTTGTGCAAGTTTATTTGCTATTCTATCATATGTTGAAGTCTTCTTAATAATGTTACTATGCTCTCTTCTGCCTCAGAAAGTCCTTCAGCATGACCTGTTACAGCTGAACCAACAGTCTGCCTTTCAGGCCTGGGTTGTGAATATTCTGATAGTGATGCTGTCCCTCAAAGGGATTATATTTGGTTTCATAACTTCATTTCCCCTATCATCTATACTATGGTATTTTTTTACTGCCTCTAGACAAATGTCACCAGGAACATTCGGATGTCCCGTTGACAGAGCAGCCCTAGCATGCTTTGCACCATAGACCAATAGAACTGAAGGTAGAGGGCTTGAACAGAGCATTAAAAATACTACTAGTATTTCTTGTGCTGCTGTCATGGACTTACCTAAGTGATGAGTGACAAGGAAGAAAGTCATAGGAAACAAAAAAAAAGGTGTTCTAAGGATTTTATGAATAGCTATCTGGTGCAAGCCAGTTGTCAGAGATACATTCCACACAAACTGGAAGACTGACCTAATTTACTAGGAAATGACCCAAATACTGGCATGCTTTCTGAAGACTAAGTCATCAGCCAACAAGCCAGTTCCACACTTGAACGGTAAAATTGTGAGAAAATTAATTTCCTGGACGTGGAATCCAGTATTTTTTAAGCTTCCTTAAGAAAGAGACTCCAGAACTTGCTACCTTTGATCATCCCATAGCTGGAAAAATGCACTTGGGTGTATTAGAAGTAGTAAAGACTACTTTCACTCTATAACTTCAGGAATGTCTACTTCAGGAGTCTTCTATAAGAAAAGAGGGAGAGATTAATTTCCTTTGAAGAGGCAGTTACAGCTAAAGCTAGTGCTTTTACTTACACCCTTCTTGATCCTCACTCTCTTCACTTACTACCCAAATCTTGATTTTTCTCTTTCACGTAGGTAATGCCCTAAACTGTAAGCCTCCATCTTGATTTTGCCAACATCTTCTTACGTCATTAGGAAAGTTATTGTCTATTTCTTGACAAAACTTAGTGTCTATCTCCAGTGAACAGACATTAATCTCTGTCAATTTTGCAGTACTCTAATAATTTCACAAGTTATTAGACTATGACTTCATTTGAACTGCCAGAAACCAAGGCACTTATAACACCAGAAAGGTGGTGCACTGAGATGGAGTGAATTCACAGAACAACAAATAAATGTTTCACCATAATTTCTAATAAGGAAAACTATTTACTTGCCCTGCTAAGAAATTGTGTTCTAGTCACAAGCTGTTATGACAAAAAAGGTCAACTAAGAGGAAATTTAGTCCAGCCCAGGGAAAACATGCTGAGATATTTAATAATATTAGAGGAGGTGACTGATAAGGAAAAGAAATTTTGAAATGAAAATACCCAGGTTTCAAAAGTGATGTTTAACCATACCGGATAATACCACTATTAGAAAAATATTCATTGGATTTAATATCTCAGTCCGCATCTCTCTATGTTATTATTATGGCATGTAACTACAGCGTACAAGGAGTTTAATTCTTTCCTTACAAATGTGATGATTGTTTTGGAGAAGATATTTTTGATTAAAGGCAAAGTAAATTATCTTATTAAAAGACTTCTTAAGATACTCTTAATGGCAGTGGATCTCAATGAGACTTCCACTGTTTATAAAGAATACCTAAAAGCTTTGAATGAAAGGTGTGATATAAATATTAAGGAACGTATCGTTACATTTAAGTGTTCAACAATGACATGACCCTTTTCTCCTTTCAAAAGACCGTGGCAGAACTGAGCCATTTATTGATCTTTGTAAAAAGTCAAATACCTCCACAAGTACAGTAAAAATGCATTTTGCAGCTACATATAAATCTGTTGATTGCTGGACTAATAAGATTTGATTTCTACCTTCACTTGTTTAATAATTTGGTTCAGTTCCTCTGAAGTGAAAAATGGTGAATTCTGGACTGACTGCTCTCAAGATTAACTGATGTTTATTCTATTCAGTTACGTCACGCAAGTTATGAGGGATGTTCTGCAGTGGACAAGCTAAATAAAACAATATTTCCATTATTATACTTTTACTTCTGAGTTAAATAGTCATGTTTAATAATACCTAGCTTATTCCTATGATCAACATTTCCCTAAATTAAGATTTCTTGTTGCAATATTTACTAAAGAGATTGAGGGGGAAAAAAGAAAAACTCAAAGTAAAATCTGTTTCAAATATTCTTCGGAGATAGTATGAAAGTATAATTTTAACTACTGTATGCTAATATTCTACCCAGTGCCTCCCGCATCCCACACAATCATGGGGTAAAGACAAATTCTGCTACCATATCCATGTTCCTCACATACCTGAATGTGTCTTTCACAGTCATTAATCTACATTAAAAACAAAGAATGCTTGTAAAAATAAATCCTGATATACCAAATGGAGCTGCCCTACAGCAAAGAAAGAAAGATCTGTAATAGTATATCTTACATGTCAAGGTGTCATTACTTGTCAATCAAAAACACTCATCAAATTAATTGGCAGTATCACTATAGGTAGTGCATTAATCAGTCCTTAAACACTTCTATTTTGTTTTACACAACAAAGAATGAAAACATCAATCTGTTGGTAGATCCTTTGCTAAAAAAGTGTCAAAGCTGTGTGTGAGTTACGCACATTAATTGCCTACACAAATACAGATAGGGGTGAGTAAGAAATCTGGTTTACTGAAATAGCAGCAGATGTTATTACATTGCCGATTACTGATTTATCTTATTTCAGTCATGTTTTTTATCTTCACCTTTTCTTGATCTTTTCTATAAACATTGATAACAAGGTATAAGAACTTCATTCACTTCAACTAATTTTCAGTGTAATTGCTAAGTACACTCGCTCAAGTTATTGATCAGAATAAATAAAAAAAATACGTATGTAAGTGTTAAAAATTTGCTACCCCTAAGTTTTAGAAGTTGCAAAGGTTCAGATCTAAGCTTCCTACATCTAGACTCCTAAAGTCAGTACAGCTCTATGCAGGCTTATTATTAAAGTTAGATTGAAGGATGCAGTCATAAGGATCTTTGAGGAAGAGCTTATGTTTCTGGTAAACTAGCAGACAGCGTCATGAGCAAGGCCTTCATCTTAACTGATCTTCAGCTAGAAGTTCAGTTTTTCCTTGTTCTTTACAAAAGTTCACTGATGTATGCCCAGGTAAAATGCAGTTAATATTTGTTAACCTTTGCAATAATTTAATAATTCATGTTTACTCTATTTCTTCATCGTTATTGATGTTTATTCAGAAAGGTTGTCTGTGCCTTACAAATTTCATGTCAAATTAAGCTTCCCTTGTTTTTTTTCTAGATATTTAGTAACAGCTGATTGATTGGCAGTTCCATTCAACACCTTGCGTGGCAATAATTTCCTGTGATGGGATTGTCATCATTAATATACTCAGACAGACTTTTGCATTCTAGATAAGAGAGGAGTTCAGGTTTTCTGGCATTACCAAATATTGTGAAGAGGTAAGTTAGTGCTAAAGTGTTCTTCAAGCGCAAGTAAGAGAACAAGTTAGAAAAGCAAAACTGCTGTTTAAAACTCTTTTAACAGATAAAAAATGTTTATATGATTGTCAGATTAACAGTTTTGCATCACTATAATTTTAGGAATGTAATTTTTATTTGGCTTTCATGTGAGCTTGAGATTCCTTGGGTGTTAAATGCACATGTTACGGAAGAGAGAATTTCAGCTTTGACAAATGTGTCTGAATATCTAATGTTTTGCTGACACTCCTAAATCACACAGAGATTTCAGCTTCTTCTTATCTCCAAGGGGTGAGATGGATTTGAGATATTTTTCAGACAAAAACAGTAGAATTGTTTCTTACTTTTCACAGCTATGGGGTGGGCAGGGAATAGAATGGAGAGTAAATCCTTCTCACTGGCAAAAAGGCAGAAAGTTCTAATGGCTAATTAGACAATACTGTGAGGTCACGAACTACAGTCTTACCTTAAAATTCTTGCCACCCAGCAACTAACTTTAGCATTAATATCAGAATATAAGATGAGGTAATATTTCAAGATGGCAAAACTCTTTTTGCCTAACTATATGGTTTTTGGAAAGTGTCTCATTAATTAAATTAATTCCAATACTTGACACTGCACTTCCTGGCTAGTTTCTAAAGCATCACACACAGGCGCCTTAATTTCTTCTTGCTTCTGAAAGTGAAATTAGCTCCTTTCTCATTTGCTCCACAAAATGAGACCAGAAATTAGGAGGGCCATTTTACCTTTCCAAAGCCCTTTCATGATTATTTAATTACAATTATTAATATATAGTGTTAACAAAAATTGAATTTCTTGATTTCAGTATGTATTATTTAGAATGTACATCCACGTGCATCAAGTATGTATTTTTATACTGGTGTAATTCACAGAATACCTGTTAGATGTACAAATACCCTTCCTTGTCCAATACTTCTTTGCACATATGCAATAAATTATATATGGTATCAATAAGATGGTTGAAACTTCTTGAATCATGATATAGTTAGCAAACAGAAATAAGCCTCAGCCCTCTAACTAAAATTACTTTAAGGCTGCTGTCCACTTTTTTTCCACTGAATACTCAGTCTGAAGCTTATTTGATTCTCGGTGTTGGGGCTCTTGGTGGTTGGGGGTTTTATGTTTTCCATTAAACCTTTCAGGCTTTGACCTTGTGCTGTGAAGTGTTGCTCTTGTATGACTTTCATGAGAGAAAGCCATCAAAGAAAAGATTTACAAAAGTCCTGATAGACTCGATACAGTTCCTTCATGACTGAACACGACTTCAGTACTGAAAAATACTGAGTCCACTATAAGGAATTTACTGAGACTGAAATCAGTGATGTGCTAACAAAAGAGAGGAGTCTTGCAGAGAGGCAAAGACCTTGCTGAATCCAGATGGTATACAATTAGGGAGAAAATTTCCTATAATGGGAAAAGAGAAGGTGTCTTACTGCTTATCTAAGCTGAGGGCACTAAGGGTTATTCCATGCATTGTGCAAGGAGTAAAGGTAAGCTTTGAAATAAGGTGAAGACAGATAATTTGAAAATTAGCATTACTGTACACTGAAATAACTTTTCTAGACAGAGGGGGGAAAAAAGGAAAATAAGAAGGAATACGATATTTGTGGCAATGGAAAGGAAAACAGATCTAGTTTTAAAAAGGGGGGGGCAGGGGGTGCTATGAAGAAATTCTGATTTTTACTTGTATCACCTCCAAAGTTTTAACAAACAGAAGCATGCTTTTTTCAGGAATCCATGCATATATTCTGTATATGAATGGGACAGTTCTTTCACGCCTCCTGCAGTCCTGAGTTTATTTGTAACAAGAACAAAAATAATGCAAGGATATGATGATGCTTGTTTTCCACAAACAGCTCCTGGGAACTAATACTGAAGTACACTTCAGAGAGACCTCTCAGTCCCTCCCAGAATATCAGTCTGTGATGCCAGACCAGAGATGGCCACTGGACCAAAATTGTTTTGCCAACAAGTTCCATTCTTGGCTGGTGTATGTATGAACAAACCAGAACATCCACAGTAGAAAAATTTTTAAAGCTTCACTCTATATTTTACTGAAAGTTAAATAAAGTAATGAAAAGTCAATCTGATTTCTACTCTTGAGAGATTTTCATCCCTGAAGTTTCTGTGTTTGAAGTTGTCTACTGCTCTGAGTTAATTCTGAGATTCTTAATCACTTTACACAGAGACATATACAATACCAAGTGAAAAATTTGAATTAAATTCAAACTGTAGCAAAGATAGTGGCTGGAACAATGAAATATTTCATAGGCTATGTGAGCAATTTGCCTGCAAAACTTACTTGCTATGCAAAATATATAACAAGTCTCCTTAGCAACATGTATTTCCTTGCTGAAGACTTGTTCTCCAATATGTCCATTATTGATTATTTATCCCATTGTGTCTATGTAAGACAGTCCTTGCAAGAAGTATTCATTACTGCTGAGTCCCTACATTCGTGTGTTGTTCGTAATTCTTGGATATATGAACAATAACAGCCTTAATGGAGGATAGTGTAATCTTTTATTGCCACAGTTAGGCTATTGTGTCTGAATAGAAAAGCAAAATGCTAAAAACTTCTTTAAAGTATTAATTAATCTTTTCAAAATTTCTATTGAGACTATATTTTTTTGCTAGCTACCCATGACATAATGGATTCAATTAGTGTTCTGCTATTATTTCTAGCCATTTGAAAGTGCTTCAGATTGTTATTTTATCCAAAAGAGTTATTTATTTCACATTAGAGACCAACAATGACTTTACATTGCTAACAGCAGCCAATAGATGTTGATGCACAGACAAGTAATTCTGTAGATTTCAAAATTAAATATATTCATTCACTGTCTATGCTTTTTCCACTATGAGGGAAGATCGATTAGTAAAACCCCTGAAAAGAATTTTTCCTCAGTAAAGCAGGCATCTGGCTAGGAAACTTGAAGGACTGTCTGTGGACGTGTTCAGAGAAAGTAGGCTTGATTTCATTTCCCACATAATCCTCTTTAGACTGGGGTATGATATGAGTCCTCTTCCCCTGCCTCCTCATTAGCTATTTGCACCATTGTACAAGTATGACCTGAGCAGCACAGTATAACAGTAAAACCTCTCTGTGCTTAAGCTTTATGGCTTCATCCAGCTCCCCCTGAACAGTTAAGCCATTTCCAGAAACTGATAATTGAGTTTATCGTTTGAGGACCAGAGAAAACCCATTTGCTGTCGCTTAATCTTCAGATTGCACTAGGTACTTATCATGATAAACATTTCTAATTCAATGTTTAGGTATCATGTCAGTTGTTTAAAAGGTGTAATTATTTTACAGGTAAGAGGAAAGAAATTCCACTTTTTTCTGATATTAGGAATTGAAAGGGATAAACACAATCACCAGCAAATTTCATATATTTCAACAACTACTGAATTTACCCTGGAAAGAAATACAAACTTGAAATATACATGCACTGAAAAATAATTTTTGAGAGAATTGCTGCAGAAAGCTACAAATAAATCTGTGCTTTATTCACGACTAAAGAATTTCCTAGCAATAAATAGAAAATTTCTGGTATGCAGCCTTTTTCTGGTTGAATAAAGAAAATCAGTACATATACAGCACTTTCCTTCTGTTAATGTGAAGCAAATTCTGGTTTAGGACTGAGAGACCTGGTCTGTAGACTTTAGCAGAATACGTGCTAGAACACAAATTGCAATATCTACAACAAGATAAAATACTAACTTTTGAAAGTGGTTTGGGTGTTGGTTTTTTTTTTTTTTCCCCAATTTGAGAGGATTGTATTTTAAAGTGACTGGAAAACTAATATTTTTCAGAGGATGAAGAATCTGGGGCCAGCCGCCAGGGTGAAGCTTCCCAGGCAGCTCCAGGGAAGCAGGAGATGAAGTTGCATCCTGCTGAGCGGAGCAGAATCCTTAATGGTAGGGATTCAGCAAGGAAAGCAGGGCAGACAGGGCTGTAGTAGCCAGAATCAGCCAAGAGATCAAATGGCCACTAAAGTCTATGGCAGTGAGGCAGTTTATACCAAGGATTTGTGTTCAGGGAAGGTCTGGGGATTTACAAAATGCTTAAGAGAATTTCTGTATGCTGATGCTATATAATCCAATGAGTTTACATTTCTTAATCTTATTTTGTTGGCAAGATAGCAGTAGTTCAACTCCACAAACTGCAGTCTGAAAACTGATAAGTAGGAAAATCTCACTTTGTCAACATTTAATACTTACCTTTTTTAGAAGTTAATGGTAATTTGATTATGCAACTCTTTGCATAATCTTTGCATAAGATGTGAATTATCTTAACAAACCCTTTAGACTACCCTCACTCAAGTAATATTGTCCATGCATCTTCTTCAGAGCATGCTCTGCTTCTAACCTGAGTTTCATGCCCTCCAGTGTCAACAGAAAAGGATTTTCAGAGGAATATTTACTTTAACAACTCCATTACTCAGAAAGCTGGAGTCTTTTTAGCTTGCTGCTCCATCCCTACTGAACAGATTTCCTTTTGTTTGCTATTACTGAGAGAAAGTCCTCAGGTTGCCTCTGGAGCCTTGAGTTTTAATAACAGCTTGACTGAGATAATAGTCAAGTATAAAGGAAGAAATGCATACTACTCTGTTCTGTGTTATAGTGCAAGTCTTGCCTGTGGGTAATGAAAAGAGCAGCAACTGTACCAGTTGTGGTGTCTGTAAACCTGACCGCAGAGAATATACAGAATATACAGAAAAATCAAGACAGAGGCAAAATGCTCTTTTTTAACAATTCTCTTGAATCTTGCCCTTAAGTACACACCTATATTCAGCTGCAGAGGAGGTTTGTCATGAACAATACACAACAGACATGCAACATAGGGTATAACAATATTCCTAGCAGCAATAGTTATTGAAAATTCAGAATCTAAATCCCAGAAAACAAATTTCTAAGAATGTGAATAAATTTTTATTTACTTTAATCCTAATATTAACATCAAGATTAAATATTAATGCAATTAATACTAACCTATTAATATAAAATAACATAAATATTATTGATTCGTAATACTTACCTACTTTACCTGTAAAAATTTGAATGCCTAAAAATGAGACATCTAATAAATTATTAGTGGAGTAGAAGTAAGACTTCCATATAATTTCAAATAACTGTCTCTCATCCAAAATCCCCAAATCAGCCTTTGATAAATTTAAAATACCAGCACAGGGTGGGGGTATTTTTGTTTTGGTTTTTAAATTTTACGTGTTTATTTTGAAACAAGACACAAATCCAGCAAAATATTTATATCTGGGGAGGCTTGTCTGTCTAAATTTTTCCATTTGGATTTACTAAATGTACTTCTCCCTAATACTATATTTATGAGATTGAATAGTACTCCTCAGGAGTACACCTAATGCAGTCCTAACTATCTCTTGATGCCAACAAAAATGAATAGCCAATGACATTTTCAAACTGCCTTCATGACTAATTAACTTCAGCTAATGATTTTAAAAGTACTCAACCTCAAATAAAGAACATAATCCTCAGTCCTATTGTGGCAAATAACGTGCAATAATGTTGACTGATCTTAGTCCTTCATCCACTGAAATCAATAACATCTGGAAAGATCACAACATGTTGATGTCTGAGAGTCAATGAAAAGGGGAATCTGTGGTGTGCTGTTCCTATTGCAAATTTTACCCCTCTTCCCTTAAATTATATGAAAAAATCATCTAACAAACAGGTGAAAAAATATGTAATAACATGGAAAAGCTAAATGAAGTATAACAAAAACTTAAGGTAGGGCAGTGTCAGGCACAGAGGAAACTTTCAAAGAATATATGTTTTGGTTTAGTTGATAGCTGCTGCATGAAGTACTTTGATGATTCAGATTGTCAGAGAAGAATTATGGCAGTGAAAGCAAAAGCAGAAAGAAAGACTGCATAAACATCAAACACATCAAACAGTGCATACAATTATGTCATCCAAAAGATGGAAAACTAATTAAAAATGAAGGAGCTAAACAGAAAGAAAAAATCCTCTAAGGAGCTTTACAACAGTGACATAAAAACCTTTTTATCTTCCTCACAAGTTGTACTTTGCATGGTCCCATGTCATATGAATCTCTCAACAATTTACTGACTCAAAGTTATTAAAATTAATATATTTTTGTGCAGAGTATCACACATGAGGGCTCTGCAGCTGATACAGCGATATGCATGGGTGGAGTTTGAAGGAGTCCCAGTTTCAGCCTTGGTATTTCAGAAGCCTCAGCTCTTTCTGAATGACAAAGGGACAAAACAACCATCTAAATCTTGATCCAAAATGGTCCCTGAGGCTGGGTCTGGAGGTAACAGCAGCCTCACATGCCTATGGGGTTGTGCTTCAGTCAGTGTGTAGCAAGGTAAGAAGTGAGCTTACTGCACTGCATCAGGGTGAGAAGTGGGAGATTAACTGGATGTTTACATGGACAAGTGTCTGAATCTCACACTGCAGAAAAGGAGGCACAGCAAAAGCCTGCATTCAGTTGAGCAATGTATGGAGACTCCCAAGACACCAGGGGCTGGAATTCTGTGACAAAGAGTAACAGAAGGAAAGTTTCTTCTTTGCCTGTAGATCTCTATCTGTGGCAAACATTTGTGGAGCATCCTGAGAGCAGGTGAGGAGTAACAAACTCAGTTGGTGTGATGTCAGACTCATCTAAGCCAGTACCAAATCTCTGCACTGATTGCAGGCAAGAAGTGATGACAGCTGGGCACTCACTCTTGCAGGGGACAGAAGCACCCATTTGACAAAAAGAGTTGCAGTCTTGTGAGTTTTACAGTACACTGGGTGATCAAATCCAGGGTACTGGAGATAGACGTCATCAGATGATGTGGACCTTGAACTTCTGGACCCAGTGCCAGTCTCTGTGCCAGGCTGGCAGCGAAGGTCTTCATGGAATGCACAGGACACACAGCAAGCATTCTGGCATCCCCTGAAGAACCTGTTCCGTGGCTGATGGTAGTGGAAAGGGATGGGGGAAACCAAGCTGGAAAGATGGCTGAGTAGTCAATACTCTGAGGAGGTGAGACATAACAAATGTTTGCAGAGAGGCAGACCCTGGATTTCCTTGGCAGTTGAGATGCACAGTGAGGTGTCTCACAATGCTGGCATGCTGCAGCAGATGAAGGCAGGCTTTGCAGCAAGGGCAAGTGGGAGAGCAAAGATGAGATGCTGCACTCTCCCCAGCAGTGGCTTCATGTCACAGAGCTTTTGCCTTGGTGTTGATCCATGGCTACAGCTCAGGGGAGAATCCATACCTAGGTTGAGAAGCATCTGCTACAGACCACCTGCTGAAGTAGGTGAAGATACTAAAGCCTTCTTCCAAGAATGACAGCAAACCTGATGATTGCAAGTCCTACAAGCTGAGCCTGGTCCGAGGGCAACTGGAAAGCCAACATGCATGTGGGTCCATAAATCTATCGGATTTCTAGAGGGCACTGAAGGCAGCATTTGGGCACTAGGGCAAGCTAGGGGAGAGATTCTGCTGGAATTCCTGCCCATGGCCAAGGAAAAAGATCTCATTTATGTAGTAAAGGTGAAGGAAGCCTTGAGTATATGACCATGAGATGGAAAAATTTCAAATCCTGAGAGAAGAGAGCATGACTAAGAATAAAATGGCTGCCCTGGACATCAGGACAGACTCTTTCACCTCTGCAGGCATCCAGGTAGAATTTCAAGGAAGGCTGCCCAAAGGTCAAAGTAGCTGGAAGTGATGCTTGCCCTTCATGGCTAATCTCCCTGCACCAGTGAGGGTATTTAATATGAGCATGCAAACAAAGAAGCATCACTACAGGCCATTAGTGATCAGCATTAATGCTCTAGCATCAGAGCAACTTGGTAACCAAAATGTGAGCACCAATGCTCACATATATTTTAAAAAAGAGGGCAAGACATTGGAGTCAGGAAACGCTGCGCTGAAGGAGGCATGTCAGCAGCTATGCTTGTCTTTACTGAAAATGGAGGAGGAAACAGAGAGGACATGTGAAAGGAAGGTTATTGGGGACAAGGCTGTGCGCACACTTCTGCAAGGCAGTGCTCTGTGCCTGAGGCAGGTGCACCCCTGAGGGACTGCAGCTTGCCAGACGGGTATTTAGGGACCTAGGGGGAGGACAACCCTAAGGAAGAACCATGCCAAGGTAGGGACAATCCTGAAATACTGTAGCCCATGAAGCCCTTGCAAAATGGGAATAAAAGTGTGAGAAACTAAGACCCATGGAGGACCCACACACAAGAAGAGGATCAGAAAAACAAAGGAGCAGAAGAAGCAAACATATAAGAGGCAAATTGTTGCAAAAAAGCATTGTTACCTTACTGAAGGGTTTAGGAACAACTGAGTATAACAAATATTGAAGGTGAGCAGTGTTAAGACTGAGTATGGGAGGTGTTTGAAGTTGAGCATGTGAAGGGGAAGGGAATATGTTTTCATGTTTGTTTAATTTTGTTCTTTTCCCCATTAATTTTCTAATAATTTAGAATTTATGTTACTTGACAATAAATTAAATTAAATTAAATTAAATTAAATACCCAGAGCTCAGACTGTTTTGCCCAGCAACATAACATGAAATCTTCCTCACTAACAAGAGTATGATCATGGCTTAAAAGCTCTCCTCTCTTTCAGCCTCCTCAGGATGCCAATATATCTTCTGCAATTCCTCCAAACCCCACCCCTCACCCCCCACCCCATTTTGAAATAGGAATGTCCTGTTTTTGAAAGCAGAAATGTCATCATAGTATGGTTTTTAAACAAATGCATATTTGGTTCTAGAAGAGTAACCAATATCTAAGTCTAATGTAGGCACTGGGAGTTTTAGCATTTTCAATAGACTGCTAGTCAGTGATGTATATTCATTTCCTCTATGTGCCTCTGACAACCAGTGAGTTGGAAGCATCCTTTTTGAGAAGGTGGCTTGCTAGTGGATATTTTGCAGTTTGAATGCAAATCATGCTATCTGGAAGTTAAGCCTAGTATTTGACAGAGTTTCAATAGAAAGTAACACATCTCCAGGCAATAATTTTATTTGTACAAACAAGCATTTTTGCTGTACAAAAATACAATGAGTACTTTTTGAAGATTTAACACTTCCTGGAAATGTTGCTGGAGTAGAATGAAAAATACAAGGACATGCACCAGTTGCTAAAGGGAATATAAATGATTTTCATTGCATGTGTAGTTTTTTTGAGCTTTGGGAGTGATGGAATGATCAAATTCTCTAAGTGTTGCTAAACCACATTCCAGCAGAGTTCTTGCTTCTGAGCTCCCTGCAATCCAAATAGATAAAAAAAAAAAAACCAACCAGTTTTATATCTGTTTTTACAGGTGGCTGTTAAAAGTCGGATATTTTAGGTCTTCAGGTAAACTTTTTATCTATTATAAGGCCTAAGGGACTTAGCTCCAATCAGATTGCAAAGGACTCCGAGTAAAATCCTAGAATTCACTGCAACTTAACTGTGATTTCAGACATCCTACAGAACTGAAAGTTAAGAGAGCTTGTGTGGCAGCTTAAATGAAGGATTTGCAAAAAAAAAAAAAAAAGAGGTGTTTAATTTTAATATATTTGATTAATATTAAACATTTTCTAGATTTGGCCATAAAATTACATATATACATATATATATATATGAATAAACAGAATTTAATTTATAAGTACTTGAGAAGATATTCTGAAGTCATGTTTCGGTCTGTGCTCTCTATATGTGTTTGTAAAAGCAAATCATATGATATTCAGCATTTCTTTTCAGGTGATCTCTGTAAAATGCTATATGTCTAAAAAGCATTAAAGGAGCAGTGCTGAGTTTAAATTTATTTATATACAACTAGAAATCTGATTTTGATGTAACAAAAATCCCACAGCAAATCTGTTAGGGAATCAGAAACTGAACACAATTCTATTTCAGTAAGGTAACAGCAACACAGTGGCATAATGGGCTAATGAGAAGTGCTCTGTAAATTATATTGTTGCCTCTCATATTATTACTAATAGAAAGAAAAACAAGATAATTTTCAATAAACCATCCTAAGTGAGAACTATCAATTTTCTGAAGTAGCATCTGTCTTCTAGCAGCTGTTGGGTTTATATTCCTGTAATCCAGAGCTCATACTCTAGACAATAATTTTTAATAGGCATTGAATAGTTTATCTCCCATGATTTCATCTGTTCTGGTTTTGATTCCACCAACAGCTACACCTTCATACTTTTGTACAGAAAGTGTTACAAAATTTTGTTCTGCACTGTATGAGCAGATTGCTTATGCTTGTTTGCCTTAGATCAACTGCCTAAGTAACTACTGTATTTCTGACATGTGCTATAAATCAACACAAGTTACTGATAGTTTCTAGTTAATTCCAACTGAATTGATAACTGTGAGGTTCAAACATGCCCCCATGAGATTTTTTTCTCTTAACAGAGAAATAAAAAAGAACAGAGGATGTTGTAAGAAAGAGACTAATGCTTGCCGTAGCGGTTTTTTTCTTTTACTGATTTTAAGATTTTCAACATTTGTCTGGTTAAGCCCTCAGGGAAATTGTATTATGAAGATTAAAAGTACAGAATTATATTGTCTTTTCAATTACATGCTACAAAAATCTCTGACAGATTTTGTCATAAACTGTACAGAATATGTCTGCATGGCTTTACTGTCCTAATAGGTGATAGCTTAAGCTTGTTTTTTGGTGCTATGTCTCTCTAAAAATGGTCAGATATCTGAGCAAAAAGCAGAGCTACAACTTCCAGAGATTTTCTTTTACCTGTGGAAGTTTGGTCCAATTATTTTGAGTACAACTCCTCATAGAATTTTATCTATGCTCGTAAGTCTGTGATTTACAGTATATCTCTATATGGCCTGTACAGAAACTATAAAATTTGATAAGTTCTATGTAGTTATTGCATGATTAGTACCATTTCTGTAAAAATCTTCAAGTGTCTTCCTGTTACCAGCACTGCTGCTGTCATTCCTTAGCTATAAAAAATGATCTGCAAATTGTCATTCTGCATTGACCTGCAAATCCACATTTTTCCCAGTGCTGGTAAATACTTCAGAAAAACAGGTGTTTATGTAAAAGATATGCTCCTTACTGCATTTTGTATTTCCTCTATTTTTAGAATTATTTATTATTAAGGAAAAAAGCACATAATCTCTTGAGCATAATAAATTATTTAAAGCTTTGGTAAAACTACAAGAAAAAAATACATTGTTTTGGTTCATATGTTGTTAGTTTAAGTTAAAAAGAGAGTATTCATACATTAAGAGCAAGTCATGATCATGATAAGGTTTTTTCCTTAGTAGTATCAAGGAGTTGTATCTTTAGGAGATAACTATAAACTTGGAAATCAATATGTGCATAAACTAAAAGCACATGACTTCCACACTGATACAGTTCAATTGACTTAAGGGAAAGGAAGAAGCAAGGGCAGTCAGTTCCTCACTCTGTGCTAAAACCTCTTCCCACCTTTTTTAGAAATGTTAATAGCAGTGAAGACAAGGACTTCTGAAAATTCAATTTTTTATTTACAAATACTTGCTGCCTCATAACCTTCCAAAATTCTGAGGTTCCAGCATGCCTTCACCCATGACTCAGCAACTGCATAAGTTACATCAGCTCAGATCCAAGACTCTCACAAACTGACAGTTCCACCTTTTTATGATTTATGATTGCCCTCTCAGAACATTCATTTCAGTTTCAAAGCAGAGTAGTTTGAATAGTTCTGTCAAGGACAAATTCAGAGTGGTCATTTGTTCTTTCAAACAACAAAATGTCAACAGCAAAACTATATGTGATGTATCAGCTTGGTGACAGCAGTGGAAAAAAATTCACCTGTAATTACTAAGGAGTCTTTGTTACTCTGCCAGCCACCTGTAGGGGACAATAGTCCATTGTTTTAAACTGAGATACCTAGAATAAGATGGAAAGTGACAGGGAGAAGTGGAAATTCTGGAGGACTACACTGCTGCCAAAGGACAACACTGTCTCATCCTACCTCTTGAGGAAAAGTAGAGGTCAAGAAGGAGAAGAGAGATGGATCAATATATTAAAACATTTGTGTGAATAACACACTAGAATAAAATTTGAACCTCAAGGATGTTAAAGTCTAAATTTAAAACTGATGCTTAGACAGACTTCTACTGTTTTCCTTTTGGCTTCAGGTTTAAATCTGCATTACTTAAGCTGAAATGAATAATTACTTCTAGAATTGCACCAGTGGAAGATTTTGCTCCAATATTTGTTATATTTTGACTCAAAAAGTATAGTCCTGAATGCAAATGTTAAATATTAATATTGAATTTAAATATACATGAAGAGAACTGCTGCCATGTGTTCATATTATGAGTCTAATTTAAGATATCATTTTAGTAGATTAAGTCACAAAGTGTGGGATTGTTTCACTCTACCATTAATCTCAAAGTGCAAGAAGCTGAATTTAATTGTCTGCACTAAAATTGCAGGCTCACTTTCTATTTCTGTCTCTTAATGCAATTGGATCTTTTCCCTGTGTTGCCAATGCCAAAATCTATTTACATTGTAGAATGGAATTTAACCCTACATTAATGTGACATCTGTATCAAGTTGCATGAGATTCCATGAAGAAATATCTTCCAGCACTTAAATGGAGACATTTGAAAGTGTAGAGGTAGGAGAAGGGAAGGAGAAAACATTTCAGATCTGTATCATTAAAGTATATGGAAAAGTTGAATTTGACATCAAGAGAGGTCTCAAACTAATCACAAGAACTCAGTTCACACAGTTAGGCAGAAAGGAAGATGACCAAAGATGGAATTTAAGAGAATAAGAAGTAAGGTAAAGGTGTCTGATGCTCACCTTCTGACATGGAAAACAGCAGGCTTGATAGAAAAATGTAAGAATTGCTTAGATTAACTGTTACAGGTGGAAGAGTATATAAAGTCTTTTCTGTTAACAAGTTTGTCCATATTGCATATAATCCTTATGATTTGGTCTGATAAAGAGATTTGCTCTTCCAGCAAAACATGTCTCTCCTATTTCCTCAGCCCATTCAGCCTTCAGGATCTCATACACTGAAAGACAAGGATAGATACAAAAAGGAAGGCCAAAGGAATGAAAGAAGGGGAATGCAGTGGTAGTAGGCTGAGTCTAATGTTATATCAAGTACTTCAGTATCAATTCTGTGGCTGACTAAGATTGTCATAATTTATAAAAAAATGAAGGGGAAGGAATGTGAGAATAGAGGAGCAAGAACAAAAATACAGTCCTTACAAGGCATGACAGAAGTTAAGGTTATGGATCCTCAAAAATATCAAGTATTTTTTGACAACTATCTGCCAGGAAAAGCCTGACCTGCCTATATTCTCAGGGAATTTATTTTCTTTAAGTATTACTATAAAATATACTTTTTTTTCCCCCATGCTAGCACAGTGACTGCGATTTGTAATTTATTAAAAATCCTATAAGTAAAAAATCAGAGTAATGGATATTTAACAACTATTTTATCTCTGAAGAAGTTCAAACAGAGTTTACTGGGCAGATAAATAATATGAAAAATTATAGTAAGAAATCAAAATCAAAATCAATTAAACAAACAAATCTAAATGGAGCACCTTAATCTCTTAATCTCTGCAATAAAACTGATGAATGTGTCAAGTTTATGCTTTTAAATGGCAATTTTGTTTGTTTATTCTAGGTAGGGGTTTTTTTTGACCCATACCTTGTTTTCAGTAGCTCAACAGTCTGTAGACTACCAAGCAAATGGGAAACATTTACAAACAGCCTCTCTTGAGCCCTGTTTTGTGTCATAATTCTTATGCATGGAATACATGGGAGAGAGTTTGGGGGACAAAAAACAACAGAGGAAGAAAAGGCACCTTTCAATCCTGGGTCCCTATTCAGCATTGACTCAAACTGAAACTCTGCCAATGTGCTGTCTATGATCCTTTCCACTATAGTCCACTGCTGGAAAAATCTACCCTACATCTGATATCTGACACCAGTTAGCTTTAGAAAGGCTTCTCTTTGATGGATTTGTTTATGTTATTTTAAAGAAACGCGTCATAAAGACATAGCACATGACTTCTTTTACAGTACATAAGAGAAATCAGTATTGCAGAAACAGCAGCACTGCCTACCTGGCCATTAATATTTTGCCAGAACAACCAAGAGTGCCTAATGCTTTGATTTCAGTTGCTCTTGCCTGCTCTGCAAGTAAATAACTGCACCCCAGAGCAGAGCAGCTGCTCAACTTAGAAAGAACAAGGGACTGGACTCCTAAGTTGTTTTAGTGGCCTTATCAGTTATGACACAACATCAAAAATGTCCAGGATCATCCATCTGAGGAGACAGCATCTTCTACTAGGTGGGTAAAGGAGTAATCGTCTTAAAACTGGTGAAGCCACCAAATGCAATGTGTTACTCAATTACAAACTGAGAACAACTGAGAACCAATGCAATAACAACATCCGACTGACTCCCAGAAACCTGGCCAGACTGCTCTAGTCAAGGAGACGAGAAGTACATCATGGTCCAGTGGGTCTCTTCCAACCTGGTTATTCCATGATTCTATATTTCTATGATTCTATGTCAAAAGGCTTCCTTTTCAGCCTAATTCCTTTCTTGAGTTGAGTTTCTGTGCTGTATGTTTCCACTGCAGCCCAGAATTCAAAATATTTTTAACAGTATGTTCTGGCAAGAATTTGAATAGGTTCTGTGGAAACACCAAGAAAAAGTCTGCTTGTTTTGATGTCGTTCCTAATCACAATCAAAAGCTAAATGCTGAAAACATCATGAAAAAGAGAGGTGCTAGGTTGACTCTCAAAATTTTGGATCTTTAGCTGTGTTCCAAATTTGCTGAGATTCTCAGTGGAAAATGTAATGGTAATAGGGTACCGTCCAGGTGTACTATGTCAGCCCACAGATGTAGCATTACTACATGAATTTCTGAAGTCTGAATGGAAGACTGAATTTTGTGTTCCTTGGAGTCTGTGGCCCACAGTATCATGATTTGAACAGTCCCCGGTGCCAGAGCTCAGACTTCAAGAAGCAAAATTCACTGCTGGCATGTCCAGTATTCCCTATGGATCAGACAACACATTAAAAGAAGAGATTTAGTTCAGTATTTTAATTTTGTAGGAAACTTCCTCCATGACACAATTCAAAGTTGTGTTTCATTTAAGTTCCTACAAAGTACAGAATCAGCCTTAAGGAGACTGAAATCCCATATTCAGAAAGGATCCTTTCATTCAAGAGATTAATTTTTATAGAAAATCAAAGTCAAGGTAGAAAGAAGAAGGAAGAAGACAAAGTTCTAATTTGTCATATATTTTCTAGAAAATTGTTTCTAATACATGAAATCATGTTTATTGTGGATTTTTTTCCATTGCCAAGAACAACTGCTGAATTAATTTATAGAAGATTTAACAATGCTACTGCAACCGTTGCTTTCATGGAGACTGCAAGTTTAGAAACTGCAGGGACATTCTTGCCTTTCTTGCAGCAACTTTATTATTTGAGGAGGTTGCTTGAATTTCTGCAGTTAATGACACCATCTCCCACTCCTCCAGTTACTGTCAAAATTGTATAACAACAAAAACACCAGCAGTAATATTAATAATGCTGTCAGTTTTAATTTTTTAAAAGGCTTTTGAGGAAGAAAGGACTGTACAATTTGAATGCAAATGTTCAATTAGCAGTCACTAGGCAAAGAAGAAAATCCTGTTGCATTTTGGTGGTGAATGTGTTTTACAGTATTTGCGGACCCATAACTCCACATAGTTGCAAATCCAGTAGCACCATATTTAAATCAAATTTTCACTGGTTTGTGTATCTAACAGGTATTTCAGTCCCTATTGGATTCTCATATGCTTACATAAGTTAAAAATAACATTGAAGATGAGACACAGAAGATCAAAATTGAACTAAAATTCAAGAGTATTTTGGTATGCTGAAAAATTATGAAAACCAGCCACTATCCATTTGGCTTTCATAACTGTGCCTGCTACAATAATCTTGCCCAGTGGGAGGAACACATCAGAAATACGAGGGTTTTGACGTATAGAAAGTGAAAGCTGACTGACAAAATAAATCTATCCACAGCTTTAGGCATGTTTATCAGTGAAGACAGCAGAGCTTCCATGGAATATTACCTCCAGGACAGGAAATCAATTAATTGGTAAAAATGGAAAAATAAGAAAATCCTTACGCAAATTCTTGCACCACTGCATTTGAACATCTTTCTAGAGCATGCAATTGACATAAACAAGCCACCTCTTACCACAAGAACAGAAGAAATTCAGTGAAGAAATCCGGAAATTCATGTATAGCACGACAAACTACAATAGACTAGAATTTCCACAAGACCATTTTATCTTTCAAAACAGCCACAGAGATGGAATATTTTGTCATAACAAGTAATATCCATTCAGGTCAACATCCTGAACAAGCTAGGCACTGCAGCAGTATTCTGATTGTACCTGCATTTGTTAGATTTTATACCAGCTGGATTGGAGAAAAGATAGTTGGGGAGAAAAAAAAAACAAATAAAAGCTAAAATAAAGTTAAAATGTTGTTTTATTGTACGAAGTATTATTTTTATACCAACTTCAAATATCTTTATGGTTCTTTCTCTATGAATAGTTTTAATTTAAAATGTTCTAATATTCATATTTTTGGTTTTTCAGCCTATGAATGCAAAGAAAATACTATGTTTGCAATACCTTGTGACTACTAAATGTTATTGTTACCTCAGGAAGATACAATTACTTTCATTCTTCTAATACATTAATCTTGATTTTCAATTACCTTCTCAGCTGAACATCAAAATTGTCATTTCTCCTTGATTCTAGCAGATGCAGGTAATATTTTTAACAAGTTGTACTGTTGATATTAAGCCAAATGCAGCAAGAAAGTACCGGACATTCCTAGTTCTCTAGGATTGCAGTTTGCCTTTTTTCTCTGAATGAAAAGTAAGCTTGAATGTCTGTTCTCCTACTGATCTGTAAAGGTATAGCATTAATATGTTCCTGGGCAACCTGCTTATGGTCCTTTAACATCCTGCTCCAGGACAGGCTGTTTGAGTACAGCCTCAGAAAAGATGCCCTACAGAGGTCTCTTCTAACCTCAACCACTCTGTGATTATTTTATCACGTATCCTACTAATTATATTTGGTTGTACCTTTCAACTTAGCAAATCTCAGGTCACTTTAAGTGCAAAATTTCATAAAGCAGATATAGTGGTTTAAAAGGAGATGAAAAGATGAGAGCCAGATGCATTTTACCATAGTATTCTGTTGCTTGGTTTATGCTAAAAAAAAAAAAAAAAAACCCAAACAACCACAATTGCCCTACTGCTTGTAATAAACATCCTGGCTACTTTGTGGTTTGGTGGTTTTGTTTGGGGTTTTTAACATGGCTTTGTATTGCCAGTAGTTGTTTTCCTTTCTCATCTTATTGTTGTTTGTAAGTTGGCTACAAGTATTTTGCATGAACTTAATTTTATATAGAGGTTCTTCAAGTCCAGTGTTCAATAGAGTATTTGAATGTATATCTAACTGTAAGTGTATACACATGATTCAAATGTTCTTTAAACTTTTAGGCTATCCCCATTTTCAGTACATGGTGGGGGAAGACATGATTGAGAGCTGCCCTGCAGAGAAGGACTTGGGGTTCTGGTCAATGAGAAGCTCGACATGAGCTGGCAATGTGCACTTGCAGCCCATAAGGCCAACCGTGTCCTGGGCTGCATCAAAAGAAGTGTGGTCAGCAGGTCAAGGGAGGTGATTCTGCCCCTCTATTCCACTCTTGTGAGACCTCATCTGGAGTGCTGTGTCCAGTTCTGGAATCCTGAAAGCAAGAAGAATGTGGAGCTGTTGGAACGGGTCTAGAGGAGGGCTACAAAGACAATCCGAGGGCTGGAGAATCATAGTATCATAGAATCATAGAAAAACCATATTGGAAGAGACCCACCGGATCATCAAGTCCAACCATTCCTATCAAACACTAAACCATGTCCTTAACACCTAGTCCACCCGTGCCTTGAACACCTCCAGGGAAAGTGAATCAACCATCCCCCCAGGCAGCCTGTCCCAGTGCCCAATGATCCTTTCTGTGAAAAATTTGTTCCTGATGTCCAGCCTAAATCTCCCCTGGCAGAGCTTGAGGCCATTCCCTCTTGTCCTGTCTCCTGTTGCTTGGGAGAAGAGGCCAGCACCCTCCTCTCTACAACCTCCTTTCAGTCAGTTATAGAGAGCAATGAGGTCTCCTCTCAGCCTCCTCTTCTCCAGGCTAAACAACCCCAGCTCTCTCAGACGTTCCTCATAAGGACTGTTCTCCAGCCCCTTCACCAGCTTTGTTGCTCTTCTCTGGACTCGCTCCAGAGCCTCAACATCCTTCTTGTGGTGAGGGGTCCAGAACTGTACACAGTACTCGAGGTGCGGTCTCACCAGTGCTGAGTACAGAGGGAGAAGAACCTCCCTGGACCTGCTGGTCACGCCATTTCTGATACAAGCCAAGATGCCATTGGCCTTCTTGGCCACCTGGGCACGCTGCTGGCTCATGTTCAGTCAGCTGTTAACCAACACCCCCAGGTCCTTCTCCTCGAGGCAGCTTTATTGACAGACTTCTCCCAGTCTGTAGCACTGCAGAGGGTTGTTGTGCCCCAAGAACCTTCCATGTGAGGACAGGCTGAGAGAGTTGGGCTTTTTCAGTTTGGGGAAGAGAAGGTTCTGAAGAGATCTTATAGCAACCTTCCAGTACCTGAAAGGAGCCTACAAGAAAGCTAGAGAGGAACTATTCATAATGGCTTGTGGTGATAGGATGAGGGGGAATGGGTATAAACTGGAGAGGGGTAGATTTAGACTAGGCATTAGGAAGAATTTTTTCACCATGGGAGTGGTAAGACACTGGAACAGGTTGCCAAAGGAGGTTGTGGCTGCCTCATCCCTGGAGGTGTTTAAGGTCAGGTTTGATGGGGTCTTGGGTAACCTGATCTAGTGGGATGTCCCTGCCCATGGCAGTGGGGTTCGAACTAGATGATCTATAAGGTCCCTTCCAACCCTAACTATTCTATGATTCTGTGACTCTAAGAAAAGCTGTTATGGAGGGTCATTGGGGATATTCTTAATCAGTTTATTGGGATGGAGTTATATTCTGTGTTTAGATCTTCTCAAAAAGCTTAACTTAAGTTATCTCTACTATTATTATTACAACTTTTTTTTTCTTTTGTTGGTATCATGATAATTAACTGAAACCAAATAGAAATAGAAGTGATTATGTTTCTTTCTGGACCAAGAAATATACAAAATAAACCACAGGCTAAGTTCAAATATTGTCTTCATTTTTTACTTCTGTATGTAAAGCTGATGGTCCTGACAGGTTTCTGTCCAACTAGGAATGTTGCAAAGTGAAGTAGCTCATTATCCACCCAGGAAGTACACTCTTATCAGTGTTAGCACTGACTTCTTCATATCGACCTGCTTGTAAAGATTCAGTTCCCTGTAGAGACGCTTTCAATTCTGAATCTATGGTCCAGTGAAACAAAGGCAAACAATAATATTTTTCTTTTCCAAAGCAAGACCACTCTGAAAAACTTCAGTTACAGTTTTTGCTCCTACCACTCCCTGACACACAATTCCACAACCAATGCAGAGCTTACCAGCCTTTGAATCCCAAATGTCTGCCCATTTGCCTTAGAAGAGGAAGGAATTTTCAGCTGAATCATTTGAATATATGCCTGCACAAAGTGCATTATAGATTTTTGATCTTTTCCTTGGTCACTCAAATGGTGTCAGGCACATTTCAAATCAGTCATACCAGTTGTATAATTACCTCACTAACCCAAATAAGAAAATAATAAATGACAAGGAAATTCTGTGGAGCCGACATTTCTTTACCAAGCTGTATCTGTGTGTTTTATTTTAAAAAACACACACACTGAAATAAGCTATGGCATTCATGATTGATTTAAACAGATTAAACACCATTAAGCCAAATATCATTAATTGCTAATAAACAAAAAATAAAAAAGCAGGTCCTAAAATGTGGTAGAAAGAATAAGGTTTCAAAAGTTACTTTTCATAACTAAATTGCGTATGTTTTTAAAATGTTCCAAATAAACTTTACACATTGCAGTTTTTTATTGTTCTTTTACAAATTCGAAACTTCACAAGAAAAAATAACTGTGATCTCTTTTTTACCTGCTTTTACCTATCTTACCTATTTTTATGTAACCATTCTAACTTCTTTTATGTATTACTTTTTCACCCCAGAAAAAATGTATTTGTTTATTCTTTTTAGTAAAAGCATGATTTTCCACTATGATCTAAAGAATGTCACTGACTTAAAGCTGTTTACAGTTTCCCCAATAAGAAGCAGTACTTCACTTTCACATGCATCAAACTATTTTGCCCATCCACTAATGCAAACTGGAAGATTTGCAGACAGAACAGAATCGGTTCACTTAAGTACCTTTCATTAAATCTATGCATAGACAGTTAGAAGGGAATTCTATTTCCATGAAAGCCTAAAGAAAAATCATGCAATATTTTTTTTAATTATTTGAGGGGTTATTTTTGCCACAAGTTATTAACTGTTCACATAAAGACCACATCTATATGGTACAATATCACTCGCAAAATGTGAGATAATTGTCACAACTAACATCAAAAGTGAAATTAGAAATTATCCTGCATTTTCACCTTTGACCTGCAAGATGCTTTTTATGAACAGACAATCATGAACCATTTCTATTACACAAGGTTTGCTTTAACCAATAAAAAAAATCAGCCTAGCCACAAGTCCTTATAAATTAAGCAAAATAGAAATGTGAAGGAGTAATGGCTGCCAGCACCTAGCACGTGGTTGTCTATGCTGTTTCTAAGTTTTTTGGGCATTTTGTCATTGACAAGAATGACTCTCGGAGATACCAAATTCCAGTATCTATTCTTAAAGGAAGCTGTATCTATTTGAAAGATACTCTGTGATTGCAGTAGGTGAAATAGTGTCATATATAAAAATGTTTAAAAATCTCTAGGGAAAGACTGAACAGAGACTGCAATGAAGAGACAGGCAAAGTCTTGCGAATACTTACAACAACTTCAAAACAGCCTGCTGGAGCAGTTGGGGTCTGCATCTGGTCACAGCCTGACACCTCTGCTCTCAGGGGGTGGAGGGATATCTTGTGTAACCAATGGTGAGCACAGAGGAGAGCTGCCCAGCCAGGAACAGGACTTGCTGGCCTGGGACAGAGAGGAGAGGAGTTCAGGTAGGGAGGGTTGAGTGTGTTTAATTGAGATCCCATCTGTGCCAGTCACACATCTTAGAGCAGCAGCTCTAAGACTACCATTTCCTTCCCAAGTCACTGCAGGCGAATACCAGTCTGAACTGCAGTGAGCAATTACCAGTCTGAACTGTAATGAGCAGCAGGAGCAGCAGCAACTGCTCCGGTGCCTTAGGTCTTCCTGAAGCAACTGTTGTTCTCTGCAGTATAAGACACTAATTGAAAGCAAAGAAAACAAAATTTTTAAAAGTTGCAGGGGTTTCTTTATGTTGTTCATTGTGGCTTTGGCTGCCTTTTTTGAGATTGGTAGCCTAAGTCCCACTCTGCTGTTCCTCTGTAGAAGTTGTTCTGAAGAATGACACCCCAGGAACTTTAGACAGGTTAGGCTGATGATGGTGTTAGCATGTTCCTCTGCCTCAGAGCTGCCTGATGAAAGTCAGCAACGTGAAAACTCAGCTGTGACCAGTCTGTCCTGGGAGCAGCTACTCCTGGCCCCAACACTTACTGAGGAGCATGCTCCAAACTTGGCAGTCTTGGTACATAGTTACAGACCACTGATGTTGCTACTCTACCACACGAGGCCACTAGATTGGTCAGGCAGGACTTGCCCTTGGTGAAGTCATGCTGGCTGTCTCAAATAAACTCCCAGTCTTCCATGCTTCTAGAAGGATCTGTTCCATGAGCTTCCCAGGCACAGAGATGAGGCTGGAGTATGTTTTTCTTGCAGAGGAAAGTCATTCTGTTGCAGAATGGGAAGTCAAATAAGAAAGGAGCAGTCTGTGGGAGTTTCCTGTTTCATTAAAAGATGCAGAAGGGAGCTAATAACTTCAGGCAGTTAATAGCTTTCCCATCTCAAAATAAAGTTGAAACAAGTTGAATTGTTAATTGAAATGCTTGTCTGAGTGGATACTTTACAATATTTTAATTAACATGTTCCTCCTTTTCTATTATTGTTTGTGTCAATTTATAAATTTATAGTTACATCACAGACAGATTTCTCTGTTCTACCTTATGCTAGTGTAACTGTCAGGAAGGCTGCACTTCAATTATTTTACCAGGTTAGTTATTAATTCAGTCAAGAGAAGAGCTGTGAGGGTCTAATGCTCACTAAGCATAATTCAGTACATGACTTTCAATCTGCACTTGTTTTCAGCAGGAAAAATATGTACTCCAGGACTTAGATTGATGCTGTAGTGCTTAGGTGGTGCTGAACAGAGGCATTGTAGCAGATATTTCTCAAAGCAATCAGAAAATACAACTCTTTCGTCAAATATCCATGCTATAACTCATGTGCACATCTCATTTATCCCAGGCAGGTGGTTAAGAAAACACTTTCTTTTCCAGCTGTGACAAAGAAAGCCAGAAAGCAATGTTGCTATTATCTATTCTTATTACTTTCTACCTGGGAGGCGTTACAGTAATAAGGAAAAATAGATCACTATGCTGGTAACATATATACTGCAATGAAACACACAAAATTATTAACTGATTAAGACAGGAGACAGGTACTAAAAAGGTGGACGTGCACAAATCCAGAACAATCTGTGCAAAACAGGCCTTTGTGCCTCACCCACTGAGTTTCACTAGGCACAGAGATTCTGCTAGCAGGCTACAACTGATTTTTTATTGAAAAGCATTTGTCTCACAGTCCCAAAATGCAGGGACTAGTTTCCTTTTACCAAACAAGAGCAGATATTCATGCACTTTCTATGTTGATAAACTCGTATGATTTCTCACACTGGTCCTCTAGATGTCAGTTGACTATGGTGTTTGAATTCAGGAAGTAACAAGGTGTTCTAGGGAGAGCTTCTTTTCTCACCATCTAGATCAACCTATACTTTTATTTCCACAAATAATGGATTTCTCTATAGCAATTTCAAATCCCGATGAGTTCTAAGATTAATTTACTGTATGACAGTATATGATCATTTTCACTAAATTAAAAAAAAAAAGAAAGAAGGAGGGGAGAAAACAGTTCTAAGGACACTATAGAGACCACTATTATCCCTGGACTTATCCCAATCAATATTGCAGATTAAGAGAATTTGCAGAATTTTGATCATAATATTCACCGAGAACAAGGCAATATATTACTGCTGCTGTCCTTGTCAGGAAAACATCAGGAAACTCAAGTACCCAAAGAAGATATGGACTAGAAAGGCTGTGTATTTGAACTTTCATGTAGAATATATTTTTACTGTACTCTTTCCACTCAGCATTTTTGGAGAGTTGGTGGAAGCAAAGGCAGTGTAAGTAATCTACATATCTATTTTCCCTGTACAAGACAAAAAAAACCTGTTCCCAGAGCTTTATAGAGAGCTGGTGTATTTGCCAAAGCCAAACAAGAGATCTGAGATTGTACTGCTCTCTTGTGGAGAGTGACTTCTGATTTCTCTGTCTTCTTTAGCCTCAAACAACTTCTAAACAAAAATGTGTTTATACTACATTGAAATAACTGTGAAATTGCTTCAGTCTGCTGCAATGAGACAAGCTGACTCAAACACATCCAAGCTACAGAGACATGCTGAGGAAGTAGATCCCAGTTCCTTTGGCTACTTTCAATGTAGTAATTCCTGCGCTATCTCAACACATCTAACCAATTGTACATTATACTTTAAATAAGATTGGACTCTAAATATCCATCATCAGTGTGCTCTTTAATCTCATCCATAAACTCCATTACCATATTTCTGCTGCTAGTGAATACCCTGGCCCTGTGGTTCTAAGTTCCATATACCTTATCCTGTTATTATTAACTAGAAGTATTGAGAGCTTGGTGTTAATCATTATGAAAATCATAGAAGCATAGAATCACCAGGTTCGAAAAGACCTCTTGGATCATTGAATCCAACCATTCCTATCTGCCGCTAAGATGAGCACCTCATCTACTCATCTTTTGAACACCTCCAGGGATGGTGACTTAAACCTCCCTGGGCAGCCTGGTTTTTATGTTTATTTATTAAAATGCTTATTTATTTCCCAATGACTCAATATGTCATTTTCAAGTACACATGTATGTGTTGCTAATCAGTTCTTAACATGGACACACAAATCTCCAGGGGCTGTTTCCCTAAACTGAGCATGGAGGTTTTCAGACCAGTTTGCTGGCAGTCAGGTAGTGCTGACTGGCTGATGACCTCCTTGGGAATGAAAGTAATGAGCTGGCAGGTGAGTATTTCCTTTCTTCCCTTGGCTCTCATATGCCAGCATTATAGCCAATGTTATAGTATGTTTGCACTTGTATTCAAGAACAGATTAAAAGCAAAGGCATGGAAGACTGAATTCATTTACTTACATGCAGAAGCCTGTAAGTAAAATAATTAATTTAACCTGTACTGTAGATAGAAGAGCTAAGGCAACAAAGCACATGTTAGCACATCCAGAAATAAGCTTTAGATATTGACCTATGTTCTATAAATATACAGCACACTCACTATTTAATATATCTAAATGTATTGTAGTTGTATTGAGATTGAAATGGGCATATAACATATGTGTTTGATTTTAGGGTAGGTACACATTTGATAGGTGGGTATTAGATTCTTACATAACTTCCCATATCATTGTTTGCATGGTCCCACAACCACAAGTTGTTTTAGGTAGGACAAGTCCAAATATTCTCACATTTCAGTGGAAGTGAGAAGTGCTAAGGCTTGAAGCAGTCCTGGAATGGAAAAGAGGAAGTTGCAGGAAGACCTTGACCTTTCTCTGTAGGAATCTAGTTTGTATATTTCATTCAAAGCACAGCATTATGTCTCAAGGCACTTTCCATAACAATCTTTCCTACTTTTTAAGGATTTGAGCCCACTGCTGAACAAGGCAGGGGGACTTGATTACACAGTACATGAAAAAGGCTAAGGTACAGAATATTTTCTTTGATAGTGAAAAGGAGGACACACTCATTGGAAGAAAAGAGTCTGAGGTGGTCACAAAGTGTCTATGTTTTCCTTTTTTTTTTTTTTTCACAAAGCAGAGAGAGTTTAATTTTACTCCAGAGTGCTAGCAGGTATGAAATATCTTTGCTGACAATGCTGTCATTCTGTAGGAAGTCCATGTTTATTAGCTATTAATGCACCTTGCAAGCATATCTGAATGTTTCCTTCGTTTAATCCTTCTGACTTGAATTTAACATACCGTATTCAAATGGACACAAACTGCTAAAGAAGACAAAAATTAATAACTACACACATGGACTCCAGGGCTTAGATTGATGCTGTAGAATAAATTCAATTATTTACTCTAGTTTCCTTTTTTCTCTCTTTTCTTCCTTCTGCTCATCTGCAATATCCAAAATTTGTACAAAGAATACGTGCCTTTCACAAGAGAAAGTGAAGCTGCTCACTAACAAATGCTGAGGAATTTCATAACTAAGCAGATTTTTATCTAGTTCTTCAGAACATGTGTCAGTTCCAACATCTTTCCAAGGAAATGTAGACAAAAATTAATTTGATGTCCACCTGTTTTTCTAACTGCTTTCCAGACAGCCTATGT
Source organism: Clamator glandarius (assembly GCA_033459285.1). Lineage (NCBI taxonomy): Eukaryota > Metazoa > Chordata > Aves > Cuculiformes > Cuculidae > Clamator > Clamator glandarius. Next base: position 1,466,161 of record JAUNZM010000492.1, read on the forward strand.
GGAGGTTTTATGTGTTCTTGACTTCAGGACAAAATGGACAATCATCATGAGACCTCTTTTCCATTGCAGTGTTATTTTTTTAAATTACTATTATTCCCTGTGTCAACACTGTAAACACTCTGAGGCAGGAAGATACTTTGGAACTTGTATTGTATGTTTCAAGTAGCCGAGATGTTGTTCTAGATGTTGTATAAAAACACATTGTCATCCTCGGAGGTACAAGAATAATTTCGTTTAGAGTAACAGCAATTCACAGATACTACTGCGCTAGGCAGTGTATATACACATGGTCTAACAGAACACGTTGTGCCAAGCAGTTTCTCATAGAAGCTTAAGACAATGGACAATAGACTGCAAGAAGTAAAATACTGTATCCCATATTTATAAGTATTTCAGCATATCCTATACTCATTTCGTCTTTCAGCCTGAAAACTCAAGCCCTATGAAGCAAAGAAAGAGAAAGCTTATAGAGGCAGTATAGAGAGACAAACAGAAAGAGACAAACAACAGAGAGACAAGACAAAACAGACAAGAGAGAGAACAGAGGAAAACAGAGAAAACAGAGAGTGGAGCAGGCCTTTGCAGGAATTTTTAACCTCTCTGTCCTCGCTCCTTGCCTGATCAGGTAATAGGCTTAGGCAGGTCCCTACTCCCTAGACCAGTCCAAACATGATCTCCAGCACTTTCAGCCTTGACACTGGGGCTGTGGGCAATCACCTGCTTTAAGCCATTCAACTAATGCCAGGCCAGGTCCATTCAGCCGTTCTAAACTGGCTGTTTTATCCAGGTTTAGTGTGGCCTTTGGTCCTACCCAGGTGCTAGCAATTAGTTTAATCATAAGCAACCTTATGTTCCCACAAAATCTGTGTCTTCTGCATTTATAATCTACAAGTTAACCCCTAGTATAATAGCATTTCCCTACAAACTTATCCCAGGTTTCATCTGTTCTTGAACTATGTGATAGAGTGGGTCTTTTTTTTGGTTTTGTTATTTTTTATGAAACTGCCTGCTTCCTTAACTAAGTGGAAACATAATTCTGCTAGATGAAATTCCTCAGGAGCATTCTCTAAAAAGAAAGAGATCAACCTCTATAAAAGCCTCTAACATATATATTCAAACAAATACCATTCCACCTGAAATATATTTGATGTGTCCAAATTACAGCTTAGGTTGTTGACATTTTCCACTGGTTTGTTTCCTTACAGTTTTGTACTTTACATGAGCCAAGGAAATACACCTATTATGCAGAGTCAATAATTAATTGTTCGAATAATTAAAGATTGCAAAGACTGATCAATGAATGTTGTTAGCTGAGCTCAATGATATTAACATAAAGCAAAAATAATCCAATTATGAAAGTTTATTCATCAAAACGGTTAAATTAAATTGATACACAAAAACTTTCCACTATCTATCCTTGTGGTGTCTTGCTCATGCTTCTGCTGCTGAGATTCTACATCAGCTCGGGGATGTCTCATCAGCTGAAGATGACTCATCAACGTCCTGAGTCCTTTGCTAGGGGGAGTGTGATATCAAAGAGGGGATATCTTCCATCTCACTCCTGCATCTGCGTGGATTCACTTTTGCATGGTTGTTGACACAGTTCTCTTACTGGATCTTCAGTGATTCACAGTTCCACTTAGTATCCAAATTTACTAAACATCATTTGCTAGATACATGTTTTTTCTTTTCTCTGTTATCCAGAAAAGTAGGTTTACCTAGTTCCTAAGATGATATTATTTCATTGACAAGAAGTTGATCACTGGGGAGCTGTCTGTGGCCTTGAACCTTTGATGTACTTCTACAACCACAGATGCAAGATCTTTGCTATCATTCAATGCATGTAATTCTTCTGTAATGTGTCCTTATTCCAGTGTTACAAACAGTTCATTTGACACTGAATAATGAATGCCCTGTTATTATCTCCTGATGCAGAGATGTATAACAGTAAGACTGTTATATACACAACTGTATACAACTACTCAAAAAGTAAACCAAATTAGGCAACAGTTATTTGATTGTTAAGCAAATTAAACAAGCTAAAAGAAAGTATCAAGTAGGTGACAAAAATCAAGAGATAACTTCATAAATAGTACGGTCTGCAGTTTTAGTTTAGCACAAAGCCTCAGACCTGTTCCTGATACAACAAAGCTATATTCACTGGGCTGCATGGCTCCACACAGTTTAAAAGAAATGTAGATAGGCATCATATTTTCAACTTCTGGTCAACTAGGATCTCCCCAGTTATTCAAGACTGCTGATAAACAACAGAAAATGGCTTGGTGAGTCCTTCTGCCAGTACCTTCAGTATTCTTCAGTGTATCTTATCCAGCCTCAGTGACTTGTGCATGTCATAATGAAGTAGCAGATCAGATCACTAACCATTTCCTCTTGGATTATGTGGGCTCCATTCTGCTCCCTCTCTCTGGGCAATGATAGAATTTCTTCCATATCCTGTAACTGCTGTAATCAGAGACTGATCAGAACTTTTAGGCAAAAAGAACTACCACAGAATTGTTGATAACATTTCCCAAGTTACCCCCATGGTCTTGATTTTCTAACTGATCAGATTCACTGTCTGGCCATAAAAAGATAGTCTAAAAAATGGCAAATCTCACCTTTTGAGTCAGTGTGTGATCTTTCTGCTGCCTTTTGTATAGTATGTATAAACAATTTTTCAAACTTCCTGTACAAATACCTATTTTTTCCTATACCTGCTCCAGTTCTGACTCTCCCCTTGCTTTATTTTGAGTTGAAATCAAAGCATCTATATTCTCAGCACAGTGAAATAAGAATCAGCTGCATTTATAAACTACAGGTGTGAACAGTCCTCTTTACTATAGGCACTGAGTTGTAGTTAGGAATTAAAGGCAGGGAAATGATGCCCTGGGAAATGCCAATATTTAGTAATGACTGAGGAGTTTCCTACAGCATCCTACCAACCTGTGGCCTGCATTGCCTTCAACTCTATCTGATATTACTAAAAATAAGTGTATAGAAGAGGTGGCTATAAGAAAACATCAGTAGCCAAAATGTTTATTATATTAATGTGTTGAACAATGTGTTTCTAACATTATACATCTCATTGAAGTGAATATTCACATTTCGAATTCATATATATTAGTGATTTTACTTTGAAATCAATAGGTTTGAATAAAGCTGTCAGTATGAGCAATTTTTTTCTGTTACCTAATTAAAAAGACCTAATTATCTGATAAAGGCATAAGTTTTGTCACCAGTCCACTGATTGCCTTTTCATTTTTCCTTTAGTTGGTATTCTACAATAAAGATTTTATAGAGTGTTCAGTTTGAATGTAATTAAAATGCTAGTATATTTTGTGTACCCTTGTTAGTATTAGAGCATAAATAAAAGACTGCATAGCAGAATAACTTTTAAAATCAAAGGCCTTTTTCCAAATGTGGTGAAAACTGGCAGAAAGTACAACTGCCCAACGTGTGCAGATGGAGGCTTACCACTTTTGAAAAGCATCTCCTAAAGGCTTAAAAACCTGACTAATGTGGTTGTGGGCTGCAAATAGCCACCAGATACCTCCATGTGCACATAAATGTATACGAACCTTAGAACTGGATGTAAATGGAGACTGACTACATGTGTTGAGGTTTCCAAGGGCAGAAGGCCAAGCTGCATAACTTCGCTCTGCATATTTCATCAATAGAATGGTTTCTCTCAGCTTACTGCTTCACCCTTATTCTTCTTTGCAAACATTACCACTTGACAGCTTCAAACTTTTTTCTTTGTAACAATTAAAAATGCTCACCAGTCCAAATTTTGACATCTACAAGCCTCAATACAAAGTCACCATCTCCAAGGTAATTGTTTGTTTATAACTACCTCTTGGTACGTCTCTTTTAGTCAGTATTTTAGAATCTGTTTTGAACAATCTCTGAACATACACAATGTTCTTCCAGATTGTGTCAGTTTGTCCTGGATTTTACCATTATTTCCTAATGAAACTAGGAAAAAATATCTTATCGATATTTTCTACTCTTATTTTCCCTCTGCAGGGCAATATGCAGTCTTTGTAGTGAGTAATATTCTCTTCTTTTATTCTCATGGAGGGAGTTGTTGGTTCATTTCCTTTCCTCAGCCTGAACTCATATTAGTGCTATAGCCTTGCAGTTATGGTGGGAAATGTGTACACAGCATTATTATTTTTTTGCCTGATAAGTGATTATCTAGCAATATTCTTAGATGCTTGAATCACAATCCATTCTTGTGATAGTAATGCTAACGTTGCACCAAAACTTCACATTTTTCTTACTACTTTATTCTGGCAGTCACATGGAAGATTTAACACTCAGTTGTATCAAGCCCATTTCTGATATATTAGAATTTTGTATCCACTGGCATCTTTCTACTATTTGAGAAATATTCAGACAAACATATTTTCCCTATCTAATGATAATATTGGGTGGCCATTTTCAAGGGTATTATAAACAGCAGTTAGTTCTGAAATATCCATGGAAAGCAGAAGTTATTTTCTCATATCTTTCTTTGCCTTTGATTCTGTAGAAATCCATGAGATTACTGTATAGTAGTTTTTCTTATTTCTTTGAAGTAGGATCCATGCTTAAGGTTCTGATGATTCAAACTCAATTTTACTTCTGCTTTGTCCTGTGAAGACTATCTGAACAGTTCAGCACTATTACACCACCATATTTATTTCTAACATAAGATTCTGGGGGGAGCATTCTTGTGTATGCATAAAAAGGGGAAATGTTTATGTGATAAGGTAAAGGCAAGCATGAGATTCAAGCCTACCAAGAGGCTTGAAAAAAACATTGAACAGGTTCCACCTCAGCCTGTACATTTTCATAACTTCAATTGTATAATTATCAGTGAATTATATGTATTTTTTTTCCTTTTTGGTACTCAGCAGATTCTTAAAGGAGAGTTTTGTTTTGTCCATGAAGATATGTGGGTCTTGCCCTAAGTATCAAGATTTTCCTTTGCCTCAGCTTATTACAAGCATTAGGACTTACTGCTGTGCTAACAAAGTGTAAAATGAGAAGGTGGAAGAAGTAATGAGTAAAACAGCCAAAGCTGTATGATGCTATTTCTGTTTCTGCCTGGCAGTGAGTTTGTTTTTCTTTGGGTAGAGGAGTTGTTGACATGACATAGGAGTGTCCATGACACTTCTACTTCTAGATGGTTAGATAAATAAACTTCAGAAAAACAAGAAGATCAAATTGTAAACTATATTTGAATGTTTTCATTTTTTATTGGGAAAATACTGGGTATCTTTCTGCTACTGATGCTGAGCCATCATTGGAAATGAACTCCAGGTTTTCAAGCTGTCAATGACTTTTAACTATGTTGTCTAAAGGATCATCCACCGACAACAGCACATGTACATCTTAGAAAGACTCAAAACCGATGTCAATGAAAAGGTTCTCCTCTCATATCCAATAGGAGACAGTATCAAGCTCCACTGAAATGAAAGGGGCGTTGATCTCAAATCTGAAATATTTGATGTTGTTTGTTCAGAAATGTTATCTGAGAAGTAAAGGCTTGGTGACTTTTCTTCCTCATGTGGTAATTCAGAGCAAAAATTCTTTTTTTCTTATTTTTTCATTATCAAGTAACAAGTTGATTAGAGATAAAAACACATTCAGGTTTTGTTCCACAAAGTCACTAACAGGACTGCAGATCTCCAAACGAGAAGCATAGACCCAAACCAGAAAGCTGTAGATGCATAATAGAGCAATGTCCATCATTGAAACAAAAAAAAAGCAAAAAAAAAAAAATCCTTTTTAAAATCACTTATTAAGACAACAGGATTGTTGCAGATGTAAATATTTTAGATTATGGTTTTGCAGCAATTTGGAATTTATTGATAATTTAAGGTGGATCAAATGGTTGAATCTTTAAAATCCTTAATTGTAAACCAATATTGTTTAACAAGGCAGTTGTATGTAATCTATTATAATAAATACAGTGAATTAATTACCATATGGCATAATAACTATATCTGCAAGCACAGAAACATAGAAATATATGAATACACAAAGATATATTGACATTTAAGTGTAGTAGGAGTATTAATAACCAAAGCTACAAAGATATATAGATATATATATACACACACACATATATATACACACATATTTAAGTATGCAGGTAGATAAATTAATAGATAGGTAGAGAGATTAGTTTGAAAATTTCCCTCTTGATATGAGTGAGAATATTTATGTACAATGCACCAGCATTCCATGACAGGCCGTCCTGGTTTAACACCCTGCTCTGGACAGGTCAGTAGCTAACACTGGGAAGATTTTAGTCTCCCCACAGGAAAGGAGAAAGAGAAATTAGAGAGAGATTTGCAGGTAGGAAACCAACACCAAAACAGCTTTAATGAAACAACAATAAGTGAAACACTGAAACAGGTCATCTAGAGAGGTGGTAGATGTACTGTTCCTGGAAGCACTCAAGGTCAGATTGGATGTGGCTCTGAGCAACCTGTTCTGGTTGAAGATGTCCCCGTTTACGGCAAAAACCCAATTCAAACTCTGCCAGCAACCACATGTCAAAGCTGATGCTGAAGGGCGGTACTGGAGAGGGTCTCAGGCTGGACTCAGAAACAGTAAGTAGCTGAACTCAGGGACTGGACTCAGGAACGCATGATGGATTCAGGGGCAGAGAGACAGATTATGACCTCCCTGAACATCAGCCACTGAAGAAGAGAGGCTGACCTTTGTGATCTCCTAAGCTTTTATACTGAGTATGATGTGGAATATTTCAGCTGGCCAGGCTGGGTCACCTGTTCTGTCCACACTTCCCAACAGGTGCAGCCTCCAGTGAAGGGATGGCTTTAATTTACAGGAGAATAGGTATGAGCCATGGCCTCTCTGCACACCAATTGCCCAAATACCTTGGTATAACTTTCAGGCTGAAAAGTCAGAGAAGAAGTGTTCTGCAGCAACCCAAACAAGCTCAAAGGCCATGGTCACGTCTCAAGGGGTCAGACTCACTTTCACCCTTTCATTTGCTGTGCTAGCAAATCATATTGCATGGTACACCTGAGATCTCAGCCTGCTGCCATCCAGAAGAGCTGAAAAGCCCTTCTATATGACTGCTTACTTTCAGAATCTCAGATAATTTAGTTTTGTCACATACTTAAATATCCATTTTGATGTTTAATATTAGTTTTGACCCCAGCTTGGATGACCTGTTGCTGGCAAATTCTTCTAGTTATGTAAAGCCACCCCACTTGGCCACACTCCGGGTACCAGGCACATTCGTTTGTCATGGGGTGACTGATGGTCAGTCTCTCTCTCTCAGGAGATAAGAGACCTTCTAGGCAAACAGGAGAACAAATGCACTGAGGGAGTGCCTAAGCTTACTGGCACACTGCACCTTCACAATAAGCCTCCTCTCTCAGATCACATCTGGTCAAGCTGACCAATTGCCAGTCCATTCTTTGGAAAATTTCTTCCCAAATGTAGCGGTTTGGGATATAATTAAGGCAAGCCTTAAATGTCCTGAATTACTGTCTTTTTACAGTGGGAATTTTTTTCTTCCTGCATGCTTGGATTATGCTAGTTAGTGTGTACCTGGTACATGTGCCTGGAGTGGGCAGGGGAAAGAAAGAAAAGATGTTGCTCAGAAGTTATGCTAAACAGCCTAAGGGTTGTTGCTGCAGACTGTGGCGTCACACATCACAAGGATCTAGTGGGAAATTGAAGTATTTTTTAGCTTTTTTCTATAATCAAACCAGCCCATGTTACTGCTCACAATTAGAAAGCTTTTAGTAAACATTGTGGATTTCTAGTAATTCTTTTCCAAGCAGCCCTAAGGGAGTTTTCATTGATCTATTTATTTACTATCTTATAATTCTGCAAATGTATATTTACTTGCATATTTTGGGTAACGCTGTCTTTAAACAATAATGTTATTCAACTGGATTCAGTTATATTGCTCTGACATTAAGATACAACTTTAATACTTTAATAGAGAGCATTTTAGTACCTTAACAGAGTCTTTTGAGATAAATTGAATACTTTGCAGCTGTTACATTTTGAAAAGTGGAGCTGAGGTGCTGTGAATACCCACTGTGCTCACTTCAATTTTACCTGAGATGGCTTAGAACTAACTTCTCATTGCCTGAACGGGTAGATTTAGACCAATAGGAACCTACATAATTTAGCCAGTGTCTTCATTGAAAGATACAGTAGTATTTGGTTTGCATTTATCTTAAAAGGATAGATCTAATTTAAATGTCCATATATGTTAGTGTGACATGGCCAAAGTTCTACAAATTTATTGAACAAAGCTAGCAGTGGGGATAGCTTCTTGCTAATGTCAAATAAATGCCACTATTTCAGACATAATTTACTGCAGCCACTGACCACTGTTAGCACAGAGAAATTGGAAATGACGTATGGATGTTTCATCACTGTCTATTCATCACAAGACTCAGTGCACGGACCCACGTGAAATAATCTTGGAAAAATAGGAAATTTGTATCTCACATGCTTCGATATTCTTTTACTTCCTTCTAGACCTTATCTGAGTGTTGTTTACCTTGAATGATCCTTTTAAATGCACAAGAGTTAATAAAAACTGAGTTAGATTTTGGAATTAAGAAATCATTGATCTTTACTAATAAAGGGTTTCTTAGTCTTAATAAAAAGGAGCATGTGTATGGAGAATTGCTGTGTTTATGTACTGGTGGGTTTTTATCTGAATGAGAATGTGTATAGTATTCCCTAAAACACATAAATACTTTATTTGCCTTTCATGGTCTAGTGTATATGGATGATGCAATTGCCTTACATAAGTCCCAAAACCTAAAATGTACATACCTTTTCTTAAAATACTGATGCAAAAATAATATGGAGTGGGAGGGGTAGGATTTATAGAGGACATGGTAAGGAGGTGGCTGCAGATTTTTCAAATATTTATTAATAGACTCTTTTGTGTCATCCACTGCCATAGTAACAGAATATCTCATGCAATCATGCCCTCATTCTTCACTTTTCTGGAGATAAACAGATGGGAACTGAGATGTACAAATGAAAAGACAAAAACCTCAAAGTTAGAACTGGATTTCTGTACTAGAGACTCTATTAAAATCTCAGTCTCTGGAGTCCTAGTCCCTTGTTTTAACCCAAACTCATCTGTCCTTTTTACTGTAACGTGATGTAATTAATTGTTTTTTTTTCACAAAACAAATGATTAATAATGTTTTTCATTTGCTAGGATTTTCCAGATTATGTCATCGTGACTGATTTACCTAAATCAGGTAAAATGAAGAAGCAGCTTTTGTTACTTGAAATATTTTGAGAAAATACCTTTCAAAAGTTTTCCCAGAGACTCAATTGAGGGATTCTGCCTCAGTGGGAGGGTACAGAACACAAACTAGATACATCAAGAAGAGAAGTGTTACAAGGAGATCTATCTCTAGGTAAGGTGGAGAGACCTTTGTTAATAAAAATAATATCTGATTCAGGTGAACATCTGAGTATCATAAAGAAAAATGACCTAAAGTCACCAAAGAATACATATAGCGTCAATAAAGTCACAACCAAAGTATCTTTTATTACCATTAAGATTAATCCCTCCTGGGAAAGCTTAGCATCTTGTTCTGCTGGTAAATATTACAGGTTTCAGCAGCTGCCAGCTTGGTTTGCAAAGCTTTTGAAGTGGGCCAGAGGATGACTGTGGGAAGAGTGAGGCTAAATCAGGGAAAAAATAATCTAGATGAGCTAGCATTCCAGCTATAAACAGATGAGACCCTGAATTATCATCCCAGAATATCTTTACCTTGTAACTGATTTCTTAGCACTTTCAATTCAATGAGCTATGCCTCAGTGTAAGGCTTTTTTTTTTCAGCTAGATTGTTAGGTTTAGTCCAAAGCATTCCTCAGCTCTAGTGCCATGGGGCAAAATGAATTGTGCTGCATGTAAGTTAGTTCTTCTGAGCACATAGGCATGGTGTCTCCCAGCTTAAGCAAATGCTTGAGAGCAGTTTTCTGCAGAACTCATTCAGCCTAGTCATTCATCATCTGGCAGCAATGAGATATAATCACATGGTTTTCAGCTCAGTTGGACATTCCTCAACGTATCATATAGTAGCATTTGGATGCCTAGGTATAATGTCTTTTAAAATTTTATTAATTCTTTAAGACAGAGGTATGAAAAGATTCTTTTTCAGAGGAATCAGAACTGTTCTTCTCATGATTCAAACTTTGTGGAGGCTTTACTCAGGAGAGAGATTGTAGTGGCCTCTCTATGGGTATTTTCCCTTGCTAGTTTTGTTTATTTTACTACTGAACAAATGAATGTGGAATTTGTAGTTTAAACTTTTCCCCATCTGAATTATGTGATGGCTTTTCTGGGGAAGTGTGTTTTGCCATGCTAGCAAAGTAATTTCCTCCAGCTGCTAGCCCTAAACAAGATACCGTGAAGAAATTTAGCTCCATCCTAGCCAAAACAAGCCCTCCTTTGTTCATCTTTATTATGCCTTCAGTACACCAACAACTTTTTACTCTGGCCTGATTTCTGCAGTTTCGGATTTTGTGTTTATTGGGTTAATAAAAATATTTACAAACACAGCCTTCTGCAACATATATTTTCTATGCTTCATGACTTTTTCCCATAAGTAACTACATCTTTTTCCCCTACAGAAATGAAACTGTGGTGTCATAGGTTACAAACAAGATCAAAAGTCTGCTGCTTAGTCCTCTTTACATTATTGGGCTAAACTGGACTTCCAGCTGTGACTATGTCCTGTTGAATATCTTTCCTGATTTAGAGTCCTAGGCCAGGGAGGCTATTAGAAAATTCCTTGTGACCTCCAGCTTAGGGACCAATACATGTTATTCAAACACGCCTTTCATTAGGGAGGAGTTCTCTGGGCATGTGTCTTTCTGTGATATCTCCTTCATACTATATAACTGGGATGGAGAATTTATTACTGAATTACTAAAACTGGGATAATATTTACCTTTTCTTTTAATGCAGTTCCACCTGTATACCTGGTAGTGGAATAGAGTAAGTTTTAAGAGGTGGCATAAAACCACAGAAAGATATTTTGTATCTGATACAAAAGCATATAACCTGTCAGTAAGACAGGTAAATACAGAAAAGTAGATCATGGGAAAATATCGGTGAGTGTAGTGAGATGTTTTTTCAAAACACCAGAGACAGAATCAATACTTTAAAAACAGTTATACAGGCATCACAGCATCAGAGATTTTTAAGAGATGATCACATCCTTTTACTGCCTACTTGCCAGGGGTCTTACATCTAGAATGGATATATTTTGTGTTGGGTTGTAGAACACTGATTTTGTTAGTGCCTTGAAAAATAGAAGCATCATGAATAATATGTCTTGTATTACAGCAAATGAAACTTAAGCAGCAGGAGTGAAGGTTCTTTTATGAGCACATCCTTGAATTTTCCATTCTGGTTTGGAAAGAGATAAAAGGGGGGATTTTACATTTCTTTCATAACAGTTGACGAAGAATAGTGTTTTAATGATTTGCATTCTTAACATTTGTAAATGAAAGCGCACAAACTGTATTGAGTAAGGGACATACAGAGAAATCACTGATGTTTTCCTTTTTATGACATGATTGTATTGTGAATCATGTTTATTTATATTGCATCTGCAGGTTGGAACAGATGGTCTTCATCCCTTAGCTATAGGGAATGTGCCTATGATTATAACATTGATTGTGCCAGCATGGCTTCCTTGGATGTAGATTCACTGTTTGAATTGTGCTGGCAGAGTACGGAGCACTGCAGGTTGTGCTTGGGGTGCAGAATGCAGGTGGACATTGGACGATGATCTGAGGGCAGGTGACTCGGCTTACTTGTGTCTGCTATACTTTAGAGTAAGCAGTATGCTGCTGTTAACAGAATGTTGTTCACTTCAATATCATTTGGATCTGGTCTCAAAATAAATAAATATGGACAGGTTGGATTGTAATTTGAGCTATCTGAACTGATTCAAATTGCACCATGCAAGCAGCTAACATCTTTAGCAACAATATGTAGTCCAAGCAGGTCTGTTGCTCAAGATTTTTCAACTTTTTCCATCTGTTTTGCACGGGGCTGAAATACATAAATGATAGTCTGTGACAAAGAATAAAAGGCAACTCACTATTGAGAATACTCTTGTGTTTGTTGCAGCTGGAGATTCAGCATTAAAGCCCTTAGAAGTTTTTATAATTTCCTGCAATTGCTCTAAGAGGGCACAAAATGCCACAGAACTGATTGTAAACCAAGGTAGAAATGATGTGGCCCCTTCCTCATATTGAGAGTACAGTTGTATCACCACTACAATTGGCATCATTGACAGTCTGCATAGTCTGCATAGATTCAGTAGAGAGGAGTGTGATAGAGGGCCAGATCTCTATTAATTTCAACAAAGCATTCTGCTTAGGAAACTGTCAGCCTCTGGACTCGACAAGCATACACTCTCCTGTCCTTCCAGTCTGACCTCAGTGCCATGAAAGGTTATGGAGCAGATCTTCTTGAGTGCCATGCAGCATGTACAGAATAACCATGTGATCAGATCCAGTCAGCATGAGTTTAGAAAAGGCAGGACCTGCTTGACTAAATCAATTTCCTCCTACAAGCAGATAACCTGCTTAGTGGATGAGGGAAAGGCTGTGGATATTTTTTGCCTAGATTTTAGTAAACCCCTTTACACCATTTTCCACAGCATTCTCCTGGAAAAACTGGAAGCTCAGGGCTTGGATGAATGTGCTCTTCACTGGGTGAAAAAAGGGTGGGATGGCCAGTCCAATAAGTTGTGGTAAATGGAATGAAGTCCATTTGGCCGCAGGTCACAAGTGCTATTCTCCCTCCGCCTGGGTCACAAGAATCCCATGCAATGCTACAGCCTTGGGAATGAATGGCTGAAAATCTGCATGGCAGAAAAGGTCCTAGGTGTTCTAGTCAACAGCCAGCTGAATATGAGCCAGCAGTGATACCAGGTAGTCAAGAAAGCCAATAGTATCCTGGCTTGTATCAGCTATAAAGTGATCAGTAGGACTAGGGAAAAGTTCATCCCACTGTACTTGGCACTGGTGAAGCTGCACCTTGAATTCTATGTTCAGGTTTGGGCCCTCACTACAAAAAAAGACCTTAAGGTGCTGGACCATGGCCAAAGAAGAACAAAAAAGCTGGTGAAGGATCTGGAGCACAAATGTTACAAGGAATGGCTAAGCGAACTCAGGCTGTTAAGTTTGGAGAAAAGGAGGCTGAGGGCAGACCTTATCGCTCTCTACAGCCACATGAAAGGAGGTTGTAGTGAGGCAGGTATTGTCCCCTGCCAATTAATGTGTGATAAGGACAAGAGGAAATTGCCTCAGGATGTGCCAAGAGAGGTTTAGACCAGATATTTGAAAATATCACTTCACTGAAAGTGTTGTCAAGCACTAGAAAAGACTGGCCTGGGAAATGGTGGAGTCATCATCCCTGAAGGTATTTAAAAGACACGTGGAAGTGGCACTTCAGTACGTAATTCAGTGATGGCAGTATTTGGTCCATGGTTGGACTTGATGACCTTAAGGGTCTTTTCCAATCTGAACAATTCTGTGATTCCATGTTTGTTGTGAACATTTCCTTCCTAGGAGTAATCCATGAAGCAATGCTTACAAATCTGTACCAACAACTGTTGCTAGGCGGTCACACCACAGGGAATATGTATTTCTGTTATGCTTCTGCAGCTAAAGATGTTTCTGTGGAGCTGATTTTAGTCAACACTCACTTCAGATATGGGACCCTGTGGTCAGTCTCCAATAAAGCAGAGCACTTAACGTGCTGCAAGAATGAAGTTTTATGCATAGAGACCATATAGCAGCTGCTGGGTGATTTAACTTTTTTCCATGTCATGCTTTTGACTTTCTATTTTACTTCAGTCTATTATTTCAACAGTGAAAATTTCTGGCATATAATTAGTTATGAAGCTATTCACACTCAGAGGAGTTTCTCTTTAAGGCACACTGAGATATTATCTCAAGGGCTCTTTCATTTAGCTAAACTTTTACTGTTGAAGCTGATTCCTCTCTGTAAAGATTGGATACAGCCTTATCGATTAAACGAAACATCTCTTGATTACCACCAATATTCCTGCCACTCTTTACTCTCAGTTTACCATCAACAAAACTTCTAATGTGCTTCTAATTTGACAGCAAATAATACATATAACAAATTTTTAACTTCCAAAAAGCCTTGAAGACATGAATATTTCTTCATAATATGATTGTGGATGATAATATTATTATGGATTTAGGCAGAGAGTTTTCAAAAGCATATCTGTTTAACAGACATTCTTTCCTATTGCAGAAGCAGTTCTGCAGTGCAGGTTATGGAGGATTTGAGTGCAGCACAATAAATAGTCTTTCAATGTTAATTTCTCAGAACCTACTGGCATTAAAAATGTGAGTGAGCCTCTGAAAAGAGTTTGTCATTTTACAGACTGCCAAAGTAAAGGATAGGAGGTAGAAGTCCAACAACCAGAGTAACTCAAATAAACCATAAGTCCTGTAGAACTTTAACTCTCCTGGTAAAGAACCAACCACATTTAAACATTTGTCATGTACTCATGTTCTCTGGACTATTTCTACTCTTGAACAGAATCAAAGCCGGTAAATTACTATACACAGATTAAAAACATAAATAATTTCCCTCAATAGCAGGAAATATTAAAAATCCCAGAGATTACTTGATACTAGGGATGGAAAATAGCAGTTTGACTTTATGCCATCAAAACTACCCTTACAACGTACACTCACAAGCTGTCCTGCAGTGTCATGATGACCAGGAAGAACAGTTCACCAGCAAGGATTTATCACCTGCAGGAAGCCTGCATCACCATAGACTTTGTTCCCAGGATAGTGGAAAGACAGAGACTGCCTTGGAACTAGGAAACGATTGTATTCAAAAGTGCTAGGAAATCCATTTTACTTAGAATAAGATTTCATTTCAATGCCAAAATATTTGTTGATGAAGCTGTCATTATCTGAAGTGAAGATGAGGAAAACTATGCACAGGAACGAGGACAAACTGAAAAAAAATATAACCATTCTTTATTCTACAGGCAAAAAAGGGAAATATCTTTTTTTTAATAAAAAATATACAAGTAGAACTTTCCACATAGTTCTGTTAACAATGGACTGACTATATTGATCCTTTTTTTTTGTTTCCATAGCCTATTGGTTATAAAAGTTATTGCAGATATCCATTTCGTCAGTATAACCCTGCTATTGTTTTAAGTCCAGAGTTTTCACTTGTGTAGAGAACTTTATTGGAAGATGCTTTATGACAAATAGACAACAATAACAGTTATGACACTGCAACAGCCTAATACAGAATATACTTACCTATCCTAGCAAGTTCAAAAGACAATGAGCACAAGACTTCCAATGGTAATGGCAGGAACACCAAAAATATTTAAGTAGAAATAAACAAAGATGTAATCTTTAGAAAATCATGAATATGTGGCACATGAAACAAAAAATTCAAACAACGGGAACACCAAATAAATGAGAAATTGATAACTAAGCCAATCTTCTATTATTATAACTATTACAAAATATAACAATAATTTTCAGATAAGTACAATGGAACTAACACATTCTGTAATGGAGGTATTTTATGCTTTCCCTGAAGAGGCATTGAATGAGTAATAGTATTTCTACTGCCCTTAGTGATGATTTCAGTTCTGAAGGAAAATGTTGTTTCTTTATAAACAGGTGAATAGGACTGCGGATACAAGTTTGTTTTGTGTTTAGTTTATAGATAAGATAATATTAGAACCATATTGTTGGTGTAAACCATTCAGTTTTCAAACATTTTGGAAGAAAAAGTGTTTGGAAATCAAATATTTGACAAGGCAGGTTTAAGCACAGTGTGTTAGTTGCAATCTTGTAATGGACCTAACCAGACAGACTCATGCTTGCCTGTGCTAAGTGCCTGGTGAAACACAGAGTTGGTTCACATAACACCTATCACAAGAACAAACCTTTCAAAAGAGGTAATGCTTACAAGAAGAGATAGTACCACAACAGACAATATAACCAAGCTGAGCAAAGTAGGCAAAAAATGTAGTTTATAAGCTATCAGTTAACAAAAAAAAAAAAGCAGCAAACCTCAACCTGAACATGGGTTTGGAATAAACGTTTGAAGTTCGAAGTATTGATGCTAATAAATTGAACACATTAAAAAGAATAAACTATCCAGAATGCCAGTGATTTCAAGTTTGAACTTCTCCTGAAAATTATTGTATTGATCAGACTAGAGGAAGAAACTTAGCTCCACAGTTCATTTGATTTTTTTCCAGCTCTTTCAAATGGCCTTATAAGTTAATTTTTTCCTTGTCCTTTCATGATTAGAAGATTAACTACAAAAACAATAAAACACCTAAGCAAGCACTTTCCTTTTTCCTACTTATGTAAGAATGGTTGTCGCTTTTCACTAAGTTCACAGCTAAAATCCGACTGACCACAATGCAGAACACTGTTTGTACGCTATAGTAAGAGTCCAGCAGCTAAAGACCACTGCTTTATCATGCTAAGATGTTTTACACTCCTTTCTTTCTCAATGGCATTTTCACACCTTTCCATTCAGAAGGGAAGACCAAATTGTTTATCATAAATACAATTGAGATCTAAATCTCAGACAACAACCTGCTATTCTAGTTGGCCTTAAAGAGATGTTTTACATATTTTATAAAAGAAAAGAAATCATTTAAGTAATGTCATCAAAACAATTTAATCATAAAAAAGGATGGGTTATCTCTGATGATTTTGTCTAATTCTTAAATAATTTGTTTTCTCTGACCTTAAAAACAGCAGATCTTCATATTGGCTTTATAGAAGCACATAGCAGGTCTCAGTTAATGCCAGGGAGTGCTAGGTTTGCTCCAGACATCTGAATCTGTGGAGTTTCCTTGCTGGAGCACAATGTTTTATCAAACATCCCCTGAGACTGCTATGTCACATAGATGAATGAATATTCAAAGTTGGTTCAATGCTGCGTGTTTGATGTCTGCAGCAGGAGACTGATAAAAATGAAATAGTAGAACTAATTCTGACACAATAGTTATGGGTTACATAGTTAAGTGTCAGTAGCACCAAAGTACAGAATGTCAGAACATCTTTGAAAGTGCAGCCCCACAAGACCACAACTAAACGCTACAAGTACTTCAGAGCTACATGTCAAAAAACCTCAACTGTCTCAAAAGCACCTTCTGCATGAGGTACAGCAAATAGAGTTGAGAACAGCCAGCCAGCCAGGAGCTTCATGTAATGCTTAAATTGCAGGTGTAAGTCCATCTGTGCTGCTATTGTTCCTAGATATTCTCATTAGACTGAAATGCTCAAAATTTAAATTAATTTAAAAACTACTGTGGACCTCTGTTTCATCAGAATTTAGTTACCACATAACGTGCCAGAAGTCCATGATAATATGTTTTCATTCATTGTGTTACTCTACAATTTAGAAATTCACTTCAAAATATTAGCCTTCTATCATCATGCGATCTTGAAAACCAATTAACTTTTTTTCCTCCACTCCAGAATACTTATTGCCTTGATAATTATCCACACACCTAGGTAGGGCATATTTTAAAAATAAGGTCTTCAGAATCCACGTACCCCAGTTACCTGTTTTCCTCAAGAAAATAAGTAGCAGTCTCTCTTTTTAAAATCAATATCTGTATCAATATCAGTGCTACATTTACCTATCCCTTTTAACATCGTTATTCTGTGTGATAGTAACATAGAGAATGAATGAAAATATAGAAATGAAATAAAGAAATGTTTTTAATAATATATTTATGTATTCATCAGGAAACATGGCACAGTTATTTGACCAATCAAGTACTGAGTGTGACACCATATTAGAAAAAGTATTGCCAGGGAGGAAAAAAGCCATTCATTTTCTGAAAGTGCAATGGCCAAATTTTCTGTCCCTAAAATATTCTCCCTTCCTTTTAATGCAAGAAAGAATTTAATCTTTCTGTTTGTGCCTTCTTATAGGGCAAGTCCATCAGCATGTTAGGGATGGCCTTGCTGTGAAAGTTCTTAAATAGGGGCAGGTGCAGAAGCTCCTTTGGGAAGGTTCTCAGATTGAGGTTGGGGGATTCGAGGCCACTGGCAGTTCAACAGATCCTTGCAAGAATTACCTCTACCTGACCCTTTTGGGTATGCATGTGCAGTCAGGTAGAGAGGAGCAGTTATCCCACCCACAGATGAGGTGGGGGAAGGGAGCAGTGCCTGTTCATACACCTCCCTCTTTTACTGTTAACCAGGAACCTCAGAAAAGCCCCCTCAGACATTCCCAGCCCTGCGCTCAGTCAGTGTTTAAGACACAACAATAGAAGGAGAAAACTCAGTCTTTACAGAATTGCAGGAAGATAAGCAGATCATGCAACTGTGCTACCCTAACAGAATGTGGAGCTGTTTGAGACACACTGTTAGCCAACAGCTGTACAGACCATTTCCAAATAAGCTCGAGTACTGTTCTAATATTGCTTTTTTACAGACTTCCTGGACTTGCAAGTGCCAACTTCCAGTCGTAGCCAACAAAATTACAATAATTTGACCTCTGAAAGCCAGTAACATTCTCATTAGCTATATTGGCATATGGGCTGGTCAGAAAATGTACATTTATTTTGTCATTTTGTATTATTCATATTGCTGTAGTTAGGCCAAGTTACCCAAAACATTGGTAGATACTCCCTTTGCCATAAGTAAGAAATATACAAGGAAGGATGGGTTCTGGAAGCAGTGCTTAGTTCGCTGAGGGTCAGAAACTCTTTGAGTGCTGTATGCCCACAATGTCCACCATTATCTTAGGGAATACTGGCATCACATAATTTGGAGGAAAAGATGTCCAAGCATCTGAGATGAAAAGGCGAAGGCAGTGACATAGCAGTGTAGAGATCAAAGAGAGTTAGAAGTTGGTTATCATACACTGTGAGGACATCTCACCTGCTAACAGTACAGCACACAGGAAATTGTCAGCTGAATGACATGCACACACTCCAAAATTAAAAAAAAGTTCAATGTCTAAATTTCACAATCTCAATAAAACCTCAGAGCAGAAAACAAGTTGTAGGAATCTTCATATTTATGAAATCTGATTAACCTAGACACCAATCTGCTAAGCAAAAGAAGGAGTTGATTTAGCAGCTGATTACAAGTGCTGAAATAAATTTTATTAGTCAGAAATATGGAAGGAAAAAAGGAATGCTGTGGACTTTTTCTAGTTAAGAGGGAAAAAAATGTCCAAGGAAAGATTTTTCTGAAAATATAAACTATCTGAAAAGAAGAAAGAGGTAGATTTAAATTCATGACTAACACAGAGAAGAATAAAATATGGACTAAAATGTAGGAGAGTTATTCTGTTACTGAAAAAATCACTTTTTCTTTCTCTACTCTATAACACTAGAAAGTCCTCAGAATTAAACTGAACCTCTGAAATGGCTTGCTTAATTCATAATGTAACATCCTGTGTCTGTGGTCCCTCATAAAGGAAAGCTTGAATCCACAGATTCTTGGTAAGAGAAGGTGTGTTTCTCATTCTTATGGAAAATGTTTGTGCAGACTCCTAGAACAAAATAAAATGAGTTTATGTTTTTTCTCAGTCAGACTTGCAATCACCTAAGAACTAAACTCAGCATGAATTAGGCTTTTTGAATACTAAGACAAAATCTGTACCATATTTAGCAACTAGAAGCACTTAGATCTCAGCAGATTCCCACTTAGGACAGCTCTTCTCTTCTTATTTATTTTTCTAAACAACTTCTACTTCTTTCTTCAGAATAAATAGAGATCACACAAATCTTGAAGAAGTTAAATCACAGTATTGCTAACCCTGGTTTGCTTTTAATGCAGAAATGGATTTTTATGCTGTATGCTCCATTAACTATATTTAACACACTCACAGCTCTTCTCTCCTAATCATTCGTCAAGCCCACATTGTGTATTAGTTTTATGACTCTGCAGATTATGTATTCCCTTGTGGTGGATTGACCTTGACTGGACACCAGGTGCCTACCAAGCCACTTTGTCACTTATTAGCAGTACAGGGGGGAGAAAAAATAATGAAAGGATCATAGTTTGAAATAAGGACAGGGAGATCACTCAGCAATTACAATAGTGGGCAAAAACAACCTCAGCGTGGGGAAATTAATTTATTACCCATCAAGTCAGATCAAGGTAATAAGAAAATAAAAATTGAACCTTAAAATACTTTTCCCCACCTTTCCATTCTGACTGGGCTCAGTTTTATTCATTAATTCTCTGCCTCCTTCTCCACAATGTTGATGAGCTCAGTCTTGGCCAGTGGCAGGTCCATATTGGAGCAGGCTTTGTTGGACATGGGAGAAATTTAGTTACTCAGTTATAGAAGGTGATCAGATTACTCTGGCAAGACCTGCCTTTCATGAACCCATGTTGACTGGGCCTGATCACCCGGTTCTCTTGCAAGTGCTTCTTGATAGCACTCAAGATCACCCGCTCCATGACTTTCCCCGGTACCGAGGTCAGACTGACAGGCCTGTAGTTCCCCGGATCCTCCTTCCACCCTTTCTTATAGATGGGCATGACACCAGCCAGCCTCCAGTCCAGCGGAACCTCCCCAGTCATCCAGGACTGTTGGAAGATGATGGAAAGGGGTTTGGCCAGCATATCCGCCAGTTCCCTCAAAACTCTTGGGTGGACTCCATCTGGCCCCATAGACTTGTGGGCATCTAGCAGGGCAAGCAAGTCTCTAACCACCTCCTCTTGGACCTTGGGAATCTCATACTTCTCTTCCGATCCTTGGAATTGTGCACAGAGGCAACAATTTTCCTTACTTTTAAAGACCGAGGCAAAGTAGGCATTGAGCACTTCAGCCTTGTCTTCGTCCCCTGTTACTCTTGTTCCCTCTGCATCTACTAGGGACTGGAGATTCTCCCTAGCCCTCCTTTTGCTGTTGATGTATTTGTAGAAAGACTTTTTGTTGTCTTTCACAGTCTTGGCCAATCGCATTTCTAGTTGGGCCTTAGCCCTCCTGATTTTTTCCCTGCACATTCTCACTCCTCCCTATAGTCCACCCAGGATGTCTGCTCCTGGATGTGGTCTTCCTGGACTTCAGTAAAGCCTTTGATACAGTTTCTCACAGCATTCTGCTTCGGAAACTGTCGGCCTCTGGCCTGGGCGGGTGCACACTCTCCTGGGTGAAAAACTGGTTGAATGACCGGGCCCAGAGGGTGGTGGGAAATGGAGTTAAATCCAGCTGGAGGCCAGTGACAAGTGGGGTTCCCCAGGGCTCAGTGCTGGGTCCAGTCCTGTTTAATGTCTTTATCAACGACCTGGATGAAGGCATTGAGTCCTCCCTTAGCAAGTTTGCAGATGACACCAAGCTGGGTGGAAGTGTCGATCTGCTGGAGGGTAGGGAGGCTGCAAAGGGATCTGAACAGGCTGGACTGCTGGGCTGAGACCAACGGCATGAGGTTTAACAAGGCCAAATGCCGGGTCCTGCACTCGGGGCACAACAACCCTAAGCAGAGGTACAGACTAGGAGAAGTCTGGCTGGAAAGCTGCCAGGAGGAGAAGGACCTGGGGGTGTTGGTTGACAACCGACTGAACATGAGCCAGCAGTGTGCCCAGGTGGCCAAGAAGGCCAATGGCATCTTGGCTTGTATCAGAAACCGTGTGACCAGCAGGTCCAGGGAGGTTCTTCTCCCTCTGTACTCGGCACTAGTGAGACCGCACCTCGAGTACTGTGTTCAGTTCTGGGCCCCTCACCACAAGAAGGATGTTGAGGCTCTGGAGCGAGTCCAGAGAAGGGCAACAAAGCTGGTGAAGGGGATGGAGAACAGGCCTTATGAGGAGTGGCTGAGAGAGCTGGGGTTGTTTAGCCTGGAAAAGAGTAGGCTGAGGGGAGACCTTATTGCTTTCTACAACTACCTGAAGGGAGGTTGTGGAGCGGAGGGTGCTGGCCTCTTCTCCCAAGTGACAGGGGACAGGACGAGAGGGAATGGCCTCAAGGTTCGCCAGGGGAGATTTAGGCTTGAGATTAGGAAGAAATTCTTCACAGAGAGGGTGGTTAGGCATTGGAATGGTCTGCCCAGGGAGGTGGTTGAGTCACTGTCCCTGGAGGTGTTTAAGGTGAGGGTGGATGAGGTACTTAGGAGCATGATTTAGGGATTGGTGGGAATGGTTGGACTCGACGATCCAGTGGGTCTCTTCCAACCTGGTTATTCTGTGATTCTGATTCTGTGAAATTTCTAGCAGCTTTTCACAGAAGCCACCTCTGTAGCGCCCCCCACTACCAAAATCTTGCCATGAAAACCAAACACATCCTTTAACAGAACTCCAGTTCTTACATGACTCTCTACAACTTTATTAGAAGATAAAAAAAGCCATTCAGATTCTTTACTGCAAGGGGAGTGTTTCTGCCAGCTACTTAAATTATGGGAAAGAAATGTTCAAAAGATGAAATTTATTTGGTGCAGTAAATTTGAAGAGCTACAGATGTATCATAGACTGAAAACATAAAGCACTGTGTGAAAATTGCTTGGTAAATTCATGTGTGATAGATCTAAAGGACTAAGTTCACATTTTTTAATATTAAATAGCAGGAGGAAATACAGAAAACAATAAATTCATTAAGCAGTAATCAGCTGGTTATGTCCTGTGCCTTCAATAATTTATTCCTGCCTGGATATTTGTCTATTTCTCCTTTTTCCTTACCTCTTCTTTTATTTTCTAGTTCATTCTGGATTTTACACCTTGGATGTTGTACTGAGCTTCAGAACATTTTACCTTATTTTTTGGTACTAGTATAGGTCTCCTTGGAATTAAAGCCCTTTCATATAGCAGTTTCATATCTTGGATTTATTTTTAAAGACAGCTTCCAAGAGTTTGGATATTTTCCATTTTTATAAGAGGATTGAGGTCCTCACAGACAGCAATATCTCTTGAAAACTCTTCGAGGAGAACCTACACTTCTGGATCTTCAGAGAGCGGATCAGTGTAATACCCTGACACAGGGCATGAAAACCTGGGGTCTGCAAAGAGGTTCTACCTGCACACGCACACACTTTGGTATGTGATAGGTATTATACTGAAACAGAGCCAGCTCTACCCTGAAAAGTAGCAGTTAACAGAAAGCAAGAGGAGCCGTACGAAGTCACTGAGAAAGATGAGTGACAGAGATGGCAAGTGTTTGTAATGGCATAATTTGGAAAATACAAAAAAAAGGCCAACTTTTTGCATTTAGCTGATCCAAGTATAGACCCTCAGCTACTGCTGATGTCACTGGAAAATATAACAACATGAGAGAAAGATAGAAAAGAAAGAGGTAAAATCTGCCCATGATATCTTTCTGTTTAGACAAGAGGTCTGTGAAGGTATGTTTTTCTAGGCCATACTATTACCAGAGGTGAAAACCAAAAAAAAAATATCAGAAGCAGGAACCATATGTCTACACTGTTCAATCTGATGGTAACTCAGCATTGTTGTATAGGTATTGAGTAATCTTTGTTGCCTGTTTTAACCTTCCACAAGAGTAATTTTCAAACTCATGACAGAGATGGCTGTCATACCTACAGCTAATATTTGGTTTCCAATTAATTCCTAAGTACTACAAGGCTGGTTTTCTTGGTACTAGTACCAGAATTAGCAATGAATCCCATAGATAAAGAATAAATAAATAATCACACAGAAAAGATATAAAGATCTTAACTTTTTTATATTTAAGGGAAATAATCTTTCAAGGCAATGTCCTGCTCCCCTTCTTGTTTATTTTGTTAGTCAAATAGAAAAAAAATTGAATTCACTTTCTGTTATTCTCCGATCATTTCAGTGACTCTCAATATTTAATACGTTTGCATTTCTTTCCTCTGTGATCTAAAAGAAATCTGTTGTGGTGCAGGAGATGGCTCTTATGCTGTGTTTTATAACCCTAGAAATGAACTTTGTGCCTGGGCCTTCAACCGTGGCAAGAGCATACAAAATTCTCCACAGCATGTAGTGAGACCATGGGTGTTTGTCTTCTCCTTTGGCAGGCCAGTAAGAAATGATAAGATGCCTATAACATCTTCCAAGAGATGGCAGACAAGTGCTCCTCTACCCTCCTCCTCCTCAATGGACAGGCAGCCTGCTATACAGCTCAGGGCAAGTGGGATGATGCAGAGGGAGTACTTCAGGAGGCGCTGGACAAGGTATGTTCTGGTTTTTCCAGGTGGATTTTCTGTGTGTGGATAAAGAGTGAACCTGCAAGGGCTTTCAGTGCTAAACTTCATGCAAATCCTAACACAGGACTACAAAGATGATCTAAGAGCTGAAGCACCTCCCATATGAGGACAGGCTGATAGTTGGGGTTGGAGAAGAGAAGACTTCTCCAGGAGAACTTAGAGCACAAGTCCTTTGGTAGTACTCTCTGCCGGCTTTACACTGAATAATTAAGCATTTGCAACTGCACAAAGACTCCAGTATAAAATAGTAACAAAGAAACATCTTCAACTCAGGTCTCCAAAGGATGAGAGAGTGCTTTTGTAGACTGTTAACTTCTACCAATCATAAATAGTCTGTTCTTTGTCCAAAATTGAGTGGGAGAGAGAGATCTTTCTCTTCCACACTTGAGAAAGTATTTGCATTTCCCTTTCTGTCAGCTTGGGAGTGAAGATATCTCTTAGAAACCTATTTGAGGGGTAAAAAAATTCCTCTGAGATATGCAGGGCTTTGTGTGGTTTGTGAAGAGTTTTTCATTCCTAAGGGAGAGGCTGCCAAAGTGATTAAGGAACAGTCACTTCAATATAGTCTTGCAACTCCAGCAAATACAACTAGAGCTGAGCCATAATCAAAACTCTTCTGTTAGTTCCAATAAATATTTCATCCTATTATAGAGAAAGCAATGTTCTTCTCTGGTAGTTTGAGTACTCAGCCAGTACTCACCAGGGGCCTAGATCCAACAGAGTGGTGAAAGCAACTATTAAGTTCACCCTGAAGCTGAGAAGCTCATGCAAACAGGACTAGATATAATACATTTCCATGAGAGACACGATATCAAAAAAACACTCCTGGACAGCACTTTTTAGAACAGCATTGCACTTGTGGGAACATTCCCAGACTATGCTGTAGGCAATGTCACATACTCAAGAGTAAGTAACTGCCTTTCAAGTTGATCATAATTCGTGCACCAAGTATATACTGCATTCCATTGCTGTTCCTATTCTTTTTCTTTATTGGCACCACATTAATTTATACATCAGCATTATAATGGTTCCACAGAGGTAGGCAGCTTATACCCCAACTTACCATATTTCACAAGCAATGTGTTTCTCTCCTCAATTTTATTAGCATCTGACTGCCTCTCTGACAAACTTCTGTGCACATTTATTGCTGTTTGAAATCACAGAATCATACTGAGTCCAACCATTCCTATCAAACATTAAACCATGCCCCTTAAACACCTTCAGGGAAGGTGACTCAACCACCTCCCCGGGCAGCCTGTTCCAGTGCCTAATGAACCTTTCCGTGAATTTTTTTTCCTGATGTCAAGCCTGAACCTCCCCTGGCAAAGTTTGAGGCTACTCCCCCTTGTCCTGTCCCCTGTCACTTGGGAGAAGAGGCCAGCTCCCTCCTCTCTACAATTTCCATTCAGGTAGTTATAGAGAGCAATGAAGTCTCCTCTCAGCCTCCTCTTCTCCAGGCTAAACAACCCCAGCTCTCTCAGCTGCTCCTTGTAAGACTTGCTCTCCAGACCCTTCACCAGCTTTGTTGCTCTTCTCTAGACTTCCTTCAGAACATCCTTCTGGTGGTGAGGGACTCAGAACTGAACACAGTATTCAAGAAGCAGTCTCACCACTCCCTGGACCTGCTGGTCACGCCGTTTCTGATACAAGCCAAGATGCCATTGGCCTTCTTGGCCACCTGGGCACACTGCTGGCTCATGTTCAGTCACTGTCAACCAACACCCCCAGGTCCTTCTCCTCGAGGCAGCTTTATAGACAGACATCTCCTAGTCTGTAGCACTGCACAGGGTTGTTGTGCCCCAAGAGCAGGACTCAGAATTTGGCCTTGTTAAGCCTCAAGCCATTGGTCTCAGCCCAGTGGTCCGCCCTGTTCAGATCCCTTCCAGAACCTTCCTAACCTCCAGCAGATCCACGCTTCCACACAGCTTAGTGTCATCCGCAAACTTGCTAAGGATGCACTCAATGCCTTCATCCAGGTCATTGAAAATGACCTATTGAAATGTTCTGTTTTATTTAATTACTTCAAGGCTTTATGTCCTAGGGATGCTTGCAATTTTTTTTGTAAAGACATTCTTACTTCATTGTACTAAATGCCATAAACTGCATTTAAACTAGCATTAGACAAATGACACACTCACACAGAGACAAGCAAGTGGATAAATGTTGCAGAGAGGCATAGTACAGGGAAGAATGATCCCACAGTCACACCCTCAGGAATGTTCTTGCTGAAATGATGTACTGTGTTACAGTCATTGGCATAAGAGATATCCTCTAAAGCTTCTCTAAATATCTTAGGTACTTAAGCAAATAACTGTACACTCCGGGGAGGATCTATGTCCACATTCTGCATTAATACACAATTCCTGTCACTAGAACTTCAGGCTCATCACAAAGCATAAAAGTGACAGGCATAACTGACTTCTCTCTGTGTAAACTTTTTTATGAAATATCTTACTCTCCTTCTTGCACACAGTTATTCAATTTAATTCTTAGCATACACATGTATGTCGTGCACTTCATTTCCACACCTACCTCACTTTGAATGAGGGCATTCTGGACAGGAGCTGGGTGCTGACCTTATTATCCTAGCAAATATGGACACAAAATTGCCTAGGGACTGTTGGAATAACTAGGCCAATGCCAAATTAGTCAAAGCTTGAAATTGATCATAACATTCACCAGCTTCAACACAATCCAATCTCTTAACAGAACAAAAAAATTCCTTGGTTTATGACAGCAAAGTGAATATCTGTATCAGAATCCAGTGTATCACAAAAAAAAATTAATTATTTCACATAGTATTAAATCTGAAATTACTTCTTCTCAATAGTACAAACTTAACTATGGCTCAGCATAGATCCTACAAGGCATTAATGGTGTGGCAAACTCTTTAAGAGAGACTACTTCTGTAATTTCTGCTTGTTATACTGACTAACTCCTACCATGTAAGATTCTTGTTATTCCAAGAAACAAGATGTATTATTTCCTGATCAAATCCTGTTGAATAGGGTGTAAAGTATTTAAATTCCAGGCCACTGAATGGCATTTGTTCAGGAGATATAGGTAACCCACTGCAGAAATCAGATGACAGAGATATTCCTTGGCTCCAAGGAACATACACATTTGCTTTGGTTTTTCTTTGTTGTTACTTTCTGCTGCTCAAAGAGTGTAATTCAGCTATTGTTGTTTTCTTTAGCTCAGCAACTGTGCACAAACATAAATCCTGTTTTTCAGCAGCAAAATTCCCTCTGCTACTGCTAGACCTGGCTCTACTCTTCAATCTGTAGACAAAACTCCAGGTAAGTTTTTTATTGATTTCTCAACATATCACTTAAAATAGGGCTTAGCAATGTTTATAGCTGCGGAAACACAAAACATCTATGCAAACACTGATGAGGAATTAGATCACATGCTTTCTAACTTTCAGAAACAAATTTCCTCTTTATTTAAATAAGTGGTGATAGGCATAGTGATTTTGCACATCTTTTCTACAATAATGCCGTCTTAACTGTTCTTTGCTAGCTACTTACTAGGCTGCTTCCATTCAAAACAATTATTAAACTCCCCAAAACAGAAGAACTGAGCTCTAGGACAGCATTTTTGTGGCTGAGTGTTTAATTTTTTTTTGTCAGAGAAATCAATAAAAATGCAAGAATGCTTGGGGTTTTTTTTCCTTAGAAAAGCATAGCTAAGGAAAGTTATTCAAATGAGCCTCTGACCATGGGTAGCTGATGGACTGAGTTCAGATGCTGCCTGTCACTCAGGTCATACAGTATATTTATGCTGGTTGAACTAGAAAGCTTTCAATGAAAGACTACTAAGAAGACTAGGATGAGGGATGAGGGTAAAAAAATACGGAAGTTTTCTAAAATTAGAAGGTACCGGGCCTTACAAACAATTTACCTGTGTCCTCATCAAGACTAAGAAAAAATTTTGTCCACATCAAGACAAATTTTATTGTCTGGTGGGGAATCCGTGGAAGAAAATACATAAATGTTGCTGTCTTAGAAGGGCTGATTATCACCACCTTTAGGATCCAGCTGGATATGGACCAAATTTGTCATTTTGTCTTGACTTACCTTGAAGGCCTTTAACCCACATGTGCTAGCATACAGAAAGGACATTAGCAACATTTATCCTCATTAAAAGACAGCAATACACAAAACTATTAGTAACATCAGAAATGTAACTTTTGCTATCTCAGTTGAGTTCAGGCCTGAGTGGATGTAAGTCCATTCATCTACCCAGAAAGCTGACTGAAGCCTTAAACACATACCATCTTGGAGCAGAGACAGTCGTCTAAGCTCCAGTTAATGTTGCCCATCATTACTCACCAAGAAGACCAGGAGTTATCACAATGTGGAAACTACACAGGTATCAATGGAATGAAGATGTCCAAAGTACTGTGAATTATGATGTATCCAATTTTGTCCTCCAAAATCTGTTCTTGGTCTTCCCTAACGTATTTGAAGATGAATACTTGAAATCCTTGAGATTTATTTGGGAAAGACAAAGAAAAGAGGCATGTAGAAAAATAAAAAATAAAATAAAAACAACAAACCAAACCAAAATCATTCTCACCACTTTCAGAAAAACAAGGATTATAGGTACTAAAAAGAAGCTAAAAATGTTTTTTTTTGCTTTGAATAAAAACATAAGGACTGTTGAACTTTTATTTTATCCACTATATTTTATTCAATACCATATTTTATTCACAATTTTATATTTATCTTTTTTTATTCATTAGTGTATTTTCATTTTAATAACTGGGAGATATTTTATTCAGCAGCAGCTGATTGCAAATCTTTCTGTTTTGCAGAGTGAGGACTGCCAGAACTTTGTGCAATTCAAATTGCTAAGCTCCTCTATTCACTAACTGCACTGAGTCCAGTTAAATATTAAATACATGGGATATAATTACTCTGCTTTGACAAAGTTGTGAAAATGAAGGACAGATAAGAAATCTCTATATAGTGCACCAGTTATTTTCCTTGTTCAGTCTACTAACTTATAACCACAAGGGCTGATATTGAAGGACAGACCTTCGCTAATCCTGACCTCTTCATAATTTCAGCTATGTTATATATTTTGGCTATACACAGAGCAATTGGGAAAAAAAACAGGAAAAACATTGCTCATAAAATCTTTGCCATGGAAGAGGAAGCATAGCAGCTATATGCTTTAAGACTAGTAAAAATATCAAAATCTGTCAACAGAAGAAGGCAAGTAAACACAACTTTCACAAGAAGGTTATCATTAATGAAGCTGAAAAAGCTTCTTGATATAAACCTACATCTGTCCACTCTGTAGATTTAGAGACTCCCCTTGGATGATTAAGGTAAAAATAACACCAATAATTGATCTAGAAGATATTTATTTTAGCAGGCAAAAATCTCAGGAATAGGAAAAGCATTGGCTTATCAAACCCTGAGTAGGAAAAAAAAAAGAGGAGGAGGGGGGGAAAAAAAGGAAATAAGGAAAATACAAAGGAAGTAAAAGAAAAATAGCAAATATTCACCACCCCAGGTTCTAACATGGTTAATTCCTCCCAGGATGGTGGGTGAGCAAATGACCCCTTTTGCAGAGTATTGTTTATATTTTGCGGTGGATCTGTATAGTGCTTCTTCTAGGAAAGTTCTGCAGCTGAGTTTGGGAGAGGATGCTCTTCCTAGGGGGCTCTCTGGAAAATCTCAGGTATAATTCTGCTCCTGCTCTCCCTACCAGCCAGACTGCAGCATAACCTCTCTGGGCAGCAAGCACAGCTGGGCTGATGGAGGAAGTGAGATAAAGCTGAAGGACACTGCCTCTGCTGCAGTCTCAACATTTGAAAACAAGCAGAATTAGCCTCTTACATATATTGATCTAAGTCTGGTTAGTGACAAGAGGACTGGAAAGGATTTCCAGATTTCAACCAATGTAGTGCACACGACTCTTGGCAGGATAATCTATGCCCTAGTCATTCCAGAGAAGTGGCTGTGAGACCTGAGAGTGTCCCCTATAGTGGAGATGATATACTCTTTTATTTCGGTACTTCATTAATTCTTATGAGGGAAAGTCTATTTTCATAAATTCTAGTTTAAATATTATTTATTGCAATCTAAACTTTCTTGTCCCATCTCCCACACAGACTAGCCTGCCTTCCTTTTTTGAAATTGCCTTCTAAATGTGTCATGTCAGCTATTAAGACCCTTTTCTCCAAGCTCCATCTTTTCTTCTATAATCTGAAAAACTTCAGCTCATTTCATTGCTCTTTGTAGGCTATATTTTCCAGATCCATTACAATTTTCAAACCTTTCATCCAGATGCATTTTCTAGTTGCCTTTTTGTTGTTGTAATTTTTAATATTTCTGAATCAAACATTATTTTTCAAAGAATGCTGTGGACAGTGAAGTGTATGAATTTTGGAAGTCTATAATTCTGTGCAGCACTGTTGTAATAGGACTCTCTCCTGGACTCTTTATTCTTCTTAATGACTTTTGTAGAATGATAACTGGTTTGGCTGTTTTTTTATATCTAGAATATGTGATTTTATTTCCAGGATTTATGCAGGACTCTGAAGTTATACGTTACTTAAATTTATCTTTCTGATTATTTGTCTTTTACATCAGGCATTTCTCTGGATTTAATTGTTCCCTTTTTTTTTAGTTGCTTAGGAATAAGTAAAACTCCTGTTTGTTATTCCTTTATGTGATTATGGTTATTCTTAGAAGAAAGACCTTGTTACCCAAGTCTGTAAACACAGAGAGAGGGAAAACAGCATAAAAATCTTTTATAAGAGTATATATACAGGACTGCAAAACTGAGTAATTCCTGATTAGACAACCAAATATGATTTTATCTTCTGTTCTCACTCAAAGAAGCTTAGCCTTTCTGAGTTTTTTTTTTAAAACCCTGCTCAGATATACATTACTCTACTTGCCTTTGATCACACTCTGAAAGAGTCTCTCTTGCAGTTAGTGAAAAATTACCTAACAGTGAAAGTTTGTAAAATTAAAATTTTAAGTAAAATGCTGTAGTTATTAAACTATTAATAATTCTAGAAACATGTAAAAACTTTGCCTGATTCAATAAAAATTGTTAACAGGTATGTTAGACTAGAGTGACTCTTTGTAACCTGTTCTTCACTATATTCTGCTTTGAATCACAGGGTAGACAATTTCTTTACTTTTTTATGAGCCATGAAATGACAATGAACTTGCTTTTGTACACTGCCTCTCATTGTGTCATTCTCAAAAATAAATTAATTCACCCATGTTTAACAGTAATTCTCCCTGTTTTACAGAGATGAAAACAGGAACTCTGAAGAGCATAACTGTCACTTGTCGGGCCATCTGAGCACTGAAATCATAGAGGAGCAGGTGACAACAGTTCTCAGGGACAGCAAAACCCTTTTTCACCTCCAAAAGTAACTCCTTCAAGAATTGCCAAGATAATTCCTTAAATGGAGGGAAATGTGAACTGTTATTCTACAAATACTGACCAAAGCAAGTGGAAAAACTTTTTAGAAACTAGGGAACACTGTCATGAATCTGTCTGGATAACTCGGTGGATGTACATTGTCTTTGCACTGAATTCCTTAATATTTGCAGCACATTTTTTTCTTCAAATTTCTCAGAAAGGAATAAGCACGCCTAGTTGCTTTATCATAAACTTCACCTTTGGATCTTAACAGACTTATCAAGCACCACAAAAGAAGAGTATAGCTGAACAGCAAATGAGATTTAAGTTTCCCTAATCCTCTATAACCCAGAAAGGACCCTGACAGTTATTTATGACTCCTTTCATGTTAATAGTTTTGTGAAAGAAGGTAAGTGTATGGATTGCATTAGAAAACTTATAAATTTAAGACAAATACTTAAGAAAATATGAGTAGCATCACATAGAATAAAATACGCAGAAGTAGCAAAACATTGCAAGATAAACAGGAGACCTCACAAAATAAAAGGAAATTACTAGACAGGAGAGAAAAGTAGAGAAAAATAGACATTTGTGATATATCACAGAATCACAGAATAACCAGGCTGGAAGAGACCCACTGGATCGTCGAGTCCAACCATTCCCACCAATCCCTAAATCATGCTCCTAAGTACCTCATCCACCCTCACCTTAAACACCTCCAGGGACGGTGACTCAACCACCTCCCTTGGCAGACTGTTCCAATCCCTAACCACCCTCTCCGTGAAGAACTTTTTCCTAATCTCAAGCCTAAATCTCCCCTGGCGGAGCTTGAGGCTGTTCCCTCTCGTCCTGTCCCCTGTCACTTGGGAGAAGAGGCCAGCTCCCTCCTCTCCACAACCTCCCTTCAGGTAGTTGTAGAGAGTAATAAGGTCTCCCCTCAGCCTCCTCTTCTCCAGGCTGAACAACCCCAGCTCTCTCAGCCGCTCCTCATAAGATTTGTTCTCCAGCCCCTTCACCAGCTTTGTTGCCCTTCTCTGGACTCACTCCAGAGCCTCAGCATCCCTCTAGTGGTGAGCGGCCCAGAACTTAACACATATGAGCATGTGCATGTAAGCTGTAACACAAAATGAAGTGCAGATAATGAGGAATTAAAATTATTAAATTCCACTGTGCAGAAGACACAGCTCACTGTGAACAGGGTTAGAGAGATTAAGCTTGGAGTTGCATTATGGTAGAATACTGTAGTAGAATACTAAAAGTCTCTAGTGCACACCAGTACAAGCACTGAGAAGAAAAGGAGAAAGGTTTAGATTCTGAAAGCAATTTAGACTACTTGGAGTTTTGTTTGGAGCTTTAAAAAGCTAAAACCCTTACGCAATCTGGGCCTACATCATCCACAAATGTTTCTATAAAGTATCGTATGCACATCTCTGCTGTCTTCAGAGTCAATGAAACTGAAAAATAATGCATGGAAATTAGAAATGTAAACACAAATTTTAGCTCCATTACTGTAGAACACTTAAGAAAGCTCTAGAATTCTCATCCTGCTAATTTTATGTTATATTTTGAGACTGATAGAGGAATATATTTTGATTCTTTTTCCCCGAAGTTACCTCCTACAATATTACTGTAAGAGGAGATGTAAAACTTACTGAAGTCATGCTGTCTAACCAAGAATATTCCACTACTGAACAAAGACATCCTTTTATATTTATAGGCTCATAAGTGATGCCTTACTTAACAGGAATTAATATGAATTACATGTAAAATTACTTAAATTGTCTAAATTAATTCTCAACATCAAAATTACTTAAATTGTCTAAATTAATTCTCAACATCAAAAAAGCTGTTGAATGAGAACTTGAAGACATCACTAATAAGAGGAAACATGGAAGAGAAACAACCATGATTAGCACCAACTATTTTCCTAGATTTAGAAAAAAAATTGTATCAATATGTTGGAACACAAGAAGTAATATTCATTGGTTTCCAGAAGGAAACTGAGCTTTTGTATCTGGTAACCTGCACATCAGAAATGATTGTTAATGGTTCACGAAAAATTAAATACATCACTGTACAGTTTTAATTACTCATTTTTTACCAGTTGTTCATCTTTTCCTTAAAAGACACAAAGATCAATCTAAAAAGAGTATCATAGTATTCAAACGAACTTTATTAACATATCTGAAATTAAAGCATAATAGTTAATTTTCAAAAGGTGCTTAAAGTCAAGTTAAGGAGAAAAAGAAGTGTCATTGATTAGTATATTCATAAAGATCAATTTATTAGAGATGGAAACATATAATTTCATGGGCAAACCTTCACCTATAGGTACGATAATGGCAGAGCTGAATTACAAGGAGACTTATAAACTAGGACACGCAGCTTATCAGTTATTAAAAATTAATTTTCATAAATTGACCAAAGAGTTTGAAAGATTCTGAAAACTGTGGTAACTTCCAGAGATAAAGGAGTCAGCCTGAACCAGTTGGAAACAAGAAATTAAAAAGGAGGTAATATAACATTTGTTGCGGTATGCAGATATGCAATATCCGTAATAAAATCTGTGAGACTTTCTGGTGGATTTGGAAGTACTCTAGAACAAGACTACAACTACCTTTTTTATTCATGGAGAAACTGACATGGAGAGGGGAAACATGGGAGTATGAGCACACCTAACAACAAGTCCAACCCTTACACAAAGAGCAAAATATTCATTTTGGATATGTCATCTGCTTAAACTGAATACTACATCCATCAGTGCATAACAAAGAAATTAATGCTTCCAAGGTCTGCCCATACAAGATTAAAAAGAAAAATTAGTTTCATCACAGCAACTGTGAAAGCAAAAGAGAAACATAAGTGCACAAATATCACAAAAAAAAAAAAGTGGCACTTTTACAATTTCATGCATTCAGACAAAGTCAATAACATTTCAATCATTTCCTTTTTAATATACACTGCCTATATGTGCATGGCTTTCAGTATTCTTCATGGAACTAAGAAAATAAAGTGACTTAGGATTAACTGCATGTAACATAAGGAGAGAAATAACAGGTAGCCTTAAACAATGAAGATTTCCTGTTCTCTGTTCCTAATATGGATCTCCTTCTGTCCTTGTCAAGCTTTTTCAGAGTAAATTTAAGATATTTCATGAGCTCTGGGATGAAGTTAGAGTGTGTTCACAGATTTTATTTGATGGCCTGCATCCTCATCTGAATATGGAGTTACCTTTGGGCATGTTAAGAAACTGTATCGAACTGCAATCTTGTGCAGTAATGGGGTTACAAGTGGTAAAAGATCCTTCAGCCCACATAAACATATAGCTAACAATCCACACAACATGATCTTCATGACTAGAAAGTGCCTTAGAAATACTCATCAATGTGTGATTAAACGCCCTTACACAGGACCCAGAGGTACATACATAGAGGCAAAGAAAGACTTTAAAACTTGTAGTTACTCTTCATTTTGCATTATCATTCATTCTCCTTCCTGATAAATTAAAAGGTCAAACAAGTCACTTTCTAGGGCACTTGCTGACACATGGCTTCCCAGAGCAATTATGACTAATGATAGTTTGCACAGCCTGTAGAGATTCCTAATTAGCATTTATATAAGCGCAGAACAGATTAAGCAGTTTATAAATGACAGAAACATAAAGACAGTGATCTAATAATTGGGGCACTGCAAATGCTACAAACACTTGTGAAGGATGGCCCATCCTCCTGAGCTCTGAGGCCTAAGGCACTGTAAAGTATCACATGGAGCATCATATGAGACAAGAACTCGCTTAATGGAGCTCCTGTGAGAAAGGCTCCCAGTTAAGCAAGATAACCCTGCTATGCTGCCTGGTATTTTATAGCATGCACAATTATGTTTCAATTCCACTTTGTTTGCTAGACATAGCCTATCCGACAGATTAATTCAAAACTGAAATGAGAAGTGTCTCTGCTGTTTATGAAAGGTTAGGAAAATGCGTATATCCTACATTCAATTACAAAATAAGACACAGATTTCTAACAATGATGGGCTGCTCAGCCTTTGGGCAGTTGTTCATTTGCATTTCAATAGGTGTTTGCATTTCAGTTTTGGTAGAACTGAAGGCCTGTTTGGTGTGATGGAGATCAGTGAGTACAGAGAAGCTCCTTCTGCTAATGGTGGAAAAAGTCAGCTACAAACTCCGTTTTGCACATGGTGTGCATCAAACAGGGTACTAGCCCCCATCATCTTGTACTAAGTATTTTGGTTGATGCAATGAAGTGTAAGTAAAATGAGGAAACTTCCTGTGAAGTACATGTTTATTACTCAGACTTACACAGTGTTATACCCTAGCTGAGGAGGGGAGGAAAAGTTCCTGTAAATATTTGCAAGTGGAAGAAGAGGAGGAAGATGGGAAACAAAAACCAAGCCCTCTCAACTGAACTGTGGAAGTTAACTTTGTACCCCAGCATTGTTAGAGGACACGCCTTGTCATTTGTGGAAGCAGCTGGAAACAAACACTGGATTATTTGGGGGTTGCAGTCTTCGTAAGAGTAAAGGCAGTTCAATAATGTAACATGATTGAGTTTTCTCAGAGCAATAGGATGCATGAAAGCAGTAAATAGATGTCATTGTGATTTGATATCAAAAAATAGGATGAGATTATAATTGTGTCATTACCTTCCACCCTCCCACTGAAAGACTGATATTTGTGAGAAAGTATTTTCCAATACTACAATAAAAGGTAATTAGCAATTTAATCATAGAATCATAGAATCACTAGGTTGGAAAGGACCCACTGGATCATTGAGTCCAACCTACAAGTCTTTTTCCTCTCATCTCCTTTTCCCTGGGAAAGTGATTTGGGAGCCCAGCTGCTTGGTTTTAGCTGCCACAACCAGCCAGGCCTTTCCAGACCTAAGAAAAGCAAAGGTAGATGAGTTATTGAGTAATAATTTGTGAAGGAATATTGATTTAGATGGTAATATGAATTTATCAAGGGAAAGGGATGAACATAGAAATATTAAGGTAGGTCTGGAGAACTGGATAGAAAGGGCATTATTAAGTTAAATGCATACACCGATGAATGTCTTTATTTCTATATTTAGATCTTTGAGGTGAGCTCAAGCACCGTGTTTGTGGTATGGTCATACCACCATGCAGGATAGAGAAGTAGAGTGAGCTAAGGTGCCATAATTGGATTAATTCAGGGAAGAATCTCCTCAAGGCAACAGAAATTCTTGCTAAACTGAAAGAGGCAAATATTGTGTGAACAATATAATGGTGGAAAGAAGCATGGATAACATGATAGGCTTAATTTCTTAATCAGGAAAATGAAGAGATTTGATAGGGCCAAATGAAGAACCTAGAATAGATTCCACAATTTCTCCATAATGAAAGAAATCTGACACTAGAATGTCAATAGGCCAAGCAGCAGGAGGAACGCACCAGTAGACACAGACATGGGAGAAAGAATCCCCAGGCAGAAACAGGCCAGTAAATAGAAACAGAAGTCAAGTTTTCCACAGTTTCTAATTGAAACAAATGAAAGAATGTATTGTGAGTTAGCAAAGAAAGTTCATAGAATTAGAAGCAGAATAAAAAGCAAAGGATAAGAGACAGGGCTACTGCCCACAACTGTATTGACGTGCATATGTGTGTCTGTGCATATGTGTGTGTGTATCTATATATGTATATGAGCTCCT
Source organism: Clamator glandarius (assembly GCA_033459285.1). Lineage (NCBI taxonomy): Eukaryota > Metazoa > Chordata > Aves > Cuculiformes > Cuculidae > Clamator > Clamator glandarius. The sequence goes on from JAUNZM010000492.1 coordinate 1,503,473, forward strand.
GTGTAGTGATTTCTGGTTTTCCATGATTTCTTACGTGAGGGCAAACTTAGAGATAGGTGGTTGTTAAGTAGAGGAAGTTTCCTGGCAGTCTATGCTTGTTGTAGAACAATGCATGAGCACCAGGCTGCACAGGATAAGATTTATGCCAGAAGAGAACATGTATGAGCTAGTGGTCCTGAAATGCTCATGATACTGAAAGTTAGCTGAAGTATCTGATTAAAATAGGACTGAAGTTTCCCTGATCTGCAATTAAGTGATATAGTAGATTTCAATCTTCTTTGGTCTACCATACTTTGACATTTTCTGTAACTAAATGAACAATACTGTTTGACCTTTGATTACTACTCTCACATTAATTTGGTGTTTTTATCAAATCCTGGCTTTCAGGTGTCATATGAGTCTCTATAGAATCTCTGCTTTAATTTTTATAGATAAGCAAGTTAGGATATGCAGTAGAAACCTTGATAGCTGATGTAAATACGTTCAGCATAGAAGTTAGATAGAGAGATAAATAACTTTCACTCTTCCCCCACACTCTCAGCTCTAAAATATCTCCTTTTTTCTGCCTGATCTCATTATTTTGTAGATTGTGATAATAAGCTGTGAATATTTTGAACTGATGTTACTGTAAAATGAAAGGATTGGGAAGAAAATATCTCAAAGTCTGCTGACTGCTCCCTTCTCCTTTGCTGATTTCTCATCATTTTCAGTTCTGCTTAAATTATTTCAGATCAATCCTTGTTATCTATGCAGAGCAGTATACTAAAGGAATGTGGAATGAAATACAGGGTCTAGTGTACTCAACAAACTATAAGGGCACTAACCCGTACTGATACCTATACCTAAACCTGTACCTAAACCTATATTTACATTATACGTATGTTAGTTTGCCTTAAAAAAAACAATAAAAAATTCCTCAAAACCCTAAAAAACAAACTGAAAGAGTATAAGTAATAATGGTGTAAGTACTTTTGCAATACCATGATGTTTTATAAGCAACTTAAACAAGCGAGCCACATGGTTATACAAGGAGCAACAAATAGAAGTCATATCCATAGGTTTCAATTAATACTAATGCCACAACTTAGGTGTTACAAGAAAAAACATAAATAGGAACTCAAAGTGTAAGGTCAAGAATGGAAAGCAAGCTACAAAGGAGTGAAAATAGGCAGGATATACTGCCTAACATGAAGTCTGTCTAGCAAAATGAGGGCAAGATAAGCACCATCTGGAGCAGATGATACCTTTTGAGAATCATCTGTAGACAATGTAGATTCTACGACTGTAGTTTTGACACCCCTTGTTGTGGTCACAAAGTGAGTTTCTAATGAAATATCAGCCTAGTAGTGTTTTGAAGTCATATCCATAGGTTTCAATTAATATTTATGCCACTACTTAGGTGTTGCAAGAAAAAACATAAATAGGAACTCAAACTGTAAGATAAAGAATGGAAAGCAAGTCTTCTAAACCATCACAATGATCTCTAATTTTCTTATCAATTTAGATCACTTTTCTCAGGAATTAATTAATTAATTAGAAATTAAGGCAAACCTTGCAAATAAGGTACACATATATTTTCTCCATCACCCCTTGACAACTGGTGGGACCTGGATCATGGCTTGCATCCTCTCCTCCCTGATTTCAGCAGTGGGCTACTGTTCCACTGACACTTTCTTCTACAACAGCTGCTAAAGTCATCTTCCCAATTAAAAACTCATTCAAGATCTGTTTGCAAATAAATATTTTCCTTTTAGTAAAGCTGACAGATACAGAGATCAAAGTCATGTGTTCTAAGGAAGGAACTTAAGCATACCTCTTTTTTGACTAGAATGTGAGGGAGCCAGGGACTGGATGCTCTTCTGTGAAGCACAGTTAAGCCCAATTAAGTACATGAGCTGTAGCTGGGGTCCTCTTACAAAATTAATTCAACATCTTCCTTTAATTAGTATGATTTAAAGCACTAATCTTCTGCTTTTAATGCTTGACTGTCAAACCTCCCTTTCCCCAGTGGTGGCTTATTCTGTGTAAACCAAGCTGGATGAATTAAATCAATTATCCAGATAATGTAACAGAAAATGTTCGAAAAAGTTTTGAGTAATGTACATGACACTTTGACCATAGATTTTAGCTAGGAATAACCAAATGCCACCCTTCAGTGTCAAGTGAAAGTACCTTATTAAAAACAGATTTGTCTTAATATTAGCAAAGATTTGTAATTCAGTTTTGACTGGTAAACCAGCACACACAGAGAAGGTTGTCATTAAATGCTTCACAACTGCCTTTGCTATAATTAACATTAGCTTGCAATTCCCATCACCAAGTACAGGGAGTCTGCACGTTTTCTACTTGCCCAGGCAAAATGTTAACAACCAGGACACAGACGGCTATAATGAGAGATCAGAAAAAGTAACACCAAGAAGGTTAATGAAATACCGCTGCTGAAGCAATACTGCCCAGCAGGTAAACAGAGGCACTGTGGCACTGCACTTAGAGCTCATGCAACAGTGGTGCACCGTGATGTCACTGTGTAAAAGCATAAATGGTGGACATCTGCTTTTGAAAGAGACAATCCACAAAATGTCTTATTTTCTTTCTTTTTCACCTTGAAGAGGCATGACCCTTTCTCAGTGACAATTTTGTGAGCCTCCACACCACTGCTCTAGCCATGACTATTAATCCCCTCAAACATGATTAGAAGAAACTTATGTCAATATGAGAAAAGTATTATAGAAAGAAAAATTTAGGCCCAACTTCTTCACTAGCCCCATCAAATTTCTTAAACTCAAGAGGAAAGTAGATAAAGATACTTTCTTCTTAAGCAAGGAAAGCTATGCATGCAGATGTAGTCTTTGTTGCAGGGTTTGCAGTATATAAAGACTTGGTCACTGTTCCTAAATCCCAGCATTTTTTTCTGATGAAAATGATTACGCTGCATTTACAGTGCTATGAACAAACAAGCACAGGTCCTAGCATGAGCCCTGTGAGTGTACCGGTCTGAAGATAGTTATAAATGGTCCTAGTTAAAGGCACCTGCGTAAATCTGTTAGCAGCTCTGTAGTACAAGTATCATTGACAAATGCTAGGGTTTTGCCAGGTGAGTACAGAAGCTGAGAGAGAGAAATCCTTTCCAAAAATCCATCAGTCCTCTCTCCCCAGTGAACATTTCTGATTTGCTTTTCTTCACAGTACAGCTTCTCTGCATCCAAACACCACTTTGTAAGGATAATCAGAGCTCCATGGCTGGTCACAGTGCTCTCTCAGTGCAGGTTCACAAAATAAAAACATGTGTACTTGATGGTCTTTGAAGGGCTGCACTCACATGGAGGTACATGTTTCATTGAAGACAAACCTCAAGTGACTGACCATGACGAACTGTCCAGTGGCCTTCTTGACAAAAATGCCATATTCAACTAATATTATTTAATGAAACCATGACAAATTAATTCCTTGTTTGGGGCTCTGGAATCGATTTCCTTCTTCCCAAACTGTGAAGAAAGATTCACAACTTGAGGAAGCAGCAATAGTAACAGTAAAGTCAATTGCATGTGACAGACAAGGTGAATTGAAGGGATCATTTAGCAATTTCAGACTGAAAAATGATTATTTGGATCCAAAAGAGAAGAAAATGAGGTTTGGATTTCATGGTTGTCCAGGAACTTACAAGAAATGAGAGAAAAATTCCTTGTTTAAAATAAATGGGAGGGAAACGTGTCCTCAGTTTCACGCTTCCCCTCAAAGATAAGGGCTGGAGAAATGACTACAGGCTGGAGACAGTGTGCTGTTGGCCAACTGTCTGTTGACACTTCTTACACTCTACAGAGACATCATAACAAGACTCTCAGATTGGTCATTCTTTGTGGACACAGAACACAAGTTTTCTTTGAATTTTTGCACACAGGCACACACACACACACAGAGATACCATCTGTGCTGTAAATAACTGTAAATGATTCTATGAATGGTCGGACTTGGTGATCCTGTGGGTCTTTTCCAATCTAGTGATTCTGTGAATTAGATAGTGCTTTTCCAAACACAGGCAGACCTTTTTTAGCCAACTTGCCACTTTCATGGATGCTGGGTTTACAATAATCAAAACAGAAAGAGAAAAATTTTGCATCTTCTGGTTTGATGATAGCAAATGATGACAGGGTCTTTGGTCATGCTAAAAGAACAGTGACAGTTCCACTTCAAGCCTTGTAGTATCTAGCTCTTAACACAAATGGACTTGCTGCTGTTGGCAATCCATATGCTTGAAGTGGTTAACACAAATATATTGAGATACCAGAAGACTCTTGCCCTACCAGAGTAGCAGAAAATGTATAGTCTATCCTCTAGGCTTTCACATTATTAGTATTATATTTTTATTGTCAGAAATCACTGGAAGACCTAATTTAAACCTCCTGTTATTTTTTATTAACCTAAGGGAAGGAGAACAGGTGAAAAAATGTCAGGGAAAACATGTCTGTAAGAAATACCAGACAAAAAAGTCTGTCCCAGCTCTGTTTAGGATTGTCAGATTAGTTTTCCTTAGTCGCTAGAAGTAAACTGTAATCCAATATGTCACACTATAGAATGTCTGTAGGATATTCCCTGGGAAAACTGCTGACATGTAGTTCACCTAAAATGAAAAGTTAAAAGGGACATTTTTTCTGTTACCAGTTTTACTTGCTGGTACTATCCTTATCTCTTGTAAAGGATACAGAAAAAAGAAATAAATATGTCTTGGTTCTTTCCTTTTATGCTGTTCTAGCTGTTCTTAGTGAAATATTACTGTGCTCCTTGCTAATTAATAAATGACTTTGTATTTTCTTGTATTTTCTGTGTCACATGTAATTTCACACTTGCCACAGCCCTCTCAGTGTACACTTGCTCTGACACATGAATGCCTACAAAACAAATACAGGAGCTGTGCTTCCTGCTGTGGATGTTCATGGTACAAACACAAGCAAGTCAGTTAAACCAAATGCCAATCTGCCAACACATCCAGTCACAGAGAGTGCTACAGAAGCTGCATCTCACAGCAGAAAACTCAGTGGAGTGTGTTCAGACTTTTACTGTCAAACACATGCTAACAATGTGCAGAATTGTAGTTCCATCTAATACAGATGGACATGGACTTCAGCATACACACTAAATAAACCCATTGACACAAAGGACAGAACTATTAAACACATTGCATACATAGACACCTAATATTCCTCTGGGAGAATAAAGCTAAATGCAGGAATAAATCTAAATGTGGGGAGAAATGGGACAGAATACTTCCCCCCACTGCCCCATAGGCTGAGTACAAGGCTTTAAAAGCAAAGTCAGTGAAGATGCAGTATGCATAAGGGCACCATGCTGTTCATCAGAAAGGAATTCAGCAAGGACATGTTGCTTTGTGAACTGGGAGATGAGATGTCAATGAGATGACAATCCAGCCCTCCAGGTGACCTTTGCTCATTATAGCATTATAATACTAGAGCACACCTCCACACCAAAGGCTACCTTTCTTCTGCCTGCCTCTGAGGCAAACCACTCCTGTAATCACTCCTACTGGACAGCAGGACAAATTACTGTAATGATCAATCTTCAAAACATAATGCTTTCCTCTCTTTCAGATAACCCAATCACCCAACTGGGTACACTTGGAGGACATCCACATTCACCCAGTTGTTCACATCTACCTCTCATCTCTCCTTATGCTGAAACAAGGTGCTTTTCTGAAGTCCCAAAAGGGCTTAAGAAGCTCTCATCTCACTGCCTTAGAATGACAGGGGTTTTTTTTTCCCCCTTTTCTAAGCTTTTTTCTAAGCTATTACTAAGCCACAAATGTGACCACTTCTGTTATTACAGTTACATTTCAATTCTTTTTTGTGCTTGCACTGTCTGTTTGGGGTTTTTTTCAGCTCAAATAACCTGCAAAAATCAGACGTGTCCTGTAAGGTGGTAGCACATCAACTTACAGGTCCGTTCAGTCCCTGTGATGGGGACTGAGTATCATTTGAATTCACCTATCTCCTCCTGGGTATCATTTGAGTTCACTGTCTCCCCCCATTGTCTCTCCAAGATCTCTTGTACACATGCAGAGGAGCTTATTCCAGATAACCTAACAGGCTCACATGAGGCCTCAGTTTTAAAGGATGTGAAGTCTTATTAAAAAATGGAAAAATTAAAAAGAGAGGGGGGAAATAGGTCTATTTTTCCTGATATGAGTGGAAAAGTGTTTACAGTTCAAGAAAGAATTTAAAACAAAATATCAAGCGATAGTAAACACAGGTTACTGGTAGATTTGTTTTATTCATCTACATTTTAAAGACTTTGCTGCAGGAGAGATTTTACATTGTAACTCTCTCCAGACCAGGGGAAAAAATGGAAAAGGCTACCAAAAGAAAACTCTGTTATTGTTTCAGCTAGTTGCGTCTTTTGTTTTCTGCTGTGGGAAAATGTATACAACATAGAGAAGAATAGAAATGAGAAAAGAATACTTTGAGACATCTTTTATAAACATTTCAATGTGGAAAAGAAAGAACTTAAAAGAGTTCTGAAAAAAAAAGAAATATCATGGAATTTCTAGATCAAAGAGTTGCATAATGCAATATGTTAAGAGCTATTATTAAATACATGTGTGTCTTATAGCATTTAAATAGTTAAAGTAATATTTATTTACACTAACTGAAAATATATCCACAGATGCCTTGGAAACTTCAAAATCTTTCCTTTTCTTACAAAAAAAAATCGCAGTTTTTATAGGTCTCTATATTCTTCTTTTTGTTTTTTGCTTTTCCAAAATAAGGAAGAGAGCATCACATGCAGGAATAAGGGAAGTTGAATCATATTATGGAAAAAATAAAACTGCTGATGTTTACAGAAGTAGTGAAGAAAAACAGGAAAAATATTTCCATTAACTTCAACAGGTTTTGGATTAGGTTCACAGGTCAAATTATTGCAATGGATCTAGAAAAAAAAAGGTGGGAGGACAAATCAAAACAGATATTTCTAACCAACATTTATAAAGATAACTGAAATTAAAAAATGGAAACAAGACATACAGATTTAAGTGGAGAATAAGTATGAGGTAACAGTGAATTAATATATAGATAATATGAGTAAATTTTATTCATATAGTGAAGTCCTAGCTCATGAGCTGTGCTGTGTTGCAAGTATAAAGCTTTACCACAGAGCTTCATAAGAAGCAAAAGATTATAGGATGTCGCTGTGATTTGTACAGGGTTTATGATCTCAGGCTACTCGTGACTGCATCACAGGTAAGGTCTTCAACAAAAGCACAGTTCAAGCTGGAACTTTGTCCAAATACAGAGTAAATAATCCTCTCTTCACAACTTCATTCCTGGTCAATACTTCGAATTCCCAGGAGAGCTGAACAAAAATGAGCTGTATTTTTCACAAACTGGATAGCCTTCTGTCTCCCTTCTTAGAATTGCTAAAAGTTGTTCGATATGAAACACAACAAAACTTTTCAGGTAATTTTAGGTGTATCAATTTTTACTTGGAAGAAAATTTTGTCTTCTTGGTCCCTAATGTGGATATCCTGCCATAACTGTCATCTTCATAATGATCACATCTTCTGGACCTGTGCCAATATTTCTCAGTATCCTGGGATTGTACAGCAAAATGTCTTAAAAATCCAGATAGCAGAGGTGCCCTGTCAATACCTCAGCCTACTCAGGGCTAGGACACAGAGAAGTGGAAAGAGGTTTGAAAACCACTGCAGGAAAAGAAGAGATCACACTGCCACAGAATCTCAAGTAGAGATTGATAGCAGAAGAAAAAAGAAAGAGTATATCTTGTATTGAGATAATAAAACACAGGACAATTAAGATGGGAGTAAATACTACTGTAGATAATATCTGAGGCAAAATTCATCTCAAGTTTTTTAAACACCTGGATCAATAAATACATCTCCCTACATATAAACTAACAAAATATTGAACTTAGAAGGTGCTTTTTTGGTATTGGTATTGGTATTATTACTATTCAAGGGTGGGGGTTTTAAATGCTAAATTTCCAATCAGGCAGTTCAATTCTAGGAACATAATGTCAGTTGTTTTTTATTTTAGCTTTGTGAACATTAAAAGAAGATTTCAAAGTTTTGGCAACAAAGATCACCTAAAGAACCTCACACTATGTACTGCTAAGAGATCCTTTTGTACTCACATAAGCAGTCCAAACAATCTTACTGTAGTAAATATTTTCAGGTTGCTGGTATTAAGAGCTAATGGTCTGAAACCTGGAATTATCTTCTGATATTATTTCACATCATGCACATTACTTAAGTCTTCGACATATATTTTTTCTGATAAAGTTAAGATGTGCTAGCATTTGGCCTGACATACATATCTGAAAGATGTTTATCAGTTTCACCCAAAGAAAAATTCTCTAGCCTGGGATGTGACAGACAATAACACGATTACCTCACCCAGTGTTTGGATGGCTGTGGAGGGGCAGAGTGGCAGTCATACGAAGAAGTGCAGACTGACATGACACTCTTGAAGCAGCCCCTGCACCAACACAGCGGAGGGAAACAGATGAGACAGCTTTTCTTGATGTTGTGATTTTACATCTTGGAATGAGAATGACCTGAGAAAGTCAAAACTTTTTTTCTAAGGTGCGTGCAAAAGCTTGAGTCTGATTGACATCATCGAGGAGCTATTTCTCTGAAATATGGACTTGACTGCAGCCAGCACAGCCTCATTGTTCTCTTCTGTGATGGACAGAAATATTCAACCCAAACTCTTCAATTTGCATTGTCACTTTTCACTTCTATAGGCCATAACATGATAGCTATGAACAAATAAAACTAAGTGAAATAAGACATACTCCCCCAAACTTGTAAGACTCTCTTTAAAGGCTCAAGTACAATACCCAAACAGGTACCTAATTCAGATGTGTGTGATGTCTTCAAAAGGCTTTACTGCTGCAGATCACTAAGATCTGATCTTACCTAAGGATGCTATGGATCCTAACAATCTCTATGCCATACTCTGAAAAAGAAATCTAGAGTAGCTTATGTAGAACTTACTTGTTCAGGGCAGATATTTTCAGAAAAAGCACTCTGGCTTGTATTACTCTGAGGTTCAGACAAGATGATCATAATGCTCATTTTTTGGCTCAGCTTCCCTGAATCAGAGCCAAAAAAATGCATGTATGAGGTCCTTTAAATAAAACTTAGAAGTCTAATTGTTGCAATACACAGTTCATCAATTGTAGGTCACTGACTTTTGTTTCTGGATATCCTTATAGTGGACATAAATGTCAAATTTGTAGCCAACACTGACTTTCTATCTTTTACATGGAGTGGCCATGTAAATCTCTGTGTAAGGAAGATGAATTAATGAAATTACCATGAACCAGGCATGGTTCATGAATGCATAAGGTTTACAATGTCCGAGCACTTTAGCTACTGGAAACAGTGTGCTATCAGCATTATTCTCATACTAAACCCAAAACGTAGTACTCTACAAGCTGCTAAAACAAAAATTAACTCTCTGCCAGCCAAAACCAGGACAACATAAAACCCTCTGGTAATTTTTTTTTTTTTTTTTTTTAATGGATGGAGCAGTCAGTACTGCTCTGGAAACTCATCTTCACTGACACTGTTTGACTCAATGCATTTATAACCCCTGAACTACATAATCTACAATCATCTACCCTGTTCCAGGTTATTCACTTCCCACATTCAAGAACTGATATATAGATGGCAAATGCATGTTGATAAGAACTGGACACCTCAGTAATCCCTGTGCAGGAAATTTTGTGTGGCTAAAATGATGTATGGTCATCTTGTCTATCTGGAAATGAAGTGTGAGTTGAGTGAGCTCCAAGAGAGAAAGACAAAAGAGGTTAAGAGGAGCTTTGCAGACTTGCAAAAAAATAAGCAGAGGCATATTTGCACACCATATTGTGGAGAACCTAAATGCAATGTAACAGGCACACACAACTGGCAACTTGCTTTATTAAGACAAAGGTGCATGCAAATATGACAGAAACATGAAGAAACAACCTTAACTGCTAGCAAAGGAAGTGGTATATATCCTGAGTTATGAGACAGTTTGCTCCTGACAGGACTGGCTGACAGCTGCAGGTGGATTTGTCATGGTCAGGGATACACAGGGAACAGTATTTGAAGGGTCTTAATAATGCTTTGGTTCTGCTTCAAGTCAGTAGCCAAAATGCTACAAGATTCAAAAAGGTTAACACTCACATTGACCCTATAAACTGTTTATAAATAATTTATCATTTATTAAAAAAAACTTATAAAAATATCCTCAAAATATCAGAATGACGTTAGTGGTTTGAGTGTCACATGTTAGTAACATTAGTAAAAATGCCCTGGAATACAGCTGATGGAAGGAATATAAATGTGCCATAGTGTTACTGCCAAAAAATGTAATGTAGTCTTTCCACCAGTTCCAATTGTCCCACCCTGAAATAAACAAAGCATAACATAGCGGTCTTCATTTCCTTTCTGAAATGCAAAAATAACTCAGCACTTTGGTTTCTATAAAAGACACTTGGAGTTTCCAATATTCATTAGCTTTAAATCAATCGTGTTTAGCATATTAATCAATATTTTGAGTAGTTTTTCTGAAATAAAGGCTCTTTCTACTGCATCCATTGATATCAGTCATTTGGCTCTTTAAGGCTTATTTCTGTTGGTGCTTTTGCTTCAGTCATACAAATTTTCTGTAATTGCGCCTGTGATATCTTTGTGGAATTCAGTTAAATATAGTCCTTTCTTATCTATAAATCTGTTCTTCCATTTATTTATCAGCCTTATGATCAGAAAAATAATGGATAAATATTCACTTACAACTAACAGAGTAGAAAGAGAAAATTGTTTTTAACCATAATTCTTAATAAATTACTCTTTGTGGAGATAACAAAATACAGCAAGAAAAGTTTAAGGATGAAACACAAAACAAGTCATAACATAGGCTGCATTGCACATCCTGTCTATTTTACTGCAAGTATTTGATTAAGTGCAGCCCCTAACTAAAATAACATCATTACAGCCTGCAAAGTCAGCCTTTGCAAATTTGAAGGCCTACTGAAATTTGTGCATTGTGAGTTAAGATTTGATTTTTTGATTACATTATGACTATGAACGTTTTCCACAAGATCTTTTTTTCCATTAGACATTAAATGGCAATGTTTGGGAGATTAATAAAATGTCCAGGAAAAAAAAATACCATTCATGAAAATCTAGAAAACAGTTGTTTTCTTCTGAACAGATGATTTTTTACTAATAGCAAATTGAATATATAACATTCTTGCTTTTTACAAGAAAAACACTGATAATATACTGCCTCATTGCTTAACTTCAAGTAATCATGATAATTAAAATTGCTCACAGTCACTGCTGCAAGAATTGGGTGGCACTAGGTCATTGCCATACCTTCCTGGAGCAGAATTGGAGTGGGAATCTTCATCTTACCAATGGGTTTCACAGATAGTTCTGAACAGCAAGACTGAAGAGCACTGACAATCCCAAATCTGAGTAGAAAACCTTAGAGCTGACATAAAAGAACTATCCAGAATAAAAAGTTCCACATTTTAAAGCAACTAAAATTTAAGTTTTATAATGGAAATGACAGTGTAAATTTAATAACTGGTAGAGCTGCTAGGTGCACAATAATCCTAATGGAGTCCTAACCCAGAACAGAGGCCCACAAAAGCCATGAACAAACAGGCAGAAAGGCAAATACACAATATGCAAAGCTGTCATCTTTTAATCAAAAAGAGAGAAGAGAAAATGAGACATCATACAGAAGTGTATTTTTTCTGAGATTTATTAGAAACATGACAGGAGTAATTTATTTCCTTTCTATTTTACAATAGTCAAAGATGTACATTTCCCACCTGAATTTCCTCTTGATTTTCAGCAAGTTATTGTCAAATATTCTCTGCATATGCAATTCAGATTTTTTCACTGCTACAGTCCTGTCTTAATTTATTCTTCTAAATCATAAGGACTTGAGTTTAACAACCACTACCACAGCTCTATGTATAAGGAGGAAAGTCTTTTGATTCCCACTTATTTCCTACAATGGCAAGCCCTGAAAAGCTATGAGGACTTCATTCCCTGTTCATCCCATCTAATGAATCACAGACACCTTTTGAATACATACATCATCACTGAGTTGATGAAGCAGGGATCAGGGACTGGGAGAGAAAATGGATGGAGACAAATTGTAGAAGACATTGCACCAATAAAGACAGACTGAGGCTCAGACATCATGGGAAGTGTCTAACCTTTTTTCCCACATCCTCAATATTAAGGTGTAAGACTACATGAATCAGTTCAATTGAAAGTGTTACAGCATTGAACAGACATGTGAACAGGGACCTGGAATATGTTCAGCCAAAACCCTTTAAGAATGGTTTTGTATAGACTGAACTTTTAGAAGAGAAATGCAAAAAATGTCGAAAGAAATAATATCCTTCTATATTTTTTTCGTCTGAATTTTCCTTTAGTTAGTTCAAAGATTTTTTTACCCCAATAGATTTGATCAAATATTTGGAAATTTACATTCCGATGTTTCCAGCCTTAGTTCACATGACAAAAACGTAACTTTTCCCTAGGAGATTTCAGGAGTCAAGTATCACACCCTCAGTCTCTGAACTGTATGGAGAACTTCCTCTTGATATTTTTTTCTTGTGGCTTGTGAAATGCCATGCAGGATATAGCACAAGCTCTCCATCGGCCATGGGGTTTGGAAAAACAGGAATTTTCAATCTGGAAGATGCTTACAACTCAGTGAACACGTCTCAGCACCAGTAGCAGTTGTCACTGCAAGTGAGAGAAGTCATTCTGTCTTCTCCAGGACACTACCCTTATCCTTCCATCTTGCTATTGATACAGCTGAAGTTTCCCCTGTGATTCTTATGAGAAGGTATGGAAAAAGAAATGGAAGGATTGCTGCAATTCAGCTGGAGGCTGGTCTGCTGGTAAGTTTCCTACAGCAAATCCTACGGCAATATATCATACAAAACGGAAACCACACACTAAGGTCTGCACAGTCCTCTCCAGTCTTCATAACCAGATTGTATACCTGCATGAGACAGTTGCATGTACTGCTTTAATCAATACAATCTTTCTAAATGCCCATTTGAAGACACAATACGGCAATACTTCTTGGATATAAAGTCTGGTCTCACAAACTGTATGTTTGCATACAGAGATTGGTTTGACACCCACATTCCACTTTTTAAGGACTTCATACATAGTCCTGCTTGAAAAACTGGCTGCAGAAGAATGTGCCTTTCTCAATGTTCTCTAGGAGACTCTGTGATCATACTAGTACAATACATGTCACGAATGCCATGAATGACAATAGTTTATGGGTGGTTTTTTACTTAAATTACTCTTGCAAGGTTGCACACAGCTGAGACAGAACATACAAACTCTGTTGTTTTCTTCCACATTGTTAAGATAGTTTTTCTCCTCATTTCACAGTTTCACAGTTTCACAGAATGACCAGGTTGGAAGAGACCCACTGGATCGTCGAGTCCAACCATTCCCACCATTCCCTAAATCATGCTCCTAAGCACCTCATCTACCCTAACCTTAAACACCTCCAGGGACGGTGACTCAATCACCTCCCTGGGCAGACCATTCCAATGCCTAACCACCCTCTCCGTGAAGAATTTCTTCCTAATCTCAAGCCTAAATCTCCCCTGGCGAACCTTGAGGCCATTCCCTCTCGTCCTGTCCCCTGTCACTTGGGAGAAGAGACCAGCTCCCTCCTCTCCACAACCTCCCCTCAGGTAGTTGTAGAGAGAAATAAGGTCTCCCCTCAGCCTCCTCTTCTCCAGGCTGAACAACCCCAGCTTTCTCAGCCGCTCCTCATAAGGCCTGTTCTCCATCCCCTTCACCAGCTTTGTTGCCCTTCTCTGGACTCGCTCCAGAGCCTCAACATCCTTCTTGTGGTGAGGGGCCCAGAACTGAACACAGGATTCGAGGTGCAGTCTCACCAGTGCCGAGTACAGAGGGAGAATAACCTCCCTGGACCTGCTGGTCACGCCGTTCCTGATACAAGCCAGGATGCCATTGGCCTTTTTGGCCACCTGGGCACACTGCTGGCTCATGTTCAGTCGGTTGTCAACCAACACTCCCAGGTCCTTCTCCTCCTGGCAGCTTTCCAGCCAGGCTTCTCCTAGTTTGTACCTCTGCTTAGGGTTGTTGTGCCCCAAGTGCAGGACCCGGCATTTGGCCTTGTTAAACCTCATGCCGTTGGTCTCAGCCCAGCAGTCCAGCCTGTTCAGGTCCCTTTGCAGCCTCCCTACCCTCCAGCACATCGACACTTCCTCCCAGATTGGTGTCATCTGCAAACTTGCTAAGGGTGCACTTGATGCCTTCATCCAGGTCGTTGATAAAGACATTAAACAGGACTGGACCCAGCACTGAGCCCTGGGGAACCCCACTTGTAACTGGCCTCCAGCTGGATTTAACTCCATTTCCCACCACCCTCTGGGCCCGGTCATTCAACCAGTTTTTCACCCAGGAGAGTGTGCGCCCGTCCAGGCCAGAGGCCGACAGTTTCCAAAGCAGAATGCTATGAGAAACTGTATCAAAGGCTTTACTGAAGTCCAGGAAAACCACATCCACAGTCTTTCCCTCGTCCAAGAGTTTAGTCACTTGGTCATAGAAGGTGATCAGGTTAGTTTGGCAAGACCTGCCTTTCATGAACCCGTGTTGACTGGGCCTGATCACCCGGTTCTCTTGCAAGTGCTTCTTGATAGCACTCAAGATCACCCGCTCCATGACTTTCCCCGGTACCGAGGTCAGACTGACAGGCCTGTAGTTCCCTGGATGCTCCCTGCGCCCCTTCTTATAGATGGGCACGACATCAGCCAGCCTCCAGTCCAGTGGAACCTCCCCAGTCATCCAGGACTGTTGGAAGATGATGGAAAGGGGTTTGGCCAGCACATCCGCCAGTTCCCTCAAAACTCTTGGGTGGACTCCATCTGGCCCCATAGACTTGTGGGCATCTAGCAGGGCAAGCAAGTCTCTAACCACCTCCTCTTGGACCTTGGGAATCTCATACTTCTCTTCCAACCCTTGGGGTTGTGCACAGAGGGAACAATTTTCCTTACTGTTAAAGACTGAGGCAAAGTAGGCATTGAGCACTTCAGCCTTGTCTTCGTCCCCTGTTACTCTTGTTCCCTCTGCATCTACTAGGGACTGGAGATTCTCCCTAGCCCTCCTTTTGCTGTTGACATATTTGTAGAAAGACTTTTTGTTGTCTTTCACAGTCATGGCCAATCGCATTTCTAGTTGGGCCTTAGCCCTCCTGATTTTTTCCCTGCACTTTCTCACTTTCTCCCTATAGTCCACCCGGGATGCCTGCCCCTTCCTCCAGAGGTCGTAGGCCCTCCTCTTCCTGTTGATGTCTCTTAGGACCTCCCTACTCAACCATGCTGGTTTCTTACCCCTCCGGCTACTTTTCCGGAACTTGGGGACGGCTTTCTCCTGAGCTGCTAGGAGTTCCTTCTTGAAGAGCGCCCAGCCCTCATGGACACCTCTGCCTTCAAGGAGTGCCTCCCAAGGGACTTTTCCAACCAGCCTTCTGAACAGCCCAAAGTCTGCTCTCTGAAAGTTGAGGGCGACTGTTCTGCTAACCTCCTTCTTCATTTTACCCCGCACTGAGAACTCTATCATCTCATGATCGCTTTGCCCCAAGCGTCCTCCAACCTTCACATCCCCCATCAGTCCTTCTCTGTTCACCAACAGCAGGTCCAGGAGGGCACCGTCCCTAGTCGGTTCGCTCACCAGCTGTGTGAGGAAGTTGTCTTCCAGACACTCCAGGAACCTCCGGGACTGCTTCCTTTCTGCTGTATTATACTCCCAGCCTATATCTGGGAAATTGAAGTCTCCCACAAGGACTAGAGGTAGCGATTTTGAGACTACACTCAGTTGTTTGTAGAAGAGCTCATCAGCTGCTTCTTCTTGGCTGGGCGGTCTATAGCAGACTCCCATCACAATCCCTTCCTGCCCATGGACTCCTCTGATTTTCACCCACAGGCACTCTGTCCCATCCTGATCGTATCCTGATCGTAGTTTCTTATCATTTCTTATCAGTGACACTTTCACAAGGCACGTAAAAGCAAAGCATACTCCAGCTGCCAATGAGATCATCATTTGCCTTGTAAAACTTGTGTTGCTAGCAGCAGGAGGCAGACAAGTGTTGCATAAGTCTTAAGAGGGTTTTGGGAGCTGACAAAAACCTAACAAAAAGCTTTTATTTTACTTGTAATGGACTACTTTTCATTTGATGTCAAGTAAATAATGCAACAGGGTGGGAAGGTAAAAAATGCATCTTTTGAATTTTATACCTTAGGAATCCTGGGAAGTAAACAAACTTTTTCTTGTTATATACATTCATCTATACATTAAACATTCAAAAGAATGTTTCTTGAAAAATATTGAGCCTTTTGCTAATGGCTCTGCATCAATTTCCACATTAGATGGCCTGCCCCCTTTCTGTGGTAAGAACTTTAAGGTACTATTTTAAAATGAGTGGAGTAAACCATGTCATATAAGACTTAAAGTGGAATAAGGGGAGTTTCATAAACTAATCCTTACTGAGGGACATAGGAAGGATGTGTTTTTTTCGTCCTTCTCAGAGTGAAGTCAGTAGGGAGAGAAACAGACAAAGTGAGTCTAGGTCTTCATATCTTACCCACCTGTCTTAGAACACTGCAGCATGCTGAAGATATGGCTCAATTCCTGCGAAAGGAATGAAAATGCTTCAGCAGTCTTTGGATTTGATCTTATGTGAATTTTCATATTCTTCTGCAAGCTTAGGAATTAGTGGCATAGTTAAGAGAAAATAGAGGTAAACAGAACTGACTCTCTTCTGATCTGGGAAATGAACATTTTGCCAGACTCTCACAGCCAGCCCAGGAAGACCAGATATGGGTGATCATATTATACCATTACCTGTACATGAAGGGTAGATTTGGAGCAAAAAAGCATGCAAGTTTTTCATGCCACCTGTTCTGCATTCTGTTCTAAGTCACTGTGGTTAACAGACCTGGTACTGAGCATTTGGCTTTCAGGCAAAAACTGAATGGTGTTTTTTGCCTGATCTCATTATTTTGTAGATTGCGATAATAAGCTGTGAATATTTTGAACTGATGTTACTGTAAAATGAAAGGATTGGGAAGAAAATATCTCAAGGTCTGCTGACTGCTCCTTTCTCCTTTGCTGATTTCTCATCATTTTCAGTTCTGCTTAAATTATTTCAGATCAATCCTTGTTTTCTATGCAAAGCAGTATACTAAAGGAATGTGGAATGAAATACAGGGTCTAGTGTACTCAACAAACTATAAGGGCACTAATCCGTACTGATACCTATACCTAAACCTGTACCTAAACCTATATTTACATTATACGTATTTTAGTTTGCCATAAAAAAAACCAATAAAAAAATTCCTCAAAACCCTAAAAAACAAACTGAAAGAGTATAAGTAATAATGGTGTAAGTACTTTTGCAATACCATGATGTTTTATAAGCAACTTAAACAAGCGAGCCACATGGTTATACAAGGAGCAACAAATAGAAGTCATATCCATAAGTTTTAATTAATATTTATGCCACAACTTAGGTGTTACAAGAAAAAACATAAATAGGAACTCAAACTGTAAGATAAAGAATGGAAAGCAAGTCTTCTAAACCATCACAATGATCTCTAATTTTCTTATCAATTTAGATCACTTTTCTCAGGAATTAATTAATTAATTAGAAATTAAGGCAAACCTTGCAAATAAGGTACACATATATTTTCTCCATCACCCCTTGACAACTGGTGGGACCTGGATCATGGCTTGCATCCTCTCCTCCCTGATTTCAGCAGTGGGCTACTGTTCCACTGACACTTTCTTCTACAACAGCTGCTAAAGTCATCTTCCCAATTAAAAACTCATTCAAGATCTGTTTGCAAATAAATATTTTCCTTTTAGTAAAGCTGACAGATACAGAGATCAAAGTCATGTGTTCTAAGGAAGGAACTTAAGCATACCTCTTTTTTGACTAGAATGTGAGGGAGCCAGGGACTGGATGCTCTTCTGTGAAGCACAGTTAAGCCCAATTAAGTACATGAGCTGTAGCTGGGGTCCTCTTACAAAATTAATTCAACATCTTCCTTTAATTAGTATGATTTAAAGCACTAATCTTCTGCTTTTAATGCTTGACTGTCAAACCTCCCTTTCCCCAGTGGTGGCTTATTCTATGTAAACCAAGCTGGATGAATTAAATCAATTATCCAGATAATGTAACAGAAAATGTTCGAAAAAGTTTTGAGTAATGTACATGACACTTTGACCATAGATTTTAGCTAGGAATAACCAAATGCCACCCTTCAGTGTCAAGTGAAAGTACCTTATTAAAAACAGATTTATCTTAATATTAGCAAAGATTTGTAATTCAGTTTTGACTGGTAAACCAGCACACACAGAGAAGGTTGTGAGTGTACCGGTCTGAAGATGGTTATAAATGGTCCTAGTTAAAGGCACCTGCGTAAATCTGTTAGCAGCTCTGTAGTACAAGTATCATTGACAAATGCTAGGGTTTTGCCAGGTGAGTACAGAAGCTGTAGAGAGAGAAATCCTTTCCAAAAATCCATTAGTCCTCTCTCCCCAGTGAACATTTCTGATTTGCTTTTCTTCACAGTACAGCTTCTCTGCATCCAAACACCACTCTGTAAGGACAATCAGAGCTCCATGGCTGGTCACAGTGCTCTCTCAGTGCAGGTTCACAAAATAAAAACATGTGTACTTGATGGTCTTTGAAGGGCTGCACTCACATGGAGGTACATGTTTCATTGAAGACAAACCTCAAGTGACTGACCATGAGGAACTGTCCAGCAGTCTTCTCGACAGAAAGTTCATTCATTACA
Source organism: Clamator glandarius (assembly GCA_033459285.1). NCBI lineage: Eukaryota > Metazoa > Chordata > Aves > Cuculiformes > Cuculidae > Clamator > Clamator glandarius. The sequence continues at coordinate 1,522,379 of JAUNZM010000492.1, forward strand.
GGAAAAAGAGAAAAATTTTAGAGTTAAAAAGTCTTCTTTTTTTTGCAAGATAAAATGTAGTATAAATGATCCATCAGTCAGTTGCCTCTCCTTTTATTCCTGTTTTTTTCCTTCTTTTGATATTTTTTTCTTTTAAACTCACTAAGATCACCCTGTGCTGAGGACATCTTCTTTCAACCTTCTGTTTATGTTATCTTACATCAGTCACACCCATTTGTTGCTGCTGAGCTGCAGTTGTGACTAATCTCTGTCCTACTGTGTTGATTCTCATCCATCATATATCCCCCTGCTGCCCACTGACTTCTGTCTACATTTGGCTGTCTCAGGGTAATGGTCCCCAGCACATGCTGTAATGATAACTTTTTGCTTCAGCTTTTCAGGTTTCTAATGCTGGTTCATTCACATATTATTGACATCACAGTTATTTGCCAAAGTTACACTCTAACCCATGCATGCCATTGTGAATTTCCTCACATGCTCCTTGTTCCGTGTATTTGCTTCTTGACTTTGGTTTTCAACATTTACTGGTATACAAACATGTCTTTAACTAATCACATTTCTCCCCTCTCAGACGTATCTCTACTTGCCTGCTCCAGTAACAAGTATTTTCTTACTTTGTTGAATTTATCTCGACTGAGTTACGTATTTGTCTAATTCTTTTCTCTTTTTCTAAAGGAAAAGTTCTTGTTGCTAAGCAATCGCTGTCTCTGTTAAGAACTCAGAACAATATAGATTTACAAATTTAGGAATCCCAGGAAAAGCAATTAAAAGATGTACAAAATAGGAGCAGTAAAGTCCCTGTAAGAGAGGAGACCAGGACAAACATCAGGAAAAAAATGAACTACAGGAATAAACGTTCAACTGATGTTCAGGAGAGGCAGACCTACAGCCTGGCTCCATTCACAGAGGCCTTTGCCAAATCTTTCTAGATTTGTTTTCACATTACAAAGATTAGACTTCAATTGTATTTCTTCATTTTCCTTTGATTTCCTTTAGAAGTAGACATTTAGAAAAAAAATAACACATGTAGAACTTGCCTTTTTTGTAAATCAACCACCACAACAAACTCAGCCTCTTGCTCTGTCTCAGTCCACTCCCATTTATGCCTGAAGGAATTGTTTCCACTAACAATTAAATTGAACTAGGTGGGAAGTAAAATATTAGTGCTGGACAGATGCTTTTCAGTAAATATATGCTTGAATATGTATCTGAAAATTAATGTAAAAGGAAATAATTACAGGAAAAATTATTCTCAAAGACATAAGTAGATAGGTATACAGGCTGATGGAGAGACAGACATAAAAACTGTTGTTCCTTATGTCTCAAAAATGTTGCATACAAGTTTAATATGATCTTATATGAACCCTAGGAAACTTGTCCAGTAGAAACTTGTAAGAGACTTTGGGGTTTTTGGGGGGTTTGGGTTTTTTTTTTCCTGCCTTAAATCACTTGTTTTCAAATGTTGAATCTGCGGCAGATCCCACAACCTTCAGCCTTATCTCACTCCTACAAGCAGCTCAGCTGTGCTTGCTTCCCAGAGGGGTCATGCTGCAATCTTGCTTATATGGAGAGCAAGGGCAGAATGGTACCTGAGATTTGCCTTATAGCCCCCTGAAAGTAGCAATCCCTCTTACCCCTACAACTCCATTCCAGAACTTTCCTAGAAGAAGTACTGCACAGGCCAAGCCTACTCAAAATCTGTAAATGATATTTTGCAAGAGGTGTTATTTGTGCACCCACCATCCTGGAAGGAGCCGTCAACACTGGAACCCCTGGGTGAGGAGCCTTTTCTAAATTTTCTTTTCTTTCCTCCTTATTTTCCCCCTTTCATTCTTTGTTCCTCCTTCTTGTTTTCCCTACCTAGAGTTTTCCTGCTCCTGAGATTTTTGCCTATGAGAATAAATATGTTTTAGATCAACTGCTGTTGTCATTTTCACTTATACTATCCAAAGAGAATCCCTAAATTTACTCGAGAAACCCAGGGTCTACCCTTTGCATCCTAGACTGGACTACAACAAAACTGAAACAAAAGAAATACGTGTATTAGTTGTATATGTAAGCAACGTAGAGATCCAATGACTGCATCTAAAAGGAAGCAACATAAAAACCTTGTAATAACATGTCAGTGACAACATTATCATGAAGCAAAATAAGCAGTATTTCAGGAAATCAGTAGTGTTTCAGGAAAGTAGTAAAGTAGTGATTAGACATGGGGCAAAGAATTTGTGGTACTATGTAAACACACTATAGGAAAACTATAGCTGAAAGAGGTCTGCATTATTTGAACACATTATCTACTTTGTTTTCCCAGCTCATAGGTTCTTGTCTGTACCCTCCTCCTAATTCATTAGTTTGACACCACTCAAAGTGATGGACTCAGCTGAACTCTACATGAGGAAAACCTGTCATTAAGTAATAACCCAACCCAACACAAACTTAGTTCTGATTTCCTTTTGTTTATTCACCTATTTTTTAAAGATTTTCCTTAACTGACAGACTCCTTTCACAAATCATAGCAGTGCTCCCCACACTGTTTTGGTTGAGCAGTAAGATTTTTATTGCACTGAAAAAGTAAATTAAAAAAAGCAAAACTAAATAAAATATTTCATCTTACTTACCATTTAAATTAAAGCTGGACATTATGTGTACAAGCTTCAAATCTGAGACATCAAAACCAGCAGGTAGTTGAAAGCCTAATATAGCAACACTTTGTCTACACGCTTACACGTATTGCAATAAAGGGATTTTTTTTGCCATCATTACCAATGCAAATAAGCAGAGATAAATAAATAAAAGATAGTTGCAGCATATCACAAGGAAAATATTCCTCATCGCTTCCCTTTTGTCCTTCATTAGGCTGTTCTAAGGCATATGGTGAACAAAACTAATGCCATATACAACTAATATTATTTAATGAAACCATGACAAATTAATTCCTTGTTTGGAGCATTTGGCTTTCAGGCACAAAACTAAACTGTGTTACCATGGAGACAAGGGTTGTGCGTGGCCAGATGCATAAATTCAAATACAGATGCCATTGGCACGTTGAAAAATAACCTTCGTCTAGCGGATAAGGCTGGGCAACAAAACGGGGAAAAGTTAATCTTTCGTACTTGTCTGGAATAGAACCATCATAGGAATCTAAAAATTGTTATCCTGCTAAAATGGAAAAAAAAAAAAAAAAACAAAAAAAAACCAGCCAACCAATGAAGGAAGGGGGAATCTAAGGCATAAAGAAAAGAGAAAGTTTGCCTAAAGCTATGTTTTACTGCTTATGCTTGCCAAGAATCCATTACTATGTAAGGTATTGATAAATGCCCTTGTCTTTCCCTTCATTCCAGGAAAGAGAGCACAGTTAAGGGCACTGTGGGATTTTAAAAAATCCCAGAGTTTTATTATATACTTCCACCTATACAGCAGCATGGAATAAGAAAAGAAGCTTAACACACAAAAATCTCCAATCCACACAATGAAAGGTTACTCTGAAAATGTTATTTGCAAGCAAATAATTCCTTCACACTGCTCCTGCCACTCTCTTAATATTTTTAAGTGTGAGGTTGGACGTTTTTGGTTTCTGTATGGAAAGAGAAGATAGGAAGGTAAGTTGTATGTGAGAAAAAAATGCGGATGTATGCAGTATCTTTCTGACTCCTCTGAGGACATGAGAAGTCTGACATCTACAGTGAAATCCACTCACCCTTAAGACCTAGCTCATGTGGATGAAATAAAGTGATTTAGAAGATGTCAGTGCCTGAAACAGCTGTTACTCAAAACAAAACCTCATTATGGAATTGTTGTGCCTGTAACCACAGTTTTCTTTGCAAAAAGCAGAAACCTGATCAGTTACCAGAAAGGATGTTCTGAAACATGAAACTCAAGGAAAAAAAAAAAAGAGAGAGAAAGAAGTCTTATCTCAGTAGATCAGGACACCACATAGCTTGCCCTAAAAAGGAAGGCAAAGGACAGAGGACAAAGGTAACAAAGGACAAGTTTGCTAACATTTTTTTCTGAAGAGTCATTTTTGCAACACTGGTAAGATGAACATTTAGACCTGTGCAGATCACATGGAAGTATAATGGTTTATGGCATATTGCATTTATATAACCCTTTTACTTCTGATGGATTACAGGGTACTTACTTTAGTTTCTGACTTGATTGTAGCAGCTCCTTGTGTCAAGGAATGAAGCCTGGCAGGCTGAAACTCTGCATTTGGTTCAGAGCACAGCAACCTCTCTGCCCAGCAACACAAGTCACGACACATATATCAACCATGTCATCTTCACTCTGTCTCTGTCACTTCTATGCAAGACACAGAGACAAGGTCAAGGTTTTTTAACAATATTCAGAACCATCTGAAATATTTTCCATACCTACTATAAAAGTTCACCTCTCCCAACACATGGCCTCCCAGAAGAACATAATTTTCTGCTGCCATAAAGATATCAATCAGCAGAAGGATGTTGCGTAAAGAAGGAAAAGATGAAAATAAGATGTTAAAATTTTTTGCCTTAAGATATTTACCACATCTGAGCATGAACATCCTATCTACCTCTCCACAGAGACAGATAATATGTGGGAGGCTGAGAAGATTCACATCATCACTTCTGCTGGAGAAGAGCATCCTGTTTCCTAGGGTAGGATGTTGTATCTTCACAGGACAGAAGCAAGGGCACAAGACGAAGACAGGCACTTTATCAAAATTCATAGAGTGGAAACACAGCCATGGAATAATGAATTCTGTGTTTTATTGCTCTCTTGAATTAAACATCTTTAACATTTCATGGGATGATTTGGTACAGTGAAAGTCATAAACGTGCTTGAAGCCAGACTATATTTTCATCCATTGTTTTTGCAATGGGTCTAGGCCAATTTCCAGAGCTCTGAATTGCTGCTGTCATACAAGTAAATAATAATTTTGAACCTGCACTGGAAGATACTCATACTTCCAGAAGATCATATGCTAAATTTTTATTTATCGTTATTATTTTTTTTATTCTATGGTAGAACATTTTTACAAATGGTTTTGACATCTAAGCCAGGGGACATGAAGAGAGTAAACCTTATTCTGTCTCTTACCTAAGTAAACAGCAGATAGTTTCCCAACCACTACTCCAGGAGTAGCTGAATTGCTATTGAAATGAATTAGAGAAATAAGAAGCTGCATAATTTAGCAAATTATTACTAATCAGAATGCTAAATTTTGTGGCAGACAGCCAAAATATCAACACTGCAGCAAAATGTATCCTACTATGATCTATCCTACCATAATCTTTAAACCCTATCAAGGTAATCACCATTGCAATTGCTAATACAACTAACATGAATGATAGTCTCATGCCTGGAGCATCACGAATAGACGTGATGAGAGACCTGAATATTTCAAGAAATTTGCTGTCCTTGAACATCTTTCTTTACCTTGTATTTTTTTTAAGATCAAATTGTATCGGGCATAAACTGGCTAAATAAACTTTTCTGTGGGTATGAGGAAAGACCTAGAGTTCCTATTGCTTATTATGTTATGTTGCGAAGCGTTTGAGAGAAGCTGCCCAGCTCACATGACAATATATCTCTTTCTCAGAGAAGCTGGCTTGTAATTATTGTTTTCAACATTGCAGTGTCCATTTTTGTGTTTCCCTCCCAGCAGAGCTGATTTCTGATATGGTATTTATCCATGTTTAACAGCAGATAGAAAAAAAATTCAAGTAAAGAATCATATGTTATCATTATAAATTCTATTACTACTAATAATGCTTCTACTGCTCTTATTATTGAATAGATGTGTCAAAAAGAATCTTACTTTCAGTACCCACACAATACTTCATAGAAGACTGAAGAGCAAAAGTGATTTTTTTGAAATAAGTCTTTTCCAGACTAAGCCTATCTGCAACTGCATCTGATGTTGTAGAACTGCTCTTCAAGAACTTGTTCTGCATATCCATTTAGTCATTGCACAAATTGTGCTTGCCTGCTTCAGTGATGGCAATAAATTTGCACCTGTTGGGCTATCAGCAAGAGAATGCTTGGGGCAGCAAAATTTTCCTGCTTTAGAGAATGATCAAAAATCCACTGAAATGAAAAATGTATCCCTTGTGGCTTCAGCAAACAAGGAATCTAACAGCTAAATTCCATTCTATAGTTGCTCTAAGCCCCCAAAAAGCACAGCTATATGCTTGCATGTTCAGATTATGAGGCAGATTTGTTTCTATATGTAATTTTAATTATTTTCTACCTGATTTTGTGGTTTTGTAGTTTTGCCAGTAGAATAGTCTCCTCTGGTTGGCATAAATTATACTTCTCATGCAGGAAAATAAGTCATCTGAAAGGACAAGAAACATTAAAATTCTAAGGAATCCCTTGCTTCAATATATATATGTCTCATGAAACTCATTAACCATATGTGCATTTTGCCGATGTTTTGTTTACAGCAGAGCATTTCTGTTTGTCCTATAAACAGTTGTGTTTGTACTATATGCACAGATACAATGCTTAAGGTCACTACATAGGCAAATACTGTTAGCAAATTGCTGTTGACAAAACTATAATGGAATTCATTTCATTATGAGTTGAAGTGCAGTGTTTGTTGATTGCATTATGTCTAACAGTTAAAAGCTTCTTAAATATGCTGTCTTTGATAGGACTCATTTTTACTGAAAGGCAAAGTAAAGTTAAATATTTTCTAGTTCCTCCATTCTAGTCACTAAATACACTCTAGCCCCTTGTTGCCATGTTTGTCCATTTTCTTAGCACTTCTCTCCTAAAATAACAGCAAGACACCATGTCTGATGTTGCGGTCCAAGATGAGATTCTTTTGAGTTACAAAAAAATAGACAGATGTGCATCTCTGAGAAGGAACATTCCCTGTCCTAGTGTTCACAGGATGTAGGATTTTAGTCTCTAATCACACAGGTCAGGTCCCTGAATGAAGCTAGAAAAACTCTAGTTTTTGAGACAAGGTCCCAAAAGCACCTACTAAAATAAAAACTAAAAACTCAAACCAAAAATCAAAATTAGGTCACAATAAAAAGCTGGTGGTGAACAGATGCTGCAGTAGGCTGGTGGTGGCAGACAAGTCAAGAAAGGAAATATTACTCTCCATCTGATCTGTTTCAGGTCTTAGGTTCTTGCTGGAGTGAATTTATGTCAAATAACTTAGTTTGCTACTGAAGAGAAATAAGTTTGTGTTCCTTTTTTTTGTGAAAATTTTATATTCTTAGATAAAAGGCATTTCATTACATGCTTCATAAATGACATTAATTTGGTCATCTTTCTGATTACTTCTGTAAGAATGACTTCCTCTCTCAGCAAAAGAAAAGTTCCCCAGGACCTTCCTTGTGACACAAATTGCTGCTGCTAACTTTATCTACAGAAAAAGAAATGAATAATTTGTCCAGAGTGGGAAATGAAAAAAAGCATCTGAAACTGCTCTCAGCTGGAAGAAATAAATTCTCAGTAAAATTGTAATTATTATTCCAGAGGTTGTCCTCCCACTCACAAAACATTGTGGCTCCTTATTAAAAAAAAAAAATTGTTCTGCATATCATACTGCAACCTCAACAGTTGCAGTATGATATGCAGTGATTTTTATCAGCATGTCATCCCTTGTGTGAGGAAAAGAAAACCCTACAGCTAGGCATTTATTTTTTATGTCTTTCCTTTGCTAGAGTAAATGCAAGTAAAAATGCCATCTTCCATTCTGTCCCAAGCATAAGTCCTAGTTTGGGAGCTCCTTCAAAGACTCATATTTCTTCCTTTCCCCAAAATTCTCAGCTCAGTCCCTATATAACAATGTGGTCATGCTTGACAGCATGTGTAGTAAGAAAGATGAAAAGAGACAGGCAAAAATTTCTAGTCCTTAAGTGTTGTAGACCACCTCCACTATTTAAGGTCTGCAAGGCTGCCTCAGCAGTGTGAGTCATGCAGTTGCTATGGCAGCCTTGCATTTCTTCTTTCCCTTTCCAGGACTAATAATATTGCAGAAAATTCACTCATGGCAACGTCTGTCAATGATGCTGATGCTGCATTAAAGAAGTTTTACTGGCTTTTTCTCTCTTCCTCTCTTTTTATTCACATCTACATAAACATGGACAGAACCATACATCTGTGACCTTGTAAGGAACCTGCTGTGTTTCTGTTACAATGAGTGTACTGTGATATGCTTAAATCAGTTATTTTATATGCTTATTTCTGTAGGTGAACCAGTTTTGAAGAATGACAGTTTCTGGGAAAAGGCTCAAGATTTGCCATTGTAACAAATGGAAAAAGATACAACTGAGAAAAATATTATCTAATTAGATATTAGATATTATTAGATATTATTAGATATTATTATCTAACTAGATATTATCTAACATGTACTTCTCTGAGTATTGTTTTTGGTTGATGCAAAATAAATCCTTTATTTTCACTTTCCTTGAAAAGTAATTTTTGCTTAATTTGCTTATGCCTTCATTAGAGCAAATATTGATCTTTTTTCAAACATGATTTTGGAAAGACATGAGCATGACTATATACAAGTATACAGGGGATCAGATTTTCTTGAATAGCTGTGTCAGTTATGAGTCTGTCACAAACATAAGAGAGTCAATCTTCTTAATCATTTTTAAACATGTATTTCCAAAGACTGACATTTATCTATAACTTGTATTCAAAAAAAAAAAATTCCAACCTCTTCAGCACAAAGTATGCTAATACAGCTTTTACAGAGAATTTGACTATTATATCTCAGCAGTGTAATGAATGGAGTGTCCTTCTGAACTTCTAGTTACAAGATCCACAGATATAAGACCCTTTAGAAAACCCAATCATTATTTAAAAATAAAAATAAAATATTAAAATTTAAAAATATTAATAAAAATTAAAAATAAAATATGTAGGTTACAAAATCATAACTCATCAGCAATGAAGAACCAGTTTCAGCAATGCAGCTCCAAAAGGTTGTTGGTCCAGGTGACAGCTGACAGTATAAGTTTGTAAATGCAGGAAAACCTAGATACAGCAGATGATGTAGAAAGCAAGAGAGAGCTTGCATAGGAGAGAGGACTGAGAAAGAAAATCTATGATACTTTTAAACTGAGATTTGACAAGTTTTAATCTGACTTATTTCTGCCATTTCCCAGTTTGCATGCTTCTTCATCACTTGCTTTAGAATCCAACAAGCGATGTACAAATTTTTCCCATATTATAGGACAGAATGGGGAAAGCAGTGTGGGCTAAGAAAGTAAAACCCAATTCACCCATTTGCTGTCCAAGCAGAGACCTCTGATTTGTCTACTACTGAGATGCAGAAAGAGATTTTAAAATTGCAGGAGCCTGGCCAGATACAGATTTTTGTGTACAATTCCCATGAGGCCACTCCCTTACCAGGACAGGCACCTACTTGCTGCTGATTAAATATGATCAAATATTGATTGAGATCTGCAGATGCTCCAACCTTTCCTGGCTGAAACAAGGCCCTAATAGATTACATGTCCCTTTGTGGGGATTAAGTTCTGCATTATAAAAAAGCGTAAATAGTTACTCAACTGAGCCATAATATAGGAATGACTTCTTGCCTTTCATTAAAAATTTATTTCTGTAGAGTGTTTTTAGGATGTCAGACAACTCTTTCTGTCATTGGTTGGGAACAATCATACCCTAAAAGGAACTGGTCTTCTCCATTGACTCTACATGCCATTCATGTGAAGTCTTCAAAATGAGACAGATTTGGTCTGTTATAACTGAGAAGAAATCCACTATAAATCATTTCATTTTATGCCATTAAGCTGCTCTAAAATTGTAGAGATCTTTTCTCTTGCAAATTGAGGATTATCTACCTCCAGTTCTGCAGTTAGCTTGAGAGCACACTTCTAACCAGCAAAACCTGTTTTCCTTTCTCAGGACACAGATATAGAAGCCAGAGTGGTGAGGATGCATTGAATCCTGCTGTAACTGTGAAAGACCAATATGTAAGGTGAGATCATACAGGCCAAATGGTAGGAACAGTTATCATCTGGAACTAAGTTATATAATATTTATTAAGATGTAGTTTAGATTTCATGAAAAACCTGACAAAAACTATGTGCCTACAGCAATGAAAGAGTCTCTGAAGAGTGATAGAGTTCAACGAATCACAGAATAACCAGGTTGGAAGAGACCCACTGGATCATCGAGTCCAACCATTCCAACCAATCCCTAAACCATGCCCCTAAGTACCTCATCCACCCTCACCTTAAACACCTCCAGGGACGGCGACTCAACCACCTCCCTGGGCAGACTGTTCCAATGCCTAACTACCCTTTCCGTGAAGAATTCTTTCCTTATCTCAAGCCTCTCCCCTGGCGGAGCTTGAGGCCATTCCCTCTCGTCCTGTCCCCTGTCACTTGGGAGAAGAGGCCAGCACCCTCCCCTCCACAACCTCCCTTCAGGTAGTTGTAGAGAGTAATAAGGTCTCCCCTCAGCCTCCTCTTCTCCAGGCTGAACAACCCCAGCTCTCTCAGTCGCTCCTCATAAGATATGTTCTCCAGCCCCTTCACCAGCTTTGTTGCCCTTCTCTGGACTCGCTCCAAAGCCTCAACATCCTTCTTGGGGTGAGGGGCCCAGAACTGAAAACAGTACTCGAGGTGAGGTCTCACCAGTGCCGAGTACAGGGGGAGAATAACCTCCCTGGACCTGCTGGTCACACGGTTTCTGATACAAGCCAAGATGCCATTGGCCTTCTTGGCCACCTGGGCACACTGCTGGCTCATGTTCAGTCGGCTGTCAACCAACACCCCCAGGTCCTTCTCCTCCTGGCAGCTTTCCAGCCAGGCTTCTCCTAGTTTGTACCTCTGCTCAGGGTTGTTGTGCCCTAAGTGCAGGACCTGGCATTTGGCCTCGTTAAACCTCATGCCGTTGGTCTCAGCCCAGCAGTCCAGCCTGTTCAGGTCCCTTTGCAGAGCCTCCCAACCCTCCAGCAGATCAACACTTCCACCCAGCTTAGTGTCATCTGCAAACTTGCTAAGGGAGCACTCGATGCCTTCATCCAGGTCATTGATAAAGACATTAAACAGGACTGGACCCAGGACTGAGCACTGTTGTGGGAACCCCACTTGTAACTGGCCTCCAGCTGGATTTAACTCCATTTACCACCACCCTCTGCTCCTGGCCATCCAACCAGTTTTTCACCCAGGAGAGTGTGCACCCGTCCAGCCCAGAGGCCGACAGTTTCTAAAGCAGAATGCTATGAGAAACTCTATCAAAGGCTTAGAAACTGTATCAAAGGCTAAAATGTATCAAAATCAAAAGGCTAAACGGTATCAAAATAAAAGTTCATAGCTAAACTCATAGAATCACTAGGTTGGAAAAGACCAACAGGATCGTCAAGTCCAGCCATTCCTATCAATCACTAAACCATCCCCCTCCGCAACTCATCCACCTGTCTCTTAAATAGCTCCAGGGATGTTGACTCAACCACCTCCCTGGGTAGCCTTTTCCAGTGCCCAATGACCCTTTCTGTGAAAAATGTTTTCTGATGTCCAGCCTGAACCTCCTGTGAGGCAGATTGAGGCCATTCCCTCTCGTCCTGTCCCCTGTCACTTGGGAGAAGAGGCCAGCACCTTCCCCTCCACAACCTTCCTTCAGGTAGTTGCAGAGAGTAATAAGGTCTCCCTTCAGCCTCCTCTTCTCCAGGCTAAACAACCCCAGCTCTCCCAGTCTCTCCTCATAAGATTTGTTCTCCAGCCCCTTCACGAGCTCTGTTGCTCTTCTCTGGACTCGCTCCAGAGCCTCAACATCCTTCTTGTGGTGAGGGGCCCAGAAATGAACACAGGATTCAAGGAGCCGTCTCACCAATGCCAAGTATAGAGAGAGAATAACCTCCCTGGACCTGCTGGTCACACCGTTTCTGATACAAGCCAAGATGCAATTGGCCTTCTTGGCCACCTGGGCACACTGCTGGCTCATGTTCAGTCACTGTCAACCAACACCTCCAGGTCCCTCTCCTCCACGCAGCTTTCTAGACAGACTTCTCCTAGTCTGTAGTTCTGCACAGGGTTGTTGTGCCCCAAGTGCAGGACCCAGCATTTGGCCTTGTTAAACCTCATGCCATTGGTCTCAGCCCAGTGGTCCAGCCCCTTCAGATCCCTTTGCAGAGCCTCCCTACCCTCCAGCAGATCCACACTTCCACCCAGCTTAGTGTCGTCTGCAAACTTGCCAAGGGTGCACTCGATGCCTTCATCCTGGTCATTGATAAAGACATTGAACAGGGCTGGACCCAGCACTGAGCCCTGGGGAACCCCACATGTAACTGGCCTCCAGCTGGAGGTAACTCCATTTCTCACCACTCTCTGGGCCCGGCCATCCAACCAGTTTTCCACTCAGGAGAGTGTGCGCCTGTCTAGTGCAGAGGCTGACAGTTTCCTAAGCAAAATGCTGTGAGAAACTATGTCAAAGGCTTTACTGAGGTCCAGAAAGACCACATCCACAGCTTTTCCCTTGCCAAGCAGCCAGGTCACTTTGTCGTCGAAGACGACCAGGTTCGTTTGGCAAGACCTGCCCATGTTGACTGGGCCTGATCACCTGGTTCTCTTGCATGTGCTTCATGATAGCACTCAAGATCACCTGTTCCAGGACTTTCCCTGGCACTGAGGTCAGACTGACAGGCCTGTAGTTCCCTGGATCCTCCCTGTGACCCTTCTTGTAGATGGGCACAACATCAGCCAGCCTCCAGTCCAGTGGAACTTCCTCAGTCTTCCAGGACTGTTGGAAGATGATGGAAAGGGATTTGGCCAGCACATCCACCAGCTCCTTCAATACCCTCAGGTGAATCCCATCTGGCCCCATAGACTTGTGGGTGTCTAGTTGGGCTAGCAAGGCTCTGACCTCCTCCTCTTGGATCACGGGAGCCTCATTTTGCTCCTCTAGCTCCGGAGTTGTACAGAAAGGGAACAACTTTCCTTACTGTTAAAGACTGAGGCAAAAAGAAGGCATTAAGTACCTCAGCCTTTTCCTCATCTCCTGTCACTGTAGTTCCTTCTGCATACAACAGGGACTGTATGGTCTCCCTAGTTCTCCTTTCATTATTTATATATTTATAGAAAGATTTTTTTGTTCTCTTTCACAGACTTTGCCAATCTGATTTCTAGTTGAGCCTTAGCCCTTCTGATTTTTTCGCTACATAATCTCACTTCCCTCCTGTAATCCACCCAAGAGTCCTGTCCCCTCTTCCAGAGCCCATAAACATTCCTCTTCTTCTTGAAATCACTCGAGATCTCACTGTTCAACCAAGCTGGTTTTTTTCCCCTGACGGCTTTTTTTCCAGAACATGGGAATGGCTTTCTCCTGAGCTGCTAGGATCTCCTGTTTGAAGAGCTCCCAGCCCTTAAGGGCTCCCTTGCCCTTAAGCACTGTCTCCCATGAGACTTTGCCAACGAGGCTTCTGAAGAGTTCAAAGTCTGCCCTCTGGAAATTTAATGCTACTGTTCTGCTAACCACCCTCTGCACTTCTAGAACAGAAAACCCTATCATCTCATGATCACTTTGTCCCCGGCATCCTCCTACCGCCACATCCCCCACAAGGCCTTCTCTGTTCACAAACAGCACGTCCAGGAGGGCACCTTCCCTTGTTGGTTCATTCACCAGCTGTGCAAGGAAGTGTCTTCCACACACTCCAGGAACCTCCTAGACTGCTTCCATTCTGCTCTACTGTACTTCCAGCAGATATCAGGAAGATTGAAGTCTCCCACAAGAACAAGAGGCATCGATCTAGAGATTAACCCCAGCTCTTTATAGAAGAGCTCATCAGCTGCTTCTCCTTGGCTGGGTGGCCTGTAACAGATTCTCATCACAAAATCTAGCTTCTTATGGGCTCCTCTGATTTTAATCCACAGGCATTCAATCTCGTCATCACCACAATCCATTTCAACAGTGTCTAAGTCCTCCCTTACAAAGAGGGCTACCCCACCTCCTCTCCTTCCCTTCCTATCCCACCTGAAGAGTTTGTACCCCAACATAGCTGCACTCCAGTTGTATGAGTCATCCCACCACATTCCCGTGATGGCAACGACATCATAGGCTCCTTGCCCTAAGACAGCTTCCAGCTCTTCCTTCTTATTACCCATGCTGTGTGCATTGGTGTAAATGCACTTCAGTTGAGCTGCAGAGCCTTCAGCCCTCTTAGAGGGAACAGAGTTCATTCCCAGTTGCCTGGTAACTGGAGTAGCTAGCACCAGAGTGCCTGTGTCTCCCTTACCACCCCCAGGTGTGTTCACCCCCACTTTCTGTGTGGTGCTATACTGGTGATCCTCTCCAGCACACCCTCTCTGAATCATCAGTGCCCCACATCCAGGCTCGCTCTTTTCTAGCCTGGTCTCAATGCCTCCCCCTTCACATCTAGTTTAAAGCTCGATTTATGAGCTAGGTATTTAGCAAGGGCTTTAACCCCTCTAGGAGATAGACATGCCCCATCCTTATCAAAAAAGCCTGGGGGTGCATGAACCACCCCATGATCAAAGAAGCTGAAGCCCCTTTCCTCACACCAGGCTCGGAGCCAGGCATTAATTGAATTCTTCTTCCTGACTTCTAGGTCCTCTCTATTTAGTCTTGGGATGGAGCAGAATACTATTTGTGCCCCAGAGCCCTCCATCATTTTCCCAATGGCCTTGAAGTCTTTCTTGATGACTTTGGTCTTTCTACTTACTAAATCATCACTACCAGTTTGGACTGTTATCAGAGGATAGTAGTCTGCCTTATGGACCAGGGAAGGAAGTTTTCTAGCTACCTCCTTCACTGATGCCCCCGGTAAGCAGCAGAACTCTCTGTGGAGTGGGTCCAGTCTGCAAACGGGTCCCTCTGTTGCTTTTAGAAGGGAGTCCCCTACAACAATCACCCTCCTCTTCTTCTTAATGGAGGATGTTTTTTCTTTTTCTGAGGATGGTGCAGCCTAGGGTAAGATTCTAGGCTGTGGGAGCCACCATCCTCAGGATTGGATTCCACCTGCAGCACATGGTACTTGTTCATCACAGGGATATCAGGTTTTGCTGTCTGGTTGAGGGGAGCAGGTTTCCTTCATTTGGCAGGAACTTGCTGCCATTCCCCATCTCTTATTCCCCCAGCCTTGCAGTTAGCAGGCGGGTGGTGTTTGAACATACCAGCTCCAGCAGGCTGCTGAGTTAGTGAGAGGGCACTACTGCACTGGTCTATCTCCCTCTCACACTCCCTGATGGTCCTCAGCCTCTTTACCTCCTCCCTTAATTCCTCCACTATACGAAGGAGTTCCCCCACTCGAGTGCAGCTTTCACAAGTGGAGCCAGTAACAGAGGCACGAGCTGGTGTGGGAGGGGGACACTGCAGCCCAGGGTCTGGGTAGCTGCATGTGCCCACTGGGGCTCCATCTGTGTGGCAGCTTCCATCATGCTTGGTGCAGCCTTAATCTTCTGACGGGTAGCCACCATGGTTCTCAGCTCCTTCTGGCCCTGCTCCAGCCCCTCTCTGCACCCTCTCTGCTCAAACTACCCCGCTCCTCTTCCCCTGTGCTCCCTCAGGGCCGTTTAAATCCCCCGCGGAAGCTTCCGGGTCCGCCCCCTCCCATCAGGCACCGCGCGGGAGCGGCCGTTGAGCCAGGAGCCCAGCGCCGACCTCTGATCGAGTTTTTTAGGCTGTTCCCCGCTCAGGGAAGCCCCCCAACGCCTTTAATGGGCACCCCACCACAGAACTCACCGTCCCATTGCTGGATGCAGCTGTAAAAGGTAAATAAAAAAGGTGAAATGTAATAGGTAAAAGTCACATTTAGCTCTCAAACACTCATCCTCTTGCAATAACCGAAGAAATTCATTCTTTTTTTCAAGGATTCTTCTCTTTTAATCTTTAGTAACAACACTAGCAGGTGCTACAAGCAGTTCATTGTTGCATTCAGCAGCTATTATGTTCTTCAGTGTCTGTAAAATATTTCACTTATTTCACAATAGTATTATGTCGGAGACTAGTACGACTATGAATATTCTCTTGCATGCAATGAAAATAAACACCTTTCTTCCTTGCATAAACTATTTTCAGGAAGATGCACAGTGCTATGTAATGAATGCTGTGCTAGCATTAACATATGAATCATGCAATATCTGAATATCTTGAGATGATGGAAAAATACATGGCTTCTTGAAGAATTTCTTCAATTAGTGAAAAAATGCACAAAAATAACTTTAAAAATGGATGATAATGAATGCAAGTTATTTTATATTCTTCAACTATACAGCACACCCAAGAAAGCAATCTTCCGTGCAGGTAGAACTGATGAGGAAACTTCACAGATTAGTCAAGCCCTTATCAAAGCCTATTGCAGCCCTTGGAGATGCCCTCATTTACATTATAGTTCTTCAGGAATACTATTGCTATGAATACACCTTTTATAGATATGTTTTATTATGGATGGCTCAAGATGTCAATGTTTTAACTTACAAGGGGCTGTTTGTGATGAGGCTCAGCAAGATGCATGCAACTCTGTTCAAATGCTTTTCTATTAAGCTGAACTTTAACAGAAAAAGTAGATTTTAATGAAAAGCTTTGTGGGTTTTTTTTTTATGAAAGAAAGTGACAAGAAACTGGCAAACACTGATTTAAAGTCCTTCAAGATCTTTCCAGTTAGAATTATTCGATAATTCCACATCCAAGACTGTATCATGAGAAAATCCACAACACAGAAAGAGAGAAAATACAGCAAAAGAGATGTGACAGTACTCTTGGCACTTGACTGAATCCCTGTATCACTACTAGGTGATTTAGGTGCATATCCAGCAAAAATTATTTGCTGAAAATTCAACACCTTCCATGAAAGATAGATTGTATTTTCCTTTTACCCTTCAGCTAGCCTTGCTGTGTAAAGGGAGACGGATGTCCTTGCAACTGAGAATTTTCCTCATTCAGCATCTCCCTTTCCCATTCTGAATAAAATATTACGGACTACCAATTGTCACCACAAATGAAAACAAAACTGTCCCTGTGAACTCAAAATTAGTAGTCTTCTCTCCTCCAGCCTTCCACATGTAACAAACTACCTGAAACATCTCTTTCTGTCCATATTTAATCTGAGATAAGTAAGGGTTTCAGAGTACAAGAAGGGGTGCAATTTGTTTACACCACTATAAATAAGAAGATTGTGCAGTTTTTCCTGAGGATCACTAAGTTCTGATCACTAAACAGGTTTTTATGTTCTTCCTTTGGGATATTGTTCTACTCATGGATGATCTTGGAGGACACTGTGACTTTAGCTCGCATAAATTTCATCATAAGCTTTGAATGGAGGAATATAAAAATTGTAACTTATAGACTGGAATTCAGTTTCTAGTGTAACTGCTCCATTAGTTCCTCTGGAAAATAAAATCATAGCCTTAAATTCCTAGCAGTTGACTAGTAGCCAACACAAATTTGAGTGTGGCCCAGGTGTGCTTGCAGTATGCTAGTCCAAGGGAAAAGCCAGGAATAAAATCACCTTTTACTGGAAATTGCATCTCTATATATTGTCTTTGCAACTGACTGGAGTAAGACAAGATAATTCATCCGAAACCAATCTAACAGCAACCTTCTTTTCCCAAGTAAGGAAAAATAACAGCCCAAAAGCTAATGTTGAAATGTATTCTTGGTAAAATGGAGATGGCCAAGCTGTCCTTCCGCAGTGAAGATCTTTGAATGGGATCTTCCCACTTTATCTAGCAGCAAAGGGGAGTTGCATGCTTTCCACAAAATGTGTTGTCCAGCTATACAAGATGCTCCCACTTACAGTCAGCATCATTTTCTGCTGCTCATACCAGGCAGTTTCCAAAGAGGACATGATTTTGTGTAGGCAGTCTGACAGCTTAGTGGCAGCGATGATTGCATCAGTAGAGAATAAAATACAGTTGAGTGTCATCAGCCTGCTGACAGAAGCTGCATTCACAGTCTGTTATCTCCTCCAGTTGTCTCAGACAGACATGGAGAAAGTTGCAGTAAGAACATTGATCCTGGCAGATAAAGGAGGAAGAGTGATAACCAGTCCCTGAGCTCCTGGAAACAATGACAGCCATCTGAAATAGGACCTCCACTCTGCTGTGGAGATACAGTGATTAAGCCAGAAGTCCTCTTTGTTAAAGTGAAGTTGTTTGTAAATATCAGCATGGGAATTTCACTCATATAAAACAAAGAAGAAAACAAGGATGCAGCAGCTCTGTGCCCCCCCCCCCCAGCTTCCCCATACTGGAACCTTGTATAATCACTTGTGTGACCTGGAGACAGGTTTCTATTTGAAGAGACTTTCAGGGTCATGCAGAAGTAATGTGTGACTTTTCCACAATAAGTGTCACAATAGATGTTAGAAAACACTATTTGCCAGTACAATATTGGTTAATCTACCTTTAAGCCTGAATTGTTATTGCAGTGTCTTCCATATATTAAACAGATAATGAGTTATGCTTTGAATTTTGAATATGCAGTGCTCATACACAGCAATATATGCATAAATACTAGCTTTAAGTCCTAGTTTGCTCTTGGCATGATGATATGTAATCAATCAGAAATACTTAACAAGGAGCCATATTTACTTCAGGCTTTATAGTGTGGTTTGCTTAAAGTGGGAGATAAATAATTGTAACTTTTCAGAAATTCTTCTCTTTCCAGTTGCAGTTTGTCCTTTGTCAATCCTGTTGCATAGAAATCACTTGTTTGCAGGAGAGACTAAATGGAATTGCTTAAAGCAGGTGAGGTTTGTATAATTCAAATGTATTAAAGGAATAGGGGGTTTTGTTGTGTGGAAAGGGAATTTAAATGACCTGTTCACTGTATATCCCTGAAAAGACTTCATATTTAAGAATGAAAGAAAAAAAAATCTTGAGAAGTACCTTGAATAAGCTTTTTGTACTATTAAAACAGCTACACCAATATTAATATCTGTAATTATACATGCACTATTGCCACTTGTGTGACTTGATCTGGCCTATGATTTTGAGCTGCAATTCTAAAACCTCAAAAATATTTTGCTATACTGCAAACAATGAAGGAGAGTAAAAATACAAACATTTCTCTACAGCTTTTTTGCTGTGGAAGGGCTATTTCATTTATGCTCCCTCAGTAGCTAGCCTAAAGTCTGCTGTGCAAACATTTAGCTCTAGACTGACCCTCGTGTACTTCATTTCTTTAACACCAACATAGGTGCAAATCTGGTATAAATCCCTCAAGCTTCACATTGATTTACATTGACACTACTTTACAATGTTCCAGCATGAAATTTACTTTACTTAATGCCTCAATTCCCTCTGCATTACCAAAGCTGTGAGACATTTTCTTGGTGGAAGCAAAAATTAATGCCTTGCTCTCTGGATTTCATAGTTTTTTACACTTGACCAGCTAGATAAAGGAGAAGCAAATTTGTTCATATTAACCATTGCAGTTAAATCTTTGGTTAGACATCAAAGAGGAACTGTTAACTTAAGAAGTAATTTTGTCTGAAATTCTTTAATGTGAGAACAGACTCTGATCTGCTGACAAGAGCAATACTGTCTTTGTGAGTACAAAACTCCCTTGAACAATGAAAGAACTATTATCATGGGGTCAAACCTACAGAATTAAAACCTACTGTGCCATTAATTTGATGTAAACTTAATATAAGTGACATCCTCAGCAAGGATTTGCCATTGCAAAGATGTTATTAACATACGGGGCTCTTGTTTACAGCTCTTGTTAAAATGTCAGTTAGACAAATCAGTCAACCAGCCTCCTTATCCTTCTTTGCCTTTTGCTGTTGCAGCTGAGCAGCTGAAGAGAAATGAAGAGAAAGTTGTTCAGGGTAAACAAAGGAGACTTTCTGATAAGCAGAAACTTCCTCTTTTCTTTTGTTTTCCAATGACAGTGGAGGTTTTCGTCCTCAATCTGTGTGTCAGCAGCTGCAGACATGCTGAGAAATTGTTTGGTGTTCATGATTAGGATCTGAACAATGCAGAAATTTAAGACTCTAAAATCTAGAGGCTTTAGGCGATAATATGACCTTCTGTAAGAACACATTGCAAAAGGAGGATGGAGTTTTTGGAGAGTTTTAGTAAACATGATTTTATTACACTTACAATGACAAGGAGACACAAAATTTCATAAAGTATAGTGAACCAATGTAAAGCTTATTTGAAATAAGTAAATTATTGTAATAAACAGTGAAGGCTGAAGATTGCAGGGAAAGTTTATTCTGCTGGTAAAAACACTAGTTTTAAAGTTAGGACTAGTTCTTGAGGTTTAACTTATTCCCTTTCTCCAACTACAAAACTCTCGTGTTCCAGAGCTGAATTTGATGCCAGCAGCTTGAGTATAGGGTGTGATAAGAGCGTTAGGTAATTTTCTCTATGTATAGGAAGTATCCCGTCAGAGATTATCTTTGGCTTCAACTGAAAGTAGAAGTCCTGTTTTGGTAAGAAGTTGTTTGTTCTATCAGTGTTTTGGAAACGAAAAGAAAACAAAGCACTCAATCTCTATATTAAGATAAAGTGTATCACAGAAGGCTAACAATTCACCAATCCAAGACAACTTCACTTAACTTAAACAGTCATTTCCCCAATGAAGTTCAGCCTATGCTGATTTCCACAAGCACCAGAAAAGGAAGTCAGAGCCTCTTTTCTTGCTCTGGCCTATCGCATATCTTCAAAGAAATGTTAGGCAGTTTTATTCCCAGCAATATTTCAAATTCCTTGGAAGTCAAAACTTAATTCAAGTCAGGTTTATAAACACTGTGCCTTCTAGACTTCTAAAATCTCATATTCATTTGTATTTGCATGAACTGCATCTTGTTCCTGCACTTCAGAAGAAAACTCTATTTATGAGACTGATCCTTTCTTTGTCAGGAAACAGCATTTAACAGAAAAGGCAGAAAAGGCCTTTGAACAAATCTTTACTTTAAAAAATGCTAGCTGGTGCAGCAAATACCAAAAAGTTTGGACAGTCATTTTCTATTATTTCTATTAAGTGTGCATGAAGTACTCTTATTAAGCCTGTGTTATTAAGACTGCATGAAAACCCACATTACATTGTAAGTATTGCTATTTAGTCTCCTTAATAGTGCAAGTCATGGTTGCTTCTGAGAACTCTCTTTAATTACTTTAATGATTTCAGTTATTCTGTGTACATATCACATTCAAAAACAGTCACTGTACTCAGTGTTTGGTAGCTACTTGGTCTTGGAGGAAAACTTCACACTAAATTTTCCTGTCACTTTTAAAACTCACTGTTGTTGGTTGATATCAAGAGCTAGAAAGCTAAAATATATATGAAATGGGACAAGAGTATTTATGGTAGCAAAAAAATATATTGTCAGAAAATATCCTTTGGATAAAATCAGAATTTACAAATATTCTATCCTCCACTTTAAAATTCTCTGCCAATTCCATCACACTGGTGAGTGTTAGATCTACAAGAGCCTGTCCTTTGTAGCTTCAGTCAAGCAAGACAAAAACAATGAATGCAATCCACTCCAAGAATTAAATAAATCCTCTGTGTCCTTTAGTCTTGTTTTTCTGGTGTCTCAGAATACTAAGTCCTTCATCAACTACCAGTCCTGTCAAGAAAATAAATATAAAATGTTTTTCAAAGCATATGAAAGAGGCTTTTTCATAGCTTCCTTCTGACTAGTGATACACAGATGATTCTTACCCTCACTGTTCCTTTTTTTCTTTCTTGCTTCTTATATTTCTGGAATTGGCATACTGACATCTCAAACATTTAGAGAGCATCCCATTATTATTATTCTTATGGCAACTAAAAATCTTCCCATTTTTTCTGCCCAGAAATCAATCCAGTCATTAGGTTTTCCCTTTCCCTCTCCCTCTCTCTTTCCATTTCCTTTTACCTTTTCAATCATATTGTGTCGTATTTTCAACACAGATGCTTTTATCATCTGTCCTTTTCAACAGTAATTTACAACACCTTTGGTAATTCTCTAAAATTATATCCAAAGCTATCCTTTCTGTTCTCTGAGAGAAATATTCACATCACCTTTTCCCCACAAAATGCTACTGCTTGGTGACAGAGGCTGTCATAGCACTGCCAACGCTATCTGTGAAGCCAGAGCTCAAGAATTTGTCAGTGCTGGCCTGAGATGGTACCATGAAAATGGAAATATGGGAGTGCTTTCTACTGCCCTGTACTTGGAAATCCTTTTTGCTGTGCTCAAGGTCACTGGGCAGTACTACCAGAGAAAGGAACAGATGTGGCAAACCATCAGAGACAGCTTGGGCTGGGACTCCGGGCAGCAGCACCCTATTCTTGACTACTATTCAGTTCTGCAGGTAGGTATCTCCATCCCCATCATAGGACTGTCTACTTTGGGAGCGGCATCTGTTCATTTTTCAGCATTTTTGGTTCTAAAGGATGCCAAAGACAATCCTATTTTCCTGATAAAGCACTTCCTCTGCCCATGGCAAAAAATAACTTCAAAAAAATCCAAAAAAAACCCCCAAAGAACTTTGACTCAAGTATTTTCCAAGGACATACTTTGCAAAAGAATTACTTTTGCACACATACTGTACTTTCCCTCTTTCACTGCTAACAAAATCCCACTGCTTGATGCATACAGCCCCCGGATATTTTCATGAATAACTCCTAAAAAGCACAGTCAGCCTTCTCAGAAAAAAAAGTCTATTTTCTAATATAACTAAATAGCTTGACTTTTGAATGTTTTCCATTTGCAAGCAAAGCCCTGCAAGCAATACTAATTGTCAGTAGATGAGGTAGTTATGATCAAAGAACTAAAAATTTACATGCAATTTCCTTATGTATAACTGTTGTAAAAAAGAAAGGATGTTTGGAAAGTGTAATATTACAATGTGGTTTTATTTAAGGTATGACACATTATATACATTTAAAGTACAAAATCTTCTTTAATTTTTTTGTTTGTTATGTATATAGTTCTAAGAATGTATAGAACTATGTGGCATGAAGATCAAAGATTTGGTAGTAAAGACCTGTCTGTTTTACTGAATCTCCATTCTGTGTACCAGGGCCATCAGATACTGCTTCAAAATCCGGTTTTCAATTAACAGTTACAGACATAGGCTCAGGGGTGCCAGCTTGCTCTCTTTTTGTGTCATCAGCAGTATAAAGGAGCAGAATCTTTTTCGGGTCCCAAATGCCAAAACAAATGTGGTTTTGTACACAAAACACAATGACTTCTACTGATGTTAGTAATATTTTTAAGTAATATTTTTAATTGTTTAATAGTAAATAATAATATTTAAAATTTAATTGTTTAATAGTCATATTTTAAATTGTTTAAGGCATGGGTGGACAAGGTGCTAAGGGGCATGGTTTAGTGTTTGATGAGAATGGTTGGGCTTGATGATCCGGTGGGTCTCTTCCAGCCTGTTGATTCTATGATTTTACTGTGCTAAAGTGGAATAAGATTTCTGAAGTTTTACAAAATAACAATGTAAATGCTGCAAAGAAGATAGTAAGAATGGAGGTTTGTTCAAGTACTCTCTTTTTTGAAATATTGAATGAACCACAACTTGATCCAGAGTCCAGTGATAGTACCTTTTCCTGTCAATGAGTCATTTTACAGATGGAGAGCACATTAAACATAAATTTGGTTCTATTGCATATTTTTGGTATGTATTCATGTCCAAAAATAACAACTGCACAAGACACAGCACATGCTGCTACTACCAACAGTTCTAGCTGCTGTGTTGTTCTGCCATACAACTAAAGACAGAAGCACAGTGTTTTTACAGAAAATATAAAGTTGACATATTCTATGTCGGTTGTCCTTGAGAAGTAAGGTTAGCCTGGCTGCAGAAAAATTTTGTGGAGACTTCTTCCTTCTACTTATGCAGCTGCCAAAGGGACTACTGTGTGATGCAGATCTCCTTTCTCCATGAAGATCTTTGTTCTGCCAGAGATCCTGGGACACTGGAATCATAGGTGATGTCTTTAAAGAACTCCTGGTCAGGTAGAAAAAGTACTTGTTTGAGACAGCTTCTAGCCTTAATGTAAACTGTATAAGCACTCAAGGGAGGCATCCAGGAGGGTAATGGAGGCAGTAGCTTGTGATATTTTCATCTTGTGTGGCCTAAGCTGATGTTTCATGTCTTCTATGTCCCAAATACTGCCAGGATAGTAGAAAGGAGTAGTCAAGACAATATCCCTATACGATTTGAAGAGAAGTTGCAAACCTGATTTTGTGTATGGTTTGAGAGATCCTTTATGCCTACTCTGAATTCAGAAGAAAAACATGTTATTCAGCAGTAGCAGGATTAATGAATCTCACATCCCCTCAGTCCCATGTTATCACCCTGCCATATCTTCCATGTCCTATGCCTGCAGGTAAGCAAACATGATGTTTTGACATTACTAGTAACATTACTTTTGTATTGAAATAACACTACAGCATTTCAAGACTTCTCTGTGTTGTATTTAGCTTCGGCTTCTATAACATGCCCAGCCATGATGGCAACTAACTCTCAAGCAGGTAAGCATGGCCTTAATTTCATGTAGCTTCTTCTCAGCTTGCAGTGGCAGGAGGTAGTTATTTTCTGCAGATGGAACCATCCATGACTACACACTAGAATGTTGTATGGTGAACTACAGAGATAGGGTGGTTCAATACAGCTGATTGGGGTCCCTAAGTCATGCAGGTCTCATTTTGGCCAGGTAAAGGTCGTTTATAGATACAACAAAGAAATCGGAAAAAATAATAACTGGGAAAAATGGGGCAAAAAAGGAATGCATACACAGACTTTACTGAGAAAACCTATAAAAATAAAGCCGAGGTCAAGAAGAAAAATGGCATCATTACCATCATAGACTTCCCAGTGAGAAACTCAGGACACTGGTGACTCCCTGCACCAGCACCTCCCAAGACTGCAGCTGTGAACCATGAGACTTAGAGAAGCATTTGAAGGGCAAGCATAGTAGCAGATTGGCGGGTAGAGGGAAGAATTTCTGCATTCAGTTCTAACTGCATTATTGAGGCTTTCCAGTATTAATTCATGCCATGGGTATTTTTACTGGCACAAATGCACTACAGATATAACAACTGTATCATTCTATGTTATTACAGATTCTGCACATACACGCTTCCCAAACTCATGACATTTTCTCAGACACTTCCCTTTTCATTTTGATATTAATGAAGTTGAGGGTTTTAATGGTGATTCATTTGGTCACTATCTACTATACATACTGAAGTAGGAGGTAGGCAATAAATTTCTAATCAATATTATAATTGCATAAGAAGTTCCCAAATGAAGTGAGTTAATATCTATTATTTTCTACTCCTGCTGTGTGCAATGAAATTTTACTTGCCCTCCATTAATTCAAAAAAAAGATATTCCAAAGCTCTTTAACAATTACTAGCAATGTTTTGCAATGTTTTAATTTTAAGCTACATTATCTGCTCTTTGAGATCAAAAGATACAGTCCTTTTGAACAATGACAAAGTTATCTGTAGAATAGATCACATGAGACCTAAATTCTAAGACACTTTACCTTCATTTATCATTTTCTGACTGCACTGGGACCTATTCAACAGCATCATAATGTTATTTAGTGCACTGTTACAGATTATTCATGGACTTAGAGACTGCTAAGAGGACCGTAAAACATGTACATATTATTACCAGTGGTTAATGACAATCTTAAAGTCAATATTTTCTTGTCCCATCTGTTGAGCAATAATGTTAATTCAGTTCCTATTTATCTAGGAATTGCTGAAACCAATTTAAAATGTATAATTAATAGAGAGGCATTCTTATCATTGTTTTGATGATTATGAACAGAAAGTCATGTCCTTCAGGATCAAGAAATATTGTAGGTAGTTCAATGGAGCACACTGTATATTCAGACAACAGAAGCACTAGAAATATTTGAAAAAGGCTGTGTACATCTATATTCCCTCAAATTCATGGACAAGAAGCATTTTACATCTATTTACAGCATAGCTGAGGGTGCATTCCATTCATACTACAACATAAAACCATTGAGGGAATATCTGAATGGTTCTAGAATCTGAAAAAAAACAAATTAAGCAAACTTTATCTTTTTCATCTCAAGATTATTGCCCCTTTATAAGATATATATTTTCTCTTCCTCATCAGTGTCCATCCTCATTTCATTTTCATCTGTATGTCAGCACATGTCCATGTACTTGGAGCCTTTACTCTATAACTTCAGGTTCCTAAGGTTGGGTTTTTCTGGGGGAGCAGGTTGGCTATTTTTATAAGTTGCTCTTGTTTATTCCTGGCATTTTTCATGCGAAAATAAATATAACACTGGATATGCTCTCAGAAAGTACCTCAACATTCTGTGACATGTTGCTTTTACACAGCAAATCCAAGGTTGCCACATGACAGCTAGCTTTTCATTAGGCAGAAGCTCAAAATCTTGGAAGGTAATGCACACAATATTCTGAAACTGAAAAATTATGGGTGCTGACCCTTTGTTCCACCCTCCAGATAAATACCAGTACAGTAGAAGAATAACTGATGTCTCTAATTCAAAATGCCCGGAGTGTCAACTTCTTTTCCATGGGCATTCAAATAGAAAAATAAAGATCAGCTTCTTTTATTCTGTGTTATTTACTTGTTAAATCTAGAAATCAAGACATCAAAGAAAATAAGGATAATGATGTATCAATTTCATCATATCTCAGATTGTATTTACATATACTTCAAGTGTCAATACTCATTGGGTACCTCTGCTTTCATGGAGATATATCTGTATGGAAGAACAAACTTGGAAAAGCTGGGCATGATATGGTTTCATGTTATTTTAATGTCAGTTGCTCTAATTAATCTTAGAACTCTTAAGACATCATTTTGGCTATATTACAGAAAAGAGCAAAGGATATTTTAAATTAGATTAGCCACTTCATGCAGTATATCTGGTAGCAAGCTGAGACATTTTAGTATGTCTTGCAATATTATATTTTATGATGACTGTACAAGTTTAACATAAAGTGGTACCTAAAATGTTTTCCAGAAACGTCCCCAGTACAATTTTATTATCATATAATCATATATATCAAGGAATAATTTTTTTTTAAAGTAGCTCATTACAAAGCACTTTATTGGATTCTGGTGTTGTGACAGGTAACAGCATTTATGGTGAATGCCTTCTATAAGCAAGTCTTGATTTTACAGGAAATAGTCACAGACACTGAGCTATATTTATCTAATTTGTTCCTGCAATAAACAGAATTTCAGTCTAAGCCCCAGAAGCTTTTGCAATCATACTGTCTACACAAGAATAGAGCTAGTTTTGAGATCTTCCTTGCTTTCATAGTGCTCTGAATCTGTCTAGCAGGTGAAGGAGAATAGTATGTTATGAATAAGAAACTGATGTCTGAGTCTCTGTATAGCACATCACCTGCTGAAAAATATTGAGCCTTCCACTCATCACTGAAAAGAGAACACTGATGACTAATAGTCTGTCTTCTACATCCTCACAACTATTTGTCAGAAGTCTGACTATCCAAGATAAGTTTCCTTACTCATCAAAGTAACATACCAGTGTCAAACAAGAAAAATCAGCAAAACTTCTAAACTAATATATATTGGGTGTTCCCAAATGCTCATACTTGGGGAATTGTTAGTAATTCTGTCTATAGGTACATCAATTCCCCGAGCATCAGGTGCAGCTTGACTAACAGACACCAAAGACTTGTAGAAGAGCATGTAAGTCATAAAGCAGCATAAGGATCCAAGGGGAATTTTCCCTGAAATCTCAAACCTAACTCATAGTATGTGGAAGGACAAATCAATTCTGAAAGACAAACACTGCTGAGATTGTGGCTACATCCACAGATTTTAAAAAGGAGGAGCTCCTATATGGTTTTTCTACATTCAGGTACTCCATCTCATATCACCTCTGCATTGCATCTGCAGTAGGAAATTAGAAAGTGAAAGAGAAAAAAGATAAAGAAAATGAAGAAGAAAAGGAGAAAGGACTATGAATATGATCCATAATGATACTTTTTGGCAGTCTATTGAAGAAGATCCTGACAGTGAAGAACTGCCACAGCTGACATCATAGAAGTAGTAGCCATATTTCTACCATCGTGGTAACTCTGTTCTCCATTGCTCAGAATCCATTTAAACTCATTGGATTGTTTGTAAATTATACAGTTTTCCTGCTCTTTAGAAAGAAACTGATTATAGGACATGTAGGTATCAGTTTCCCTTAAGCAAATGCAGTAAAATACTTTCTGGATGGAATTAAGCGGGAAAGGATCTGCTGCAAAAATTACATAATCGCTTCACTGTACCATAGTCAGAGAATTTAATTCTCTTGCAAGGTCTGGACAATGTGCTTACAAACTAACAATCTTGCTTCATCAGTGCTTAAATCCAAACAAAATTTTATGTTAGCCTTATACAAAAAAATTAAAGATAAATGTAGTTTAAACTATATATCTGCTATACTCTCAACTCAACTCTTTTCTTACCAAAACGCTAAGGATTTTGCCCTTTATAAAAATAAAAACAAACACACACACAAAAGAAGGGAAGACATACAAGGAGCAGCTAAAGTCACTTGGTCTGTTCAGCTTGGAGAAGAGGAGACTGAGAGGGGAATTCATAGCAGTTAACAGCTTCCTCACAAGGGAAGGAGAAGGAGATCCCTTCTCTCTGTTGACCAGTTCTAGGACCTGAGGGAATGGCAAGATGTGCCAGGGGAGGTTTAGCTTAAATATTAGGAAAAGGTTTGTGACTCAGAAGATGGTGAAGCACTGGAACAGCCTCTCTAGTGAGGTAGTCAAAGCACCAAGCATAACAATATTCAAGAAGCATTTGGACAGCACACTCAGGTACATGGTGTAAATATTGGGGCTATCCTGTGCAAGGATAGGAGTTGGACAAAATGACCCTTGTGAGTCCCTTCCAGCTCAGATCATTCAGTGATTCTGTGAGTCTGTGAAGTCTTCCTTGTTTCAGAAGCAAAGAATTTTTACATACATCTTCATAGATTTTTGAAGTGAAATGGAAATATAGATAAGAAGCAGTTTAGGGGACCAAGTCTTTGAAGCCTGATACCACAAATGATCATCTGCCCAGTCTAGTGTATAATTTCATATCCACCTATTGAACATAGCAGAGCTTTCCAAGGCATGTTCTACATCTTAGAGTCATTCATGATTTTAAATCCTGAAAAGGCACAATTTTTATGCTATTACAACAAATATAAATCCTCCTATGACAACTTATTATATACGGGTAGAAAAAGAGCCCTGTTCTCCAGGGTTCAGTGCTGGGTCCAGCCCTGTTCAATGTCTTTATCAATGACCTGGATGAAGGCATCAAGTGCACCCTTAGCAAGTTTGCAGCCGACACTAAGCTGGGTGGAAGTGTGGATCTGCTGGAGGGTAGGGAGGCTCTGCAAAGGGACCTGAACAGGCTGGACCGCTGGGCTGAGATCAATGGCATGAGGTTTAACAAGGCCAAATGCTGGGTCCTGAACTTGGGGCACAACAACCCTGTGCAGTCCTACAGACTAGGAGAAGTCTGTCTAGAAAGCTGCCAGGAGGAGAAGGACCTGGGGATGTTGGTTGACAGCTGACTAAACATGAGCCAGCAGTGTGCCCAGGTGGTCAAGAAGGCCAATGGCATCTTAGCTTGTATCAGAAACAGTGTGACCAGCAGGTCCAGGGAGGTTATTCTCCCTCTGGACTCGGCATTGGTGAGACGGCTCCTTGAATCCTGTGTTCATTTCTGGGCCCCTCACCACAAGAAGGATGTTGAGGCTCTGGAGCGAGTCCAGAGAAGAGCAACAAAGCTGGTGAAGGGGCTGGAGCGACTGAGAGAGCTGGGGTTGTTTAGCCTGGAGAAGAGTAGGCTGAGGGGAGACTTTATTGCTCTCTACAGCTACCTGAAAGGAGGTTGTGAGAGAGGAGTGATCTGGCCTCTTCTCCCAAGTGACAGGGGACAGGACAAGAGGGAATGGCCACAAGCTGCCTCAGGGGGGGTTTAGGCTGGACATTAGGAACAAATTTTTCACAGAAATGGTCATTGGGCACTGGAACAGGCTACCCAGGGAGGTGGTGGAGTCACCTTCCCTGGAGGTGTTTAAGGCACGGGTGGACGAGGTGCTGAGGGGCATGGTTTAGTATTTGATAGGAACGGTTGGACTCAATGAACCTGTGGGTCCTTTCCAACCTGATGATTCTATGATAATTTCTGTTTCTCTATAAATTATACCAGCACAGGTATAGGTTAGCACTGACAACCAGCCTCATGAACATTACTGAGTGAAAACTGGAGTACTTGGTTGCCGTACTTTGAAAAACAGAAATCTCAATGCATGTCTGTTACCTATCAGTTTAAATAAGACTCCTACAGTCACACCCTTCTCCAAGACATATTTTAATTGTGAGTGGAAACTGATAGAACAATATCATCTTGTTGGTAAGAGAAGGATCCATGTTTGCCTGAAGCAAAAGTGTGGAACCTGAACATTTTACAACAGGAAACGTTCTCAGCTTGGGTTCCCCATGGAAAATGTCATTTCTGTTTTTGGGATATTGCTCATAAAAATCCCATGTTGTTATTTTGAAATGGATATTTTTGTTCTGAGTAAGAAGGTAAGGCTTATATAATTAAAAAGTAATTACAAACCCATCATGTGAAATGTAGATTTTTCAAAACAACATGTTCTTTTTAGAATTTTTATTTTTAGCAGAGATAAACAGAAATGTGATGAAAAGGGGGAAAAAAAGCTCTATGGTTTGCACACAATTTGTTAATTATATTCTATAGTCATTAATAATTTGATTGCAGGAACGCTATAATTTTCATTGGCACAATTAAAATGGTATATCACAAAATCTGCAAGACACTTTGGAATCAGAATATGGAAGTCCTCCAGCAACCACTGAGCTAGGTTTTTATTTCAATGATGCTACGGTGATTTGTACCAGCTGAGTTTCTAGCTCATTGTCTTTTGTAATCTCGTTGTGCCTGTAATTTCCTTTTTAATTAATTCAATCTTAAAGAGTTGCCTCGATATGCCTTTCTGCAAAATTCAGCTGCTAATCACCATTAATGCAATGTTATTGCTTCCACCACTGGATTTCTGGGAATCTTATGTAGTTCTAATGATGTTATGTTTAAATATTGACCCCAGACATTTTAACAACCTTCTTTCTTTAAACAATGAACCCAACACTGAACAAGTAATAAGTACTGTTTTGAAAATCTACTAATGTACATAGATGTACATTGTGTGAGTTTGATGATGACCCTTACCCTGCCTTTTGTGATAAAGAGCAACTCTAATTACTTGAATACTTTTAACATCTTTTCAAATGCAAATAATAATATGAATATTATTTATCACAACCATGGGGTAAAAAAAAGAACAGTAAATAACTGTAAATTTCTTACTTTAATAAAAATATCAAACAGAGGCACCAGATTGAAATTCTGTATTTTATTCCTAAATTATATCAGAAGCAAGATCTCAGAGAAAGTTTAAAATATGCAGCCATTACTACAAGACCAAGGGCATATACAGGCACATAGCTTTGTATTATGTACTTGAGAGCAAGTCTCCAGGACATTGATTTAGCAGTATTGCAATTCAGAGATATGTTTCAGTTTTGTGTGTTATTTACCAGTTTGGGAAAACTTGGTCTGATAAGCTGTAGATCATGGTCCCAGCTCCCCCTGAAAAGCACAGCACATGGACAAATCCACTGAAACAAACAGAACTGTTTGTACACTTGAATATACAAATGTCCTGTAGTACCAAGCTCATCTGGGCCTCTAAAATCACTCATTGTATCTGGTTTGGCCATTTCTTTTCTGTTACGGAGAAGAGGAATGTAAAATAGGAATATAGGATATGTCTTTTAGACTGATTTGTCTAAGAGACACACAGCTTTTTAATCAGCAAAGATTATTCTTTCTCTAGCACTTCCATGCACGCTAGTGAAGCAAGAACAGTAGTTCTTGTCTGGATCATTTTCTAAAGGTGTGTTTCTTCTATTGCGTTGTGCAATGTTGTCTGATTGCAGGGATTATTCCTGGGACTGTAACTCAAACACCAGAATTTATTTTAGAAATTAAAGAAATATTTACTTCTGGAAACAGGAAACAAAACCTAAACTCTAGGAAGAAACTATTCACTCAGGCCATTATATATGAATTACCATGACAGGTTGAAGTAGGTGAATGAGTTGTCAGATATGAATTGGGTTATGGTGTATATCTTTTTCAGCTAATAAATGATAATTTATAAATTGGAGATACTCCATTATTTTGGTCTAGTGGTAGAGTTCCGCATTTTTGTTTACACAATGCTCAAAAAACTATCTCTGAGCTTGACAGGTGGGGAAGTTCCTAACGAGAATGAGATATTGAGTTTCAGTTTCTGTAAAGAGCCTACTGCAACTCTTGCCAGAGCTGGAAGCACCAGCTGTCTTATGCGTTGCTCAAGCCAGACTTCAATGTAGTGAAGGATAGATTTACAGGTTTTTATAACACTCCTCCCTTCCCACTGATATTTGCTTAGACAATTTGTTCTCTCAGATATGGAAGTAAAGCATTTTAAAGAGCAGGGATGATTCTGGGAGTAATGATGGAGGAAGTGTGTGTATACTGTTCATATATTGCCATCTAGCATACAAATATGTCTCCTGCCAAATGCTGCCATCCTGCAGAGGTGGTTGAGACATTTAAAGGGTAGAAGTGCAAGGCATATTCCATTCACTCATGTGCATAGCTCATGCTCAGATGAAAGTCCTGAAAAGGCCTAAATAACTACTAAAACATCAGACTTAGCAGTGTAACAACTTTGCAGACATCTACGCATCCAGTCAGCAGAAGTCTTGTTGATGAAACCTGTGAAGTCGAGGTGGGCATGAGAATAGACCTGACTAACTTCTTTCAATGGATTGTCCACAGTGAGTGGGCAGAAAGCATACATGGTCCAGCATTTCTCAAGATGTATGTTCCTTAGAGGTGTATAAAGCTGACTGTGACAAGGAACTTCAGGAGAGATTTACATAGAAATATCTTTATCTGCGTGGATGTCCAAGTGGCAAGTGGGGTAGGTAATTTTAACAGCAGAACAAAATCACACTTTATCTAATTGCCATGAATATTTTGCCTCATTTATCAGAACAGCCAAAAAGCTCTCTAATACCTGCAGCTACTCAAAGTAGCATTGCACCAATTTTCTTTCTTTCTCTACTGACTATTTATTTGTAATTTTATTGCCACTATTTTATACTTACATAACTTCAAAGTCTTCATGCCTATACCTTGCTAAAGCAAGGTCTTACACTGTGATGCAGTTCTATAGTCTGTGACATCAGGATGAAAGAAAATCTTACATTCAGAAGTTTCAATGGACTTTTAATTAACTTGAGTATTCATAAGAGTCAGCTGTTCTTCAAACAGGGAGCAGAGTGGCGCAGCGGAAGCGTGCTGGGCCCATAACCCAGAGGTCGATGGATCGAAACCATCCTCTGCTAGCATCTTTTACCCCTTTCCATCATCTTCCAGCAGTCCTGGATGACTGGGGAAGTTCCACTGGACTGGAGGCTGGCTGATGTCGTGCCCATCTATAAGAAGGGGCGCAGGGAGGATCCGGGGAACTACAGGCCTGTCAGTCTGACCTCGGTACCGGGGAAAGTCATGGAGCGGGTGATCTTGAGTGCTATCAAGAAGCACTTGCAAGAGAACCGGGTGATCAGGCCCAGTCAACACGGGTTCATGAAAGGCAGGTCTTGCCAAACTAACCTGATCACCTTCTATGACTAGACTCTTGGACGAGGGAAAGGCTGTGGATGTGGTCTTCCTGGACTTCAGTAAAGCCTTTGAAACAGTTTCTCATAGCATTCTTCTTCGGAAACTGTCGGCCTCTGGCCTGGACGAGCGCACACTCTCCTGGGTGGGAAACTGGTTGAATGACCGGGCCCAGAGGGTGGTGGTAAATGGAGTTAAATCCAGCTGGAGGCCAGTTACAAGTGGGGTTCCCCAGGGCTCAGTGCTGGGTCCAGTCCTGTTTAATGTCTTTATCAACGACCTGGATGAAGGCATCAAGTGCACCCTTAGCAAGTTTGCAGATGACACCAATCTGGGTGGAAGTGTCAATTTGCTGGAGGGTCAGGAGGTTCTGCAAAGGGACCTGAACAGGCTGGACTGCTGGGCTGAGACCAACAGCATGAGGTTTAACAAGGCCAAATGTCGGGTCCTGCAATTGGGGCACAACAACCCCGTGCAGTCCTACAGACTAGGAGAAGTCTGTCTAGAAAGCTGCCAGGAGGAGAAGGACCTGGGGGTGTTGGTTGACAGCCGACTGAACATGAGCCAGCAGTGTGCCCAGGTGGCCAAGAAGGCCAATGACATCTTGGCTTGTATCAGAAACAGCGTGACCAGCAGGTCCAGGGAGGTTATTCTCTCTCTATACTTGGCATTGGTGAGACCACACCTTGAATCCTGTGTTCATTTCTGGGCCCCTCACCACAAGAAGGATGTTGAGGCTCTGGAGCGAGTCCAGAGAAGAGCAACAAAGCTGGTGAAGGGGCTGGAGAACAAATTTTATGAGGAGTGACTGAGAGAGCTGGGGTTGTTTAGCTTGGAGAAGAGGAGGCTGAAGGGAGACCTTATTACTCTCTACAACTACCTGAAGGGAGGTTGTGGAGAGGAGGGTAGTGGCCTCTTCTCCCAAGTGACGGGACAGGAAGAGAGGGAATGGCCTCAAGCTTCACCAGGGGAGATTTAGGCTTGAGATAAGGAAAGAATTCTTCACAGAAAGGGTGGTTAGGCATTGGAACTTTCTGCCCAGGTATGTGGTCGATTCACTTTCCCTGGAGGTGTTTAAGGTGAGGGTGGATGAGGTACTTAGGGGCATGATTTAGGAATTGGTGGAAATGCTTGAACTCGACGATTCAGTGGGTCTCTTCCAACGTGGTTTTTCTGTGATTCTGTGAGACCGATCTCCTGCTATGCTCCCTCATCCTTGATGTACACACCAAAATTCATCCTTTTGAATTCCACACAAAAGGCATTTTCTTGTGCTTCTTTTGATCAAGTGGTAAATTCTTCTCTTTTACATGGATGCAAAACCAAAGTAACGGTTCCAGCTTTGCTTAATATCTTGTTTTAAAACAAGGGTTCTATAAAAGGATACGAGAGGTTTGTATTTATAAAAACGGTTAATGAAACCTTTACTTTGTTTGTTGACATGTGCACAGGAAATATTCTAAAAAAGCTGAAGAATCATATATAAGAGTAGATTTCTCTGAGCACAGACTACAATATATTAAAGAAAATAGTATCAGAACATTTACCATTTTTAGTCCTTTAGAAACAAAAGAAAGAAGCATAAATTGCATTAAACACTTTAAATATCAAATAGTTCAGAATAGGGAAAGAAGTGTGTGTGTATGCTGTGTCCTGAAGTTGAGGTTGCAGCAAACACTGAGCAATCATACAAGGACAATTAACATTGTCTAGCTTGCCCAGCATCACTGCATTTGAGCTCCTATAAGAAATCTCACAGGGATGACTCATCTTGTCTAGCTTACTGAGTTTAAATCAGAAACTCCCTTTAAATCTCCCTTAACAGTTAGCAGAATTCTTGAGACTTGCATATGTATAAACAACTCAATTTTATTAAAAATAATTGATTATAACAATTTGTGACCAAATAAAGGTTCAGTCGTGGCTAGGGATAAGATACTATTTATGAAAATACATTGAAAGTCAAACACACAAGCGTAGGTCGGACTGATATGCAGGTAAAAACTATATAGTTAAGGTCAAAGGATCGAGATACTAATACTTAGTTAGATGTGCAGGTATATTTTTAGTGCACATAACACAAAGGTCTTTCCCCAGTGGCATACCAAAAGGGAGAGGGTCCAATCCATTGGCTGATCCCAAAAGTTTCAATGGCATTTCCCCAACAACAACACTTTCCCCTTTGTTTTCTTTTTTATAGTATCTTGCACCTTTAGGGCAGAGGTTTAGGCGGAGCTTGAGTGACTGAAGTCATTACACCAAATGCTGCTGACTAGAGGAGCAAAATTTCTTACTTCACACGCCAAGACTTAACAGTACATGCCCAGTAAGAGTGGTTACAGGAGTGTTTTGCCTCAGAGATGGGGAGAAGGCAGGAAGACTTAGGGGTGAAGATGTGTTTCAGCATTATAATGATATTAAAATGATGTTATAATGGGTACAGGTCAACTAAAGGGCAGGATTGTCAGAGCAGCAGCTTCTATTCATGTTCTTGGAAAATAATTAGTCAATTGTCCTTGGGTACCATGCTTCTTGCTGATAGAGGGGGCTTGCTACATCTGTCTTGTAACATCCTACCCCCCACTTTACAGGGCAAGTTGTCCTTGCTGTATTCCTTTCTGATTAACAATGTACTGCACCTGTGCACTTTGTATCTCCACTGACTTTGCTTTTAAAGAAAAACTGCTTTGTACTCAGCCTGTGGCAGGGGGAGTATTCAGAAAACTTCAGGGGTCCCATTTCTCTTCACATTTAGCCATATTCCCACGTTTATTTTTATTTCCACACTTAGCTTTGTTTCTACACCCTACACTGATGTCACCATAGGAAAGTTTGTTTAAGAATCTTTGGTGCAGAATGATTTAATTTGTCGGCCTTTTATTTGTCTGTTTGTGTTCATAAAATGTCAGGGCCTTAAATGCATGAACAGGCTTTGCAGCCTCTTAAATGTGATCAAGGTCAGCTCTGACACAGTGAAGCCATGCAAAAACATCTGAGACTCAAGAGACAGCCAAGATAAGTATCATTTGGGTCACTTTCTTTTGGCTCATGGACTATATTTAGGCTTCAGAGTTTGATTCTGCTTCTACCTTGTTGCAAATATGTCTGTTCCAAGACACCTATCTTGTTGATCTTTTAACTGAGGTGACACTTCAGACTCAGATTTGGACCTCCCTTATCACTAGCAATTTGCCTGGTGATCATTGAACTCTTGGCTGAACACTGCTACTCTCAGAAGAATTGCTCTGTTCTCTTTGTTTGGCTCCTATGGGACAGCACTCTGATGAGGACACAGCTGCTCTCCCTGCCTTACATTCACCCTAGGCTCACAGTAGATGTGGATGTTTCATAGCTATTTCATAATTTTATGCTGCAAAAGAGTGTGATTTCTTCTGTAAGCCTTAGATGAGGAACTGAAACTCTTTCTGGAAGCAGTACTGGTCAGGACCATCTACTTACCCACTGCATCACCATCAAATGTTGTTGCATCTATCCTCAATCAAAATACTTGCTAACCCACACAGCTGAGCTAGGTGTACATCAGCTAGCTTGGTCACTGCTCTGCTCAGTGGGACAGATCTTAGACAGGGCAAGACTCTCCAGAATTCTTAAGAAACTAACCATTACTCTCTGTATTTCATTGTAGGTGTAGACTCCATTCGTCTCTGGGCTGAATTCTTCCTCAAGGAGAAAAATACATATGAACACTCAGGAGCTGAAAACTGAAGTGAAAAATATTTAGACTTGAAAGAAAGCTCAAAATCAATGCAAAAAAAAGCTATTACGATTAAAATATATCCACAGAAATGTAGTTTTTATTTTGTTTGGAAATCTAGTGCTATGTACTGCCCATTATCCACCTGGATGATGCTAATTATTTTAGTTTTTCAATACAGAATTTTTTTTAATTTGGGAAAGAATACTTCAGGTCTGTATGGTTCTGTGGCCCCTAGTATCAAGAGCCAGTTCTCCCTATTTATGCTGTAAATTGTTATGAGCAAGGACTGTGCTCATGCTATGTTTCTTTTCAACCTAACTTGTTTCTAAATGTGGCTCCTCTGTGCCATGACTTCTAGTAACATAATTGTTGCTTATTTTTAAGTGTTTTTGTTCCCACGGTAACATGGGTGGAAAACAAAATAAAGGTACATGTATAAAATGGCAAAACAGCATTACAGGAAATGGCAAAATGGAAACAGTACTGAAAACTAAAAGGAAGGGTGATCAACTCCTCTCTTCCTCTTAACCCTTCTGTCTCTTAGTTCCATTTTTCAGCTCTGTCACCACTTACTGTGCCCATTTCTGTGAATGAACTGAGGCTGGAGAAACATTTTCTTACACAGAGCATCAGGATGCTCACGTGTGACCAGCTTCATCAACAGAATGAGGACGTATAAAGCCAGAGGGAAGACAGACAAGTGGCCAGAGTACCACTGAGAGAAGACGTGGTAAGCAGTTCCCCTTTCTTACACTTCCACTTCTCTGCCATGTCTGCCAGGAAAGAAATATGTAAATATATCACTGTCTCAGGCTGTAGATCCTCTTGAAGATAAAAGGAGGTTTATTAAATAGGAAAGGACTTAAGTCAAGCTGAGAGCTCTGACAGTCCCACCACTGTTTCATATGTAAATTCTGTGAAGCCTTTTTTTTTCAGACTCTTGGAGAGAGCTCAATGCCGCCATTTAAAAAGTTTACTTTCAAAGGGAGGCAGTTTTTATACTGCCAGGGTGGAGAAGGGAGAGGAGAACATCTTGGCATTTATACTGAAACCACTATTGCTGTCTGCTGCCCAGGATCAAATACAGCAAGTGAATAATCAGTACACTGGATTGTGTTGAACCTTTACTGCATTCACACTGCTGGTGTGGGAAGCTGGTGAAGGGACTGGAGAAAGGGCCTTATGAGGAGCGACTGAGAGAGCTGGGGTTGTTTACTCTGGAGAAGAGGAGGCTGAGAGGAGACCTCATTGCTCTCTATAACTGCCTAAGGGGAGGTTGTGGAGAGGAGGGTAGTGGCCTCTTCTCCCAAGTGACAGGGGACAGGACAAGAGGGAATTGCCACAAGCTCTGCCATGGGAGATTTAGGCTGGACATTAGGAAAAATATTTTCACAGAAAGGGTCATTGGGCACTGGAACAGGCTGCCCAGGGAAGTGGTTGAGTCACCTTCCCTGGAGGTGTTTATGGCACAGGTGGACGAGGTGCTAAGGGGCATGGTTTAGTGTTTGATAGGAATGGTTAGACTCGATGATCCGGTGGGTCTCTTCCAACTCGATTATTCTATGTTTCTATGATTCTATGATAGGTATGATCAAAAGAAACTATGAAGTTACTTCATCCTCTGTCTTTCCATCCTCACCAACTGCTTTGCATCAGACTCTGTTAATCCTTTTCTAAGCATTTCAGACTTGCAGTCTTAAAAATCTCATTTAGTCTATGTGAAACAGGGTTAAAGCTAATAATGTCAATACATTCATGAATACTGCATTATTTGTTAATTCTTGCAATTAATACTAATTGGTCTCAAAGGACTTTGTTGGGTTTGCCACCAAACACGTGCCTTCTCAGGCACACTTCTGTACTTGTACTACGCTTTTGTGCAGCTTCTTTAACCTGTTGTCTATGCATATGTCATTAAGTAGATGTTTCAAACTCCTTTTTTTTAAGTGTAGATAACAGCAGTGTTGTGTATAGCTACTGGCCATATCCAGCATGTTCTTCCTGTGCATATGCTCACAAATCTTTCTGCCAGCTTCTGAAAATACATATTTGAATCTGAATGCATAACTGACCTGCATAACTGAGCCATCTCTGTCACTAAGTGTAAATATCCAGGCAGGCTGATTAATCATGGCAAATCTCAACAGACAAACCTTGCTTCTGTGTTATGAATATAGGCTTTTTCAGCAGATCAGTTAGTGTGAATCAGTTTGTGTCCAAACAAAAAGTGTTACTTTTTTTCCAAACCTAGAGTTCCTCCATGTATGCAATACATTGCCCTTTTCATTATTTTACAAAACAGATAATATTACATAAACACCACTGACCCTGAAAAGAAGGCAAATAAGTAACTAGATCCAACAGCACTTTCTCTTTAACTCTAACAGATCTAATAAGTGCTAAATTTATCCATAGGTTGATGTTTTCTGTAGTAAATGGAGACAGACAGAATAGAGAAAATACTATTTAGTTGTTTGTACTAAAAAGTCTTCTTCTGATTTTTCTCCATTACCTGTAGTAGAAATTCAGGAAAAACAGCTTTCTCTAGGATGAAAATAGCACTTTCTTTATCTCCAAATATGCTTATATGAAATACAAAAGAGTTGAAAATACAAGTGGAATTAGTGCAGAGCAGTAAAGTGGAACAAACCACACAAGCATAACACGGTCTTGCAAAAGGAGCAGGAAACAAGCATTCAGATATTTATTTCTTCTAGATAAAGAAGGAATTAAAACTGACTGTAAACTAAAA
Organism: Clamator glandarius; assembly: GCA_033459285.1. Lineage (NCBI taxonomy): Eukaryota > Metazoa > Chordata > Aves > Cuculiformes > Cuculidae > Clamator > Clamator glandarius. Next base: position 1,562,544 of record JAUNZM010000492.1, read on the forward strand.
CCTATGGTTTTACTATCCTAGAATTCCTGCTTAAAACCGCCTTTCATTTGAAAGGGTTGTACTTCTGATCAGATAAGATTTTCTACTAAGGAAAAGTTAATGACACCATTCTGATGTAAAAATAGAGAGAAAGATGGTATTCAGAAATCATTCCTTGCACTTCCCTATTCTTTGAGTTTCCAACTGTAATTCCGAGTCCTACACACACTGTGGAAGCTTTTTTTTGCTTGTTATTTCCTTCTGGCACCACATCACCAGCGTGGTCTCTCCTCCACACAGCTGTTTACTGAATTCCACACAGTCACCCACCTAAAGGTAACACAAAGCTCGGTAGCAGCAGTCCTTCAGGAATCTCTTCAAGCCAATGTAGACTGACAACATCTGTTCACTCCAGCAATTTCAGAGAACGGCTTTTTCTGTTGTACAAAACAATTAGCTCCAAGCATCTCCAGCATTTGCTTCGACTTATCTGCCTTTTCCCTTCACCAGCAGGGCAAGTCAAGAAAGGACTAATACATAGTACTCTGCAGAAAGAGAAGAAAATCATTCCTCTATGGTTCTCCATATCTCCAAGATATCAATATAGCCCAGGCTTTTTGGTCATCTATCAGGCAAAAGCACAGTCTAATCTCAGTATTGCTGAGTTCAGTTTAGTGCTCTAAATCAGACCAGTTACTTCTTAGGACGTATTCGGTTTTACTCTGGAAGCTATTTTGCAGACATTAATAGTGGATCATTTTAAACCAGTCTGAAATTTCCAACTCTGAAAATTTCACCCAGGCTGGCAAGACATGAAAGTACTTCTAGTAAGCTTAACTTATAGAGAAGAAAATGCTCAGAAACAAGATGGTAAGAAATCACACAATTCTTTTTTCCACAGCTCAAAAACTTAATGCACCTACGAGAAAAGAAACTATGCAATGAACTGTCAAGACAAATAATGTGCATGTAAGGACAAGAGACACCACAGAATCATCTAGTTTCCTGAGGACCCTGTCTTTTCTACACAGATCAATAGAGTCAGTTGAATGTGAAAAGGCATATTAAGGGCATGGTGATATAATCTCCCCTAGTCTTCCCTACCTTAGGTACTGTACTGACATGGCTCTGCACTTCCCACAGGCTGCATTATAGGGCATCGTTTACTGCTATAAGGCATTGTTACAGGGCAAACTGTTGCACAATTACAGCAACTAGCATTTGTCTTGATATGTCTTTTTCTAAGGCTATTGATTTCATCATGGTCAGAGAACATAACATGATTTACCATACCCCAGAATAATTTAATTTTATTTTATGTTTTGTAGCACCAGTGTCTTTAATTCCAGCATGCCTGAGTTAAGGCTTAAGGAACTGAGGTGATACAATGGAAAGACTTGTAAAAAGAAGTAATAATTAACTATGTAAGGGAAAGTTTAAAGGCAAGGATCATCATCCACTGGAGTAGAACCACTAATGTTGCAAAGAGACACAAGTACCAAAATATGTGTCACTTAACGGAGGCTTCATCACTGTCTTCGTTATTAAGAAAAAAAATGCTGATGTCAGTGGATATTCAGAAACTTACTGAATAGGTTCCTTTTCTCCTGGAAAATGCCTTGACTCTTTCTTTTCTAAGCATTTCAGGAACTGAGACTCCTACCAAACTCAGCTCCTGTATCATCTTGTTTGCACTTTGCCCTGTGCAGTGTACAAGATCTACTGGATGTGCTATCAGCATCTCAACAGCAGACTTGTGCCTGACTGTAAAACACAGAGTAGCTGATTCAAAGAAATCCAGAGTTAAAGTCATATGAAATACTCAGACATTTAAAGAGAGAGTATCCTTTCCTTGCCTTTCCTTGCCTTTCCTTGCCTCCCCTCCCCGCTTCTCATCTGTTGCATAAATTTGGTGGGAAAGGGATCTTTTCCTTACAAAATACAACAATTACGTGCTTTCTAATGCTTTAATTGTTTTGATGATATTTCCATCTTAGAAAAAAGAAAGAAATATAAATGGAAAAATAATTGAGTAATTTTAATTTATATTAACAAGCTGTAAGGACAACTGATGATACACTTGAAATAAAATATATCAAAATATTTAAGCAAAGAGGTTTGGTTAATGTAAATAATAAAAGTTAAGTATCTGTGTTACCTATGGGAATTTGAAACAATTTATAACTGAGAATGTTCATTTCCTATAAGAAACAGCAGCAAATGGAAGGATCAGGCTCTTAGGTTACCAGAGCCTTTAATTAAGGGTTCTGGTTGCGAAAGGGGTGGTTGAGCATGAAATCATTTAAAGTCATTGCACTATCTTATTAAATATGATCCTTTACGATATTGCTTATTTGAAACAAATTTAAAACAGAAAGAAAGGCAGGTGTTGCACAGGAAGAATATGGTGAAATGAACAGAAAAAATTAAAGCTGACAATTACACAAACATCACTACAAGCCTGTCCTCAAAAACCTCCTGCACTGTAAAACCATCCAAGAAGACACTATTTTTTCCAACAATTCTGAGCATTTTAAAATTGTTCCCATATTGTATTGCTGCTCAAATTATTATTTGATGAAGCATATGAAAAATACTTTGAAAAAGAAATTATATATCTGTTTTTCAAAGTCCAGTAGACTTTGGGAGAAAGGCTTGACTTTCTAACTGTTAAACGAGCCAGAAATATTCTAGTAAGATTTAGATTTCAATTTATTTGTTACAAAGAATTCCTGTAGAAAAGATATTCAGAATCTGGTTGTACAGGCAAGTATGTGACATTAGGTCTCCCCAGCTGCAGATGTTTCTGTAGTCCTGCTGAAGAAACATTTCTTATCTCAAGCTGATTGTCAGTCTGAGTGGCAAAACTACTGAACGACGTAACACACCTGCCAACAAGAAGTAAATTCATTTCTCCCTTCTAAATGCACATAACCTAATCACTGATATAATCTGAAAAACCTTATCTCCCCAGGGCTGGTGATAAACCAAACATCTGCTCAGATCTGAAAGTTATTTTACAGTAGAATCATGTTCAAGTCTTTTAAAAATATCTCTTGGGGGAACCGTGCTCTCTTTTGTCCTGAGATCTTAAAAATAATGTCATTTTCATTGGAAGAGTAACTATATGCATACATTATATATAATCACACATGCATTAAATACATACCTTTATATGTAACTTGCATATATGTATGTAAATATATATTTCTATAATACATAAACATATCTAGTAATGTATGCACATACTTTTTTTATTTATACATATTTACACACATATAGATGTACATTAGGTTTTTATACACTTAGACAATTTAGACATGTATATATGACCATGTGTTATCATTCCTTACAACTATACCTATGTCTGTATATCATAAGCATATATATATATATAACCAGCATCTACTAAAAAATTTCTGAGAGTAACCTTCTGCTGTAGAATAAACTTCAGTGTGCATTTTATGTTCCCAGTTTGAACTGAGCGTGAGCTTGATTCTCTCAGGTAGCTGTGAACACTTACAAACATCCAAACAGAGCAGAGTATCCATACATACAAACTGAAATAAATCTATATTTTAAAAAAATAAATAAAAAAACCACCAGCTGCAGTTTGTGCAACATTTAGAGCATTTTCTTTTATGACATGCAAGGCATTTCTAAACCGTTTTTAAACTGCTATATCCCTGAGAGCTTTCTCAAGTTGAAAAAACTACTGAGCTGGGGCATGATGTGAAAGGAATATTTGACTTTACCCATTTGCCAGAAGGCAGTTACCATTTTGTTTTCTGTACAAACTGAGGATTCAGAATGCTAGTACTATTGATCTGTGTGTTAATCCAGCAAAGACAGCACTGAGTAATTGGCATTTTTACTGAGCAGGAACACATATAGGGAACAGAGCAGATTTGCAATGACTATGGGCAGAAGTCTTAGGACTTAACCTCAGCACAGACAATAGAAGTATCAAAGTCTTCTTCATGCATAGTTACCATTTACACTGCTATTCATCTTCATGGTGGAAGAAAAAATACAAATTGCATGGCATCTTGAAAGTAGGTCTCTGGAAGATGATGTTGCAGAACTTCTTATTCCTCAACTACCTCTGAAGTTCAGTTCTTAAAAAGATGTTTAGTGAAATGACATTTCCAGAAATATTCTATGTTTAGAAAACAAACTGCAAAAATTATCAGCACCCTCCCTTAAAAGTGATAAATAAAAAACCACCAAAATATTTCACAGCTTAACACAATGAACTACATGCCCATCTGCGGTGTCTTAGCCATGGCAAACAGCCAAGCAACCACCCAGCTGCTCACTCTCACCTCAGCCTCAGTGGGATGAGAACTGTGAGTTGAGATAAAGATTGTGTCCTTGGCCTCCTTCCACAGGGACCACCCCTGCAGTCCCATCACTACCAAAAACTTGCCACACGCACCCCTTACAGCATTTTATCATCCATTCAATGTAGACAACAGACAAAACATAATCCCAGTCTGCACGTATAGTCACAGGACAGACAAATGCTTTTTTTTTCTAGACCATCTACAAGATCATCTCCGACTTTATTTTACTGTCTCCAGATTCCATCAGTTTTATGCAAGCATGAGTGAGCTAGGAGATTCTTTGCTTGATAGCATGTAAGCAGCTTCATCTTCTGCAAGAAAGAGCAATTTGCAACTGTCTCTTTTTCCTGAAATACTGAAAAAAATGCCTCCTGCCATTCTGTGTTTTTCTGTCATGGCTTCCTTTTTCAGTCTGTTTTTTGACTTAGAATCCTCATTCTCTTCATAATTTCTAACACTATTTCCAATATCTTTCTTGTATTTTTCTATATACATTAAAAAAAACACATTAATTTAATCCATTATCTAAGCAATGTTTGCCATATTCTTTGCCATTGTACTTTATTCCTCCAACAAATTTTCCTTGTCAGTCTGTTGCTATTTTACAGAGAACAAAGGTTTTCACTACCTGGTCTAAAGTGTTATCCACAAATTTTTTTATGTTATTATATTTCATTCTACAGTTCATCATTTAATGTCTCTTTGTAGTGCATATTATGTTGTATTAAATTTACTAGTACTGAATCAACCTCATGATGGAGTTATGCCTTGACCATATGACCAGATGCTGGTTTGGGCTTGTCTTGTTTTGAACAACTTAAAGAACGTACAGAAGTTCTCATCTTATTGATGGCTGCTTTTTCGAAAGATGGTCTGGAGGGAGTGGTAATGCATGCAAGAAGAAAAACCAGATCTGACACAGGCTTCAGAAGTAGCTGCTCTTGAGCTTTAAGCAAACTAAAAAGCAGTAATTTGTCATCCTGCTTTGTTTTATGTCTCCTAGCTTTCGATCTATAAAAGCACTTTATATCTCATCTGTAACTATACTTCTTGTTAAACAGCCTTTTGTGGTAGACTCTGCCAGAAGCTTTAGAAACTCAAATAACCATGCCACCTTTTTTCCCTTCTCCCCACCATATTCTGATTACAGTAATATATTACAAGTGAAGTCCTGTTGAAGAACGCCCAAGTCCAAGGGGATTGAATGGCAAATTTTGAGTTATATGAAGCGTCAGTACATCATTTCAGAGACAAGTTTCAGTTTCATCTAGTCCTGATGATTTCCTGAAGGATTTTCTTTTTCCTTTGAACTATCAGGTGAAATTACAAAGAGCCTTTATGCTTTGGTCTGCAGAGACCACAGCAATATGACCTCAGCTGCAAACACCTAAGAAATACATGTCTAGTCTGGTCATTTCTCTAGCTCTTCCTTGCTGGATGTCTGAAGTGCAGCACCCTCATTTCTCCCTCCTCTGAGACAGGGAAAATAAAAACATTATTGAAAACACAGGTGAAATACTTATCTTGTGCTTTCTAAAGGGATCAGGAAAAACTTCCAGAAATCGTGTGATGGTAGCTGTGTTATTTATGTAATTAAATCTAAATTTTTGTGTAGTACATCTTCAAAATTCAGGAATTTCTTTTAAATATCTATTCTTCAAAGCTGGAAACAAATATGGCTTATAGTGATGCTTAAAAATACTATTTTATAGCATGTATTTGTTGATTTCAAACATTCCCCTGATGCTATACATGTCTGAAAACATTCATTTTGTGTCAACAGATAGAAACTAGGGACATGTCCCTGCTTATGGCAGGGGCGCTAGAATTAGATGTCTTTAAGGCCTTTTTCAACTCCGATCATTCTATGATTCTATTAATGATTTGCTTATGTATTAGTAGTTGCCAGGGTATTAAAGAAAAAGTACAATTAATTTACTTTTCTTGTAAACACTGAGCAAGACTGAAAAAAACTTCCTTAAATAACCAGTTTTGAAAGAAAATATAAAAATATCATTCAATTTCATATTCCTTACAAATTTTCAGAATTTCCAGCTTCTTTTTCTGGAGTGGAATATTTTTCTCTGTAACTGCCATTTTAAAGCAGTTTCACTCTAAAGCTTGAAATAAAAAAAAACAAAGAGAATAAATATTAAATAAGGAATAATAATACTATCAAGTTACTATCAGGAAAAGTACTTCACCTACGTTATTTCTATAATGACAATTTTTTTTTTAATGAAAACACAAAGATCTCTGATGATTAGAAACTAACTGCTATCATATTTTCATAATCAGATGAATCACTGAGTCTTGACTTCACAAAATTTGATGTGGGGAAAGCATAAATACAGTGTAATCTAGAAGTTATGAATATATATTTAAATGTAGAAAATATCAAAGTTTAGCACTATCTGTGAGAATCAAAGTTTAGCACTACCTGTGAGACAGGCTGTTTAGAAGACTGTAAGTGGATGGACAAGGGTCTTTTATGAGGCAAGAAACGAAGTAAAGAATCAAGAATCTGCAGAATAGATCCTACAGGGATATGTATTATAAAAGATGAAATAAGAAAAAGATAAAATTAAAATATTTTAGTAAAGTACAGTGCTTAGACTTCAGGTAAATAGGGTTAAATCTAGGCAGGGGGAGAAGATAGGTGGGATCTATGGCAGGCCACTTGGAAAGGCAAAGTAACTAAGGAAAGCTGGCAGACCACTAAGGCGAACATCATCCAGGCCTGATGTGAAGTCAGAAAAGGATGTCTGTCTGGACTTGGCTAAAAGGAAAATCATGGCAAAATTCCACTTTCAAAATGCATGTTACAGCAGTGGGAGCAGGGACAGAGTTCAAAAGAAGAATTTAGAAAAGTTTCCTGGTGTCATCCAATCCCAAGATTGTCTGGAATTAAGAGGTTCAAGGGACATCAAGGGCAAAAAGAAGAGCTTCTACAATTACATCAGTAATAAAGGCGTGAACAAAGAAAATATGAAAAGATTAGGTGGTTTAGTGACAGCAGACATAGGTGGGGCTGAGCTACCCTGACCTGAAAGTATTCAAGAGGAGGGAGAAGGATCAGCAGTGCATGAGAGTTGAGTCAGTTATCACTTGTGAGAACTCAAACCAAACATGTCACAGAATCACAGAATCACAGAATAACCAGGTTGGAAGAGACCCACTGGATCGTTGAGTCCAACCATTCCCACCAATCCCTAAGTCATGCCCCTAAGCACCTCATCTACCCTAACTTTAAACACCTCCAGGGACGGTGACTCAACCACCTCCCTTGGCAGACTGTTCCAATGCCTAACCACCCTCTCCGTGAAGAATTTTTTCCTAATCTCAAGCCTAAATCTCCCCTGGCGAAGCTTGAGGCCATTCCCTCTCGTCCTGTCCCCTGTCACTTGGGAGAAGAGGCCAGCTCCTTCCTCTCCACAACCTCCCTTCAGGTAGTTGTAGAGAGTAATAAGGTCTCCCCTCAGCCTCCTCTTCTCCAGGCTAAACAACCCCAGCTCTCTCAGTCGCTCCTCATAAGATTTGTTCTCCAGCCCCTTCACCAGCTTTGTTGCTCTTCTCTGGACTTGCTCCAGAGTCAATGCATCCCAACAGGTCACACCCAGAATGCTGAGATCCAGTTGTGTCTTGTTGTGACGACGGAAGAAACTGGACAACACACAATGATCAATACGATCCGAATGAAGAGGCTTTATTTCGGGTTAACTGGCTCTTTATATCCAAACATTGATTGGTCGATTCAGCCCTAGTAACAAGCATTCATTGGTCACAGCCCAACCACATAACCATGTTGCCAGGGTGCATTTCCCGCCTCCAACAGCCAGCTTTCTCATTAGCATGACACAACAGAGTCATTACAACTTATTATAAACTCAAGCACCGTAGTTAAGGCTTTACCAACTCCACTCAGCCACAGTGCTGGGGCTTCTCGTTGAATGTTGCCACCCATCATCTTGTGACACCATACTCTATTGTAATCTTTGACAGATCATGGAAGGTGGGACAGATTCTCAAAGAACGGAGAAGGATGATTAATCACACACACAAGTTCAAAATGCCAAAGAGATGATCCAGAGAACTATAGGTTAGTCAGCCTCATGTTGACTCTTCGTAAAATCATAGATTGAGACCTCTTGGAACACATTCCTGGGAAGATGAAAGAGAAGAAGGGGGATGGGAATTGTAAGCTTGGGGTTGCCAAAAGTAAATCATGCCTTACCCAGCCAATTATCTTCTGTGATAAAATGACTGGATTTGTGGATGACAGGGGAGCAGTGGAATTTACTTGGCCACAGCTTTAGCATTTTATGTCATAGTTTGCCTGTATCCAAGTTTGGATATTACAGCCTGACAACAAGTGAACTAATGCAGGATGTATTGTGGGTTATCTATTTAATATCTCTCAGTGACCTGCAGGACAAAATGGAAAGCATTTTCATCACCTTTGTCTGTGACAGCAAGTTTTAAGAACAACTATACACATGAGGGGAAGGCTGTCTTCCAGATGGGCCAGACAGGGGGCAAGAAAAGGCAAACATGGTTCCCATAAAATTCAAACAGGAACACTGGGCAGCCCTGCCGTGGAAATGTAGACCCCAGGCAGTAACCTTACTGGAGGCTGGAGAAGGATCTTCTGTTCATCATGTGTCAGGCCTCATGGGGGTATTGTGTCCTGTTTGGGGTCGTAGGTAGAAAGTACATCAGTAAAGCAGTGGAGTACAGGGGAATCCACTGGACTTGCCCTGCAAGGAGGGGTTGTAGGGCTGGGGCTGGTCCTGTGTGGAGCTTAGACAATATTCAAAATACCTAGTGGCACAGGGAGAGAGGGGAACAGGGACAAGATTCTGGCTGAGGTACCTGGTAAGACAGTTGTGTTCCAAACACTAATGGAATCTAACAATATGCTATAAAAAACCTGTGTTCAGTTCTGGGCCCCTCACCACAAGAAGGATGTTGTGGCTCTGGAGCGAGTCCAGAGAAGAGCAACAAAGCTGGTGAAGGGGCTGGAGAACAGGCCTTATGAGGAACGTCTGAGAGAGCTGGGGGTGTTTAGCCTGGAGAAGAGGAGGCTGAGGGGAGACCTTATTACTCTCTACAACTACCTGAAGGGAGGTTGTGGAGAGGAGGGAGCTGGCCTCTTCTCCCAAGTGACAGGGGACAGGACGAGAGGGAATGGCCTCAAGCTTCGCCAGGGGAGATTTAGGCTTGAGATTAGGAAAAAATTCTTCACGGAGAGGGTGGTTAGGCATTGGAACAGTCTGCCAAGGGAGGTGGTTGAGTCACCGTCCCTGGAGGTGTTTAAGGTGAGAATGGATGAGGTACTTAGGAGCATGATTTAGGGATTGGTGGGAATGGTTGGACTCGACGATCCAGTGGGTCTCTTCCAACCTGGTCATTCTGTGATTCTGTGAAAATGAAGCTTTAATGAGGCAATAGGAAAGATGAGCAACAATGCACCCATGTGGCAACCCCTGATAGCAAACACAGGTTCATAAGCAATGCTATGGCTCCAATGGACTTTAAGGGGCGTTTGGTGTCTGGGTCATCATCACCGATCAAGAAAAAGCATTTTGAATGGTATCATCTAGAGATAAACAAAAGTTTTTTACCCATGAACGCCTGCAAGTAGTGAAGCAGGTTGCATAGAGAAGTTTTATTATCTCTGTCATTGGACGTTTTCAAGAGTCAGATGGAAAAAAAGCCTGAGCATCCTGGTCTAAACTCACACCTGTCTCTGCTTTGGGCAGGAGATTGTACTTGAGAGCTCCTGAGATCCCTTCCAGCTTGAATTATCCCCATGATTCTAAAATGAAATTATCTTTCCCATGTATATGAAGGAATTGCAAAGTGTAAAGGAGGAGGAACATGACTGCAATGCCAAAACAGAGTTAGCACATGAACATCCATATTTCTTATATTTCATTTTTTCTGGATATATCTGTTAAGCATAAAGGTAAATGCAAAAGTTTACACTTATCTCCTATTCCTTGGCAGAAGAGGTCAATTCTAATAAGCTGATCAAGCAAACATTTAGCTGAAGTACATAGAAAATGGAGAGAATCTCTGAAATTGGACATGCAATTATTTACAAAGTTAACAAGAATGAGCTTAAATAAATGCAAAATGTATTACAAGTAAGCAAAAAGTTTAGGTTCTAGGGCAGGCTGGACTGTTTTGGAAGAAAACTCTGCTTCACCAGTGGAAATTCATCTATATCAGAACTGTTGTGGAGTCAATAAATATGACACTGAATAATGAATTACATTCTTTTCCAAATGAAAGCTCCATATTTTCCTATTTTAAGCAAAACATTTCCAATTTTTAATAGCATAGTTTGCAATATCCTATATTACTTTCATCATTATATTTCTGCACTGAATTGAAAGTTTTACCATTCTTTTGAAACTGAACGGGTTATTTTGCTGAAACTATTAGATGTAATTTAATTAAATTCTTTAATTGTTTCCTTGCTGATTCTTTTAGCACAGGTATGTATGGGAATGACTGAAAATTGTACTCTAGTGAGAAGCCCACCTTGAAACTTTTTGTGTTTTCCTACGGGGCCAGGACCTATCTCCTCAGAACTGATCTGAATCTCACAAATAAAGAAACAGAACCAAGCAGCAATACCATTAAGTAATCGCATTTAATAGTAGTAGCAGCAGTATGCAATTTCATCATTACTCAGGCTTCCTTTCTGCTAACTGCTTCTTTAGAATAATGTGACAAATATCTAGTAATAATTAAAATATATATCAGCTTGAACAATACAATTCTGCCTACAGAGTGAGGTGGAAGACCATAGTTGAGGGCAGGCACACTCTGAATTGTCCTAATCACGTGTGTTATTTCAGAACCTGTTGTATCCATTTAAAACCCCCACTTTTCTGCTGTCAGTGCCCTATTGATTTTATTCCATAAAATACACTGTAGTTCCAATGTAACTTTTCAAGAAAACCCCTGGCTACTTAGAGGCCTCATCTCATTTCATAAATCATTAGACCCACATCTGTCATGCAAAATATCTAATTTTAACTGGATTTATTGCATTTAGATGTCTAGCTATCCTAAACACATGGATCTGAGCTTGAGATTTGTTGCATACAAATGAAGTTCAGCTTCTCACTTTTGACAGTTCTTAAAAATATTTCATTTTTGTAGGACATTACAAGTCATAAATGAAAATAATTATTTCAAAGAGACTTGTTTTGACTAAGTATTACTTGAATTTTTCAAGTAAATCTAGTAACTGCAAAGTTTTAAGTTATGCATCATGTTTCACAGTATAATAATCTCATGTTTTTAAGACTTCAAGTATGTTTTCTAAACACTTTCAAAACTTTGGGGGGTTTATATAGTGATTTTTAGAAGGTATCACAAGTATACAAACTCTTACATAGATTTATGTGGGAATATAATGAATGTAAAGGGAACATAACAGTATTTTGACCTGCAAATATGTATGAGAGGAATCAAAGAAACAAGGAGTTACTGATTGCTGAAACATTCAGCCTATGACTAATTCGTCTTCAAATATCTTCAATGTCTTTCAATTACTCAATTCTAATACAAAGTTATTTACAGTACTGGTTTGTATCAGAAGTATAGGATCACAGGTATTTATGGCCACACAAAAAAACCCACAAACCCGAAAAACTTGTATAAGAATTATCAGAGGTACTCAGAAAGAAACTTCTCTTCTTGTCCATAATATTCCAGCTCATAATCTGAAACCTATTTAAGTTAGATATGTGTTTTCCACAGTAAGTGTAAAAGACACAGACGAATTTTTTAAATGTTGTACCATACAACATGGGCAGACATCTCCCTATCATACTCACAAAATCATGCTGTTCAAAATGAAAAATCACTAAAATACTTACTGCCTTTCATTTATTATTTCTTTCCCCTGTCCTCAACAACTTTTCTTTCCTTCACCTTACTCTTCCTCCTTTGCACATTGCAGTTGAACTGGCAGGCAACCATCAGCCATTGTCTTTCTCTGTGGAGCCAAAATTGTACACTTAAAGATGGTACGAATCTCACTCCTTCTACTGGGAAATGTCTGGGAACATTTCAAAGGGAATGTATTACTAATTTAAGAAATGTATTGAAGTTTTTTAATCTGTCTTGAGTACAGAAGTGAGTACTCCATTTTGCTGGCCTATTTTCTTCTTTCCTTCATCTTTCCAGAATAATATGTCTGCTGAATATTGTCATAGTGCACGTGAGAAACAAAAAGCAGGGAAGAAAATAGGAGCATCATGGCATTGAGGCAAAGCCATTTCACATCTTGCTTCTTCAAAATCTCCTTCATTTTAGAAGTTAATTTTATATATCTTTTCATCATGTATCATACATAAAACAATAATTGCTCTATGAATTTAAACATAACGAGAATCTAACTTCTTTGGAACTAGATTTCTTGCCTGGCAATGTCACTGTGGCGTCTGGTGAAAGAGAATTATAAATGGCACTGAAAAATATATTTGCTCCTGCAGGGTGGTCCCACTGATTTCCCTAAGACTGCTTTGTACAGAATGCGTTAAACAGTACATAGAAACATTAGAGTACTTACACATTCATTAGCATGAGAGCATTGGAGTTTTTATGCCCAAAACAGCAGTAGTACATCACATATCCTAAGGAGCACAGCTTGTAAATTTGGTGGCTTAGAAGTAATCCTTCTTTAATTCTTTGGATTTCCTCCAACTGGCAGTTCAAAGCTGTCCTTGCAACCAGTTGCATCATCACCAAGGAAAGTGAAGAGAACAGACAAGGACACTTTCACTACTGAATCTCTTTCCATGTCCTCATTCACTATCCCTCCTTGTTCCAATTAAAAGTGAATCTGTAGTTAGAAGACAGGATAGATCTAATTATTTCAGAGACAGAAGGAGGCTAACTACACTTTCAGGTAGCTGCTAAACTTCAAGAACTACTAAGAAAGCATCAGCAACACTATGGAGATTTCCCTTCTGTCAGGCACCTCTGGAGAAGACATTAACTCATCATCAGCTAGTGTCAGTAAGTGAAGCAATTTATTGTTAGGCTCTAGGTGCCTATTTAGTTAAAATCTTTTATGAAGATAACTCCATCACTATAGTAAACTTTTTACCGACAGAGTAGGGCTCTATGGGAAAGATCTGATGTTCAGCTCTGGAAGAGATGCTGGTGAGAAGGCAACAAGAAGCCATCCAGCCCAACAACACAGATCTCTTCTTGTCTAAAGTAAGCATAAGGCAAGATACTTTTCACAGTCCAGTTGGTGTCCAGTTGCAGAGGTGGACTCACAACACCTCAGCTGCAGCCTTACTTTGTGATAGATTTCAGGCTGGGCCTGGCACACACCTCTAAGTTCCAGTTCCTTCATTCAAGTGGAAATAGGATGTAGGACAGAACTTGACTTTCAATCTAATGTGCAAGGCACTCTAAAAAACAGGAGGCTGAATTTAAAAAAAATAATCAGAAGGGAAATCTGAGATCTCTTTTGGATTATTTACACATATACTACCTTTCTGTTTTGTTGACTTGGTACATGGGAGGAATACCCAAGCACGAGATTAAAACACCTTGTGGAGGCAGAGAGGTAGGAGGAAGATCCAAAATTTAAGATGACATAGCTTTAGCCCTTAGTTTTATGTGGACTAGCTGGTCTCAAATAATTACATACACTCTACTGCAGGAAATCAGCAGCAAATCTGCCAAGGTATGGAACATCTGATGAACTCAGAAACTGAAGTCTCCCTTTCACTACTGACTTCATGGCAGAAGCCTCTCTCCTTGTCCCTGTACTTTCAAGCAGTTTCAGTATACTGACATGTTATTTGGGTCAGCAGTTTCCCAAGGTAGGCAGTGATACTAATCAGGTCACTATGGAAACTTATCAAGGGAACAACAATAAAAATTAGAATGGGTCATGCTTTCTTCTCTTTCTGGTATGGAGGTATCATTTTGAAACAATAAAGAAACAATCACTACATGGCAAGTGAAACCTTTAAGCAGATCAGCAATCCATGGTACAGTGAAACATGGTATAGTGAAAAAAAAACTAAGTGAGGAAGCTTTGCAGCTGACCTGCTTAAAAAGGCACACTCAAAGAGGATTAGACCAAAAAGAATCACTCTGCCATGCTTCTAGTCCAATCTGTCCAAGATAAATTGCAAAAAATCTTTTTCCCCTAACCAAGCCATGCTTCATCTGATAATATGTTAAAAATAACAAAAAGACCTGTCTGCTATTCAGTGTCAAAATAATTATACACAAAATGGTGTCCTTTATCTTGCTTTTCATAGTGAACTTTCCTACTGCACCTAACTTCCTACAGGCATGCAAGATCCCATGTGTTAGAAACCCATCAATACCAACAGCAAAAGAAATAAAATTAAGCTTAAGCAGCCATATATTTATTCTAGAATAATGTTATTTTGGAAGGTTCCAACATGTGATATATTGACATATTCACAGTGAATAAGGTAGTGACTAGATGCACCACTGCATTTAGCCAGGGGCTATTACACAAACTTTAATATTTGTATCTATCTTATTAAATAGGCTCTATCACTAGTAAGAGTTAATAGGGGCTTCTCATTAACTCAGGCAGTCATGCACCCTTTTAGCAGAAGGAAATCTCGTAAGATCCTTTAGCACCCTATGCATCAGTGTTAGAGGACGCACAATTTGTCTGTGGTATAAACAAGCAAAAGGATTTCAAAGTTGTAAATAAAATTGTTTTTTTCTTATGCCTTCTGTACAGACTTTTTATATAGGAATTGAAAACCTTTTCTTCATCCTGCAAGAATTCTTGGCATTTTCACTGACTTAAAACGGATTGAATTTTCAAAAAGATTGAAGGAACAAATACTTGTTCAAAACAAAGGGGTATAATCAAACACTTTGTTTCAATAATTCTGAAGACTTTTATTTCATCTGTAATATTTACTATAGGTCATGTTTCTACTCCAAATAAGTATTTTGCATATTCTGAAAGCTGTTCTTTAAACTGAAGTACTCACTTTCACACTTTGGTTTGGTAATGGTAGTGTCATTGATAGAGACCTTTATGTCCAATTAGCCTGTGTTTTAATGACTCAAGTATTTTCCTCTGAAAAAAGTAATTAGAAAAATTTTCAGCCAGCTGTGCGTCTCTTCATGTGACTGAAGGATACCTCCTTGCAAGGCTGATATTCTGAGACATTCATTCCATAATCAAAGGATATTGAAAAAAAATCTTATATATCAAGCAAAATGTGAGGAAATTTATATTTATGACACAGGCCTTACCATATCTTGTCACCATTAGAGATTGTAAAGATCGACTTCCTTCCTTGTATTTTGTATGCCTTAAACGTTGTCAGGGTGCAAGGCTGTGTTTGTTTGAGGGACCTTTGTGCAGCTCCTGGCTGGAAAGGGAGAGGAGAGAGAGTTTTGCTGTAGGAGAAGGCACTGCTTCCCCACCCCCCATGCCTTTGGGTCAGCTCTACAATGTACTGTCTGACCTGCAGGTTAGGAGAGAGGGGAAAATGCAGGCACTACTCCCCTCTTTCACACACAGACACACACACACATAACTGCACAGCGTGCCCATAGGGCTCACACAGAGGTTATTTCTGGAAAGGGTTTTTTTAACTGCCAGGGACACAGCAGCCCCAGCCCCAGTTTAAGAACTTTCCCAAAGGAATTTCTGTGCACGCCCTAATTTGAGAACTTTGCACACAGAGAAACACTGCAGGTACAGTAAAACTGTACATGCTAAGAGGGCATGGACGCGCCCTTTAAAGGGTCTCTGTCAAGAAGTATATATGCATGCACCCACCACCCCATGGACCATGTTTGCCAAGGAGTTGATGCCAGACTACATTTTCCAGAAGAACTGCTATGCTCCGCTACTGTGGTGACTATTTTTTTAATTTGTCTTGCTGCTTTCTTTCTTTTCTTCGTCCTTTCTGCCATATTGTCCTATTCTTATGTCCGCTTATTCTACCAGACCCTTTTCCCTTTTCCTTGGCACTTCAGGGTATATCAGATCAAATCTGAGTTTTGTTGTAGTCTGCTTGGCAACTTCAATGTGTATTCAAAGTACAGACTGTGATCTGTGCAGATTGAGATCTGCTTTGCAACTTTGAGAAGTACCTTGGAGTATACCCTAGTTTTGTTGTAGTAAACTACAGATTGAGATCGGTTTTGTGATTTTGACTGTATCCAAAACAAATATTGGTTTTAATTTACCCTGAGGGTGATATGTTGTCACTCCAAACTCTCTGCATAAATGTTCAAAACAACCCCACACCCTCCATTTTTTCGAGCAGTTCAGTTGTGTTGTGGTCATAACATAGATAAAGATTAAAACCACAGTCTGTCAGGTACCTAAAAATATTTTTATTTACAGTGGTACATATTTGGTTTGGTTGCATATCTTCACATTGTTAGCAGTTCATTTACTAAAATGTGGATATAACACATCTAGTGAATCCATCAAAAGTTCTGAAATGAAAGGCCATTCACAAAAAATTGCCTAATTATTTCTTTTGAACATCTGATTGCAAGTCTTAAATGTGCATTGTGTGCAAAAATAGAAATAGGATGAATACATTGAGGAATATGACATAAATGGTGTGATTATGTTACCGTAAAGGGCAGAGTCAGGTAACTGAGCCATTTAGTTTTGACAGAAACATCTTGGGATTATCCTATATTACCTACACTTCTAAGTGTCATTGCTCTCTTTGGTCTTTCTGACTCAATTTTTTTTCATCTGGCTTCTTTCAGTTTCCTTCTCATTTTCTTCAAACTTAAAAAGAAAAGAACTACAGTATAAATTACTCCAGTTTTGCTTCAGATATTTCTTTCTTCCTCTGAGTAATAATTAGCCACACAACCTAGGAATACCTTCATAGTATAAGGCGAAAAAAAAGAAAATAATCAAAAGAACACATTTTAAAAGCTTATCTTCAAAACCTTATACTTCCACTGAGGTTTAGAAGGTTAGAGAAAAAAGAAATACAGCAGTTAATTTGTTTTCTATGATTTGGTATAAACTGAAATTCTGTTCTAAAAAAAGAATTTGGTTGATACAGAGATTTTTAGTGTTATTTTATGTCTTCAATTAATAGATCATTGTCATGTATTTAATCCAGAAGTAATGATTGAAATATTAAGCAACCCAATAAATGAAACAGCAAAATTGCACAAATCATTATGTTTTGTGGGTTTTTTTCCTCAATTCATTGATCAAATACTTTTTTTAAGATCAACTGCCTGATAAAATAAAGGCTCATAGGAATAAGAATAAGGAAATTATGGTTTTTTTAATTGACTTCTGAAGTTTCACATTTACCCTGATTCTGCTCTCTATCTCCCTGCTGTTCCTGGTTTTCCCCCCTAGAAACAGAACACTACAATTCTGAATATAGAACAGGCATATCAAAGGTTAATTCCACATGAGGAATAGGTAAATGTATTCTAGTTTTGCAAATCTTTTAATTATTAATATATCCAACCAATGTTTGGGTACGAAAAGAAAGAAAAATATTGCAGAGATGATCCCTGAAAGTCTGCCAATTAATGATCTTTTCCTATACTGATATCACTATTATTATAAGTCTCAGAAGCATCCATAGTTTAAATATATATTTGACCAAGCAATAATAGAAGATAATAATAAAAGCATTGTTGGTTCATTCATCTTTCTCATCTATAGCCTCTGACTAAAGGAACTTAGGACACCTGTGAAAAGATACACAAAACTATTGAGAGAAGTATGACTGGGTAGTCAGATCCTGATTATAGACTTTTTGTATTGAACGGTTATAATCAAGGCCTTCGTAGATGGTGTAATGGCAAAAGCTCTTAAACTTCAAGTTTATCTACTAGAAAGGAATCCACAAATTAGGACACTGAAATAATTTGGACAGTCATCGTGGGTGCTAATAGATTCTCAGTACAGGAAAACTTCTTTCTTCTGAAACCTTGAGTCTTTACAAAATTCAAGAATCTCACAGAAAAACTTCTGTTTTAAATAGAATAGGTAAAAAAGTTAATCACGTTTCCTGTCTTAAGTAAGATTAACCATACAAGAAGTCAGGATCCCCACCAGGTTTTAATATTTCTTATCATAGGTCTAACATCTCCTGAGTCAACAAGCTGGACTCAGAGAACAGAATCGCAGACAAAATTGCAGGAAGAAGGAGCAAGGAAACACCTCTAAGGCTCAAAAAATATCTTGGTTTTTGAACATGAACTCTGAATTTTCTTTTAATCAATGAGTTTTAATTCGTCCAATTTTGAGATCTGAAAGAAGCTTCAAAATAAATAGAGGAAATGTCTTTATCTGAGGACTGTGTTTTTGTTACTAGTAGGCAGAGCCTCATGCATGTGAATTGTCTGCTTGAGGACATACGTAAAAAAGAATCCTGAGTACTGAGCAATGTACTCAGCTGAAGGATGAACTTGTTTTTTCTCAGAGCTATTTATTAACAAATGGAATAAGAAAACTACTGAGCATTTTGCAAAATACAAAATATTGTTCTAGCTAAATGCTTCAGAGAGATGCTAAAATAATTTTTATGAACAAACCATATCTATGTCCATAGAGGCATTGGTGATTTTAAAGGAAACCAGGACAGTCAAAATTTAAGGAACCAGACTCCTTCCTATTTGGAAGGCTAGGATAAAATTCTCAGTGTTATTAGTGAGGACAATATCAGGCCAACAGGAAGTGTTTTCGATAATTCATAGAAGCATATAATCATAGAATATTTTGTATTGGAAGGGACCTGTAAGATCTAGTTCCAATCCTCCTGCCATGGGCAGGGACCTTTTTCACCAGATCAGGTTGCTCAAAGCTAGTCTTGAACACTTCCAGGGATGGAGCATCCGTGACTCCCTGGGCACCCTACTCCAGTGCCTCACCATCCTAATTGTAAAGATTTTTTTTCCTTATATTTAATTTAAATATACCTCTTTCAGCTTTAAACCATTATCTCTATGACTGTATGCTATTGTCAAAAGTCCATTTCCAGCTTTCCTGTAGGCCTCCTTTAGGAACATAATAAGGTCTTCCCAGAGTCTTTCTTCTCGATGCTGAACAACCTCAACTCTCAGCCTGTATCCATAGCAGAGGTGTTTCATCCCTCTGATCACCTTTGTGGCCCTCCTCTGGATCTACTCCAACAGGTCCATGGCTTTCCTGAGCTTAAGGCCCCGGAGCTGGATGTAGTAGCCCAGGTGGGTTATCACCAGAGTGGAGCAGAGGGACAGAATTATCTATGCTAACCTGCTGGTTATGCATCTTTTGATGAAGCCCAGGATCGGTGGCAAGCACACAATGCTAGCCCATGTCCAGCATCTCATGTAGCAGTCCCCAAGACCTTCTGGTCAAGGTTGCTCTCAATCCCTTCATCCCCCAGTCTGTACTGGTATCAGCGATTGCCCCAGCCCAGATGCTGGACGTTGCACTTGGCCTTGCTTAACTTCATGAGGTTTGCATGGGCCCAATTATCAAGCAAATTATCTCATTTGAGTGTAACCATACAGCAAATTCCTTATCCACCAAGTGGTCTATCTGTTAAATCCATGGCTCTCCAGTTAAGAAATGAGGTGAACTGCAACCTAGAAAATTTCCACTGACTGTGTGACTACGTCACTCAGAAGTGGTACCCAATGCACTGCTTGGCAAAGGACTAGGTAAGTAAGAGAGGGGAAGAAATGCAGAAAAAGGAGAAGAAAGGACGGGAAAAGAAAGGCCAAGAAAAGTACATCTTTCTGTCCTTTTTCTCCAGCTGGGAAAGCACTTCTTGTGGCAGCTGCAGCAGGCTGAAACATGCCTAGCAAAATTTCTTCCTGCCATTTGTTTTGTGCACTGCAGTGTGCAGCACAAACTGTTCATGTGCTGCCAGTTTATTATAGAACACATTTTGCTCTATCCTCATTTCTCATCCTAGTTCAAAGAAATTGTGTGTTTGTGTAAGGTTACCAGAGCAAAAGTGACATATCTCTGATCTCTTTTGCATACCCTCTGCCAATCAGCAAAAGACAAGGCACTGGTTTTGCCCAGTTCTTAATACCCTGGATCAGCATCATCTGTCTCATATGCAAGACTGAGCCATAGCAGTGATTTATCTGTTAGCTTGCAAACCTAGTGATCATGGATCACATTCAGAGGCTACTACTCCTGCTAGATTGTTCCTTGTGCAACAAGTAGGTTCACTTATTTGATGGAGCTGTTTGAGGAAAAATATAATATCCTCAATCAGGAAAACAGCTCTCACCCACTATAAGTAACAGCCTGATCGTCTATGAAGTGTTTGCCTACTCCTCAAGTTCTGGCACACTGCTGTGCTTTTAGTTTATGTGTATTTTCTTAAAGATTCTGCCATGTTCTCATTGCCAATAATTTCATCTTCTTAGTTTTATTATCATTGTGACTAATGTGGTCTCTTGAAATAGATTGCATTTATTTTTACTATTCCTATTACTTTCTTTTTAAATTATGTCTTGCTGTTCTAAATAAAAATCACAAAAATATCAAGGTATTAAATTTCTGTAAAGGCACCATGGGATTAATACTCCACAGTCTGATAAAATCGTAGAGCTGTCCACTAAACATAATAAATTTGTGCATATAAAGCAATATATTCACTAAAATCAAACTATATAAATGAACATTCACACCAAACATACATGTGCTAGATGTAGGAGAAAAATATTTATGCAATCGAAGCAATAAATATCATTTATCATTCTAGAATATGAAAAATAATTCAGTACACAGAATACTAAGATTAGTCATTCACAACTAACCCCCTTCCTCTGTCTCAGCCTCCCTCAGTTCTCTCCACCTCCTTGAGAATTTAACTAGAAAATAAGAATAGGTCTCTTCTTACATAAATGAATATCACAGCATGTGTAATACAATGCAACCATAACAATCATATAGCTCAAAAGTCTAATGTCAGAGGACAGCAATATAATTGTGCATTAGTTTAAAATTATGTTTATCTCAATTGGCCAGTCTCTTAGATAAGTAAGACTCCACAGTTTTAAAGCTTTCTACTAAATCTTATTTCCTTGAGTAGCCATGAAAATCTACTCCACAAAATGCTCTTGCCATGTCTGAAAGGACAGATTAGAAGCCAATATCTAACTGCCACCCTCAACTATGTCACAACAAAGCACAGTTGATTAGTCTTTCTCCAAATCTGCTTTTTGGCAGGAAGTTCTTCCCTTTGAAATTAACAAGAGTTTTGCCACTGGCTTCATTAGGATAGGATAATGGCTTAACTCATTCTCACTTCTGATACAATGTAAGTAATTACCAGGCTTTGTGTCCATTTTCTTGAGCATAATGCAAAACACAGACTATCACACATTAGAGCATGGGATAAAGTATTTGCTCTGGCTCTTTGTTGTAAAAACTAAATGTACACTTTCCACTTCCAAGGAAGCTCCTGTATCTGCACAAAAAGACACAATTAATGGCAAAAGGAACATTTTCGTGGACTTGATCACAATGTATTGAAGACACGGTACCATGAGATGATGAGTTTAGATGTATTAAAATAAAAGCCCTGATGCCAAGGCTGGGACATCATGATGGGCTCCCTCATCTTCTGGGCTTAAACCTTTTAATACAGAAGGGAAAAATCTGCCTATTTGTTACTACATGCACCTTTGCCATTTCTCCAGCACAGCAACCTTGTCTGCATGAAACAAATCTTACCTGCATAAACCACAAGAAAGTATATCCTTTGGTTTTGCAGTCTTTCTTCACAGATCTGGGAAATAACTGATGAATATATTTGCAATAGGATCAGCATGTCTTCCTCAAGTCTTTGAATCAGAAAGTCAGGCAAAAGTGCCGGTACGCTTTAATATTTAGATGCTGGAGGAAAATGTGATTTTCCCATATTTATGAAGTTTCCGTGTAGTCTCAGTAATGCATATACAACTGCAAAACCAAGGAAAATGATCATCTCTTTGACTTACCTGTAAATTATTTGCTGGCAAAAGAACCCAGTGCTATTACTCAGTGTTAGTAAATGAGATGCAGAACTATGTTTCCTATACTAGATGAACGTGTAAATATCACTAGCTATGGTTCTGAAAATCTGCAGCCAACAATATTGGGGGCAACATTAAACCTTGCTTTGTAAGATTCATAGAAACCTGCAAAAGTTTAAATTGAGGTACCAGAAGATGCTTGAATAAATGGTGGAGTGAAAATGTTCCTCTCCCATTTAAAGCAACTAGTTCTTCCTTGGAACCAATGATACCAGTACCTGCCCCTTTGGCGAGCAGATTGCAAGGAAAAGAGTTTCAGTAGAATCATAGAATAACCAGAGAAGAGACCCACCAGATCAATAAGTCCAACCATTCCTATCAAATACTAAGCCATGCCCCTTAGGACCTTATCTGTCCGTGCCTTAAACACCTCCAGGGAAGGTGAATCAACTCCCTCCCTGGGCAGCCTGTTCCAGTGCCCAATGACCATTTCTGTGATTTTTTTTTCCTAATGTCCAGCCTAAATCTCCCCTGGCAGAGCTTGTGGCCATTCCCACTCTTCCTGTCCCCTGTCACTTGGGAGAAGAAGCCAGCACCCTCCTCTCCACAACCTCCTTTCAGGTAGTTGTAGAGAGCAATAAAGTCTCCCCTCAGCCTACTCTTCTCCAGGCTAAACAACCCCAGCTCTCTCAGCCGTTCCTCATAAGGCCTGTTCTCCAGCCCCTTCACCAGCTTTGTTGCTCTTCTCTGGACTCGCTCCAGAGCCTCAACATCCTTCTTGTGGTGAGGGGCCCAGAAATGAACACAGTACTCGAGGTGCGGTCTCACCAGTGCCGAGTACAGAGGAAGAATAACCTCCCTGGACCTCCTGGTCACACTGTTTCTGATACAGGCCAAGATGCCACTGGCCTTCTTGGCCACCTGGGCACACTGCTGGCTCATGTTCAGTTGCTGTCAACCCCCAGGTCCCTGTCCTCCAGGCAACTTTCTAGACAGACTTCTCCTAGTCTGTAGCACTGCACACGGTTGTGGTGTCCCAAGTTCAGGACCCGGCATTTGGCCTTGTTAAACCTCATGCCATTGATCTCAGCCCAGCAGTCCAGCCCCTTCAGATCCCTTTGCAGAGCCTCCCTACCCTCCAGCAGATCCACACTTCCACGCAGCTTAGTGTCATCTGCAAACTTGCTAAGGGTACACTCGATGCCTTCATCCTGGTCATTGATAAAGACATTGAACAGGGCTGGACCCAGCACTGAGCCCTGGGGAACCCCACATGTAACTGGCCTCCAGCTGGAGGTAACTCCATTTCTCACCACTCTCTGGGCCCGGCCATTCAACCAGTTTTCCACTCAGGAGAGTGTGCGCCTGTCTAGTGCAGAGGCTGACAGTTTCCTAAGCAAAATGCTGTGAGAAACTGTGTCAAAGGCTTTACTGAGGTCCAGAAAGACCACATCCACAGCTTTTCCCTTGCCCAGCAGCCAGGTCACTTTGTCGTCGAAGACGACCAGGTTCATTTGGCAAGACCTGCCTTTTGTAAACCCATGTTGACTGGGCCTGATCACCCGGTTCTCTTGCATGTGCTTCATGATAGCACTCAAGATCACCTGTTCCAGGACTTTCCCTGGCACTGAGGTCAGACTGACAGGCCTGTAGTTTCCTGGATCCTCCCTGCGACCCTTCTTGTAGGTGAGCACAACATCCCCCAGCCTCCAGTCCAGTGGAACTTCCCCAGTCTTCCAGGACTGTTGGAAGATGATGGAAAGGGATTTGGCCAGCACATCCACCAGCTCCTTCAAAACCCTCGGGTGAATCCCATCTGGCCCCATAGTCTTGTGAGTGTCTAGTTGGGCTAGCAAGGCTCTGACCTCCTCCTCTTGGATCATGGGAGACTCATTTTGCTCCTCTAGCTCTGGGGTTTGTACAGAAAGGGAACAACTTTCTTTACAATTAAAGACTGAGGCAACGAAGGCATTAAGTACCTCAGCCTTTTCCTCATCTCCTGTCACCGTTGTTCCTTCTGCATCCAATAGGAACTGTATGGTCTCCCTAGTCCTCCTTTCATTATTTATATATTTATAGAAAGATTTTTTTGTTCTCTTTCACAGACTTTGCCAATCTGATTTCTAGTTGAGCCTTAGCCCTTCTGATTTTTTCGCTGCATAATCTCACTTCCCTCCTGTAATCCACCCAAGAGTCCTGTCCCCTCTTCCAGAGCCCATAAACATTCCTCCTCTTCTTGAAATCACTCGAGATCTCACTGTTCAACCAAGCTGGTTTTTTCCCCTGCCGGCTTTTTTTCCAGAACATGGGAATGGCTTTCTCCTGAGCTGCTAGGATCTCCTGTTTGAAGAGCTCCCAGCCCTTAAGGGCTCCCTTGCCCTTAAGTATTGTCTCCCATGAGACTTTGCTGACGAGGCTTCTGAAGAGTTCAAAGTCTGCCCTCTGGAAATTTAATGCTACTGTCCTGCTAACCACCCTCTGCACTTCTCCGAGAACAGAAAACCCTATCATCTGTTCTCCTACTGCCACATCCCCCACAAGGCCTTCTCTGTTCACAAACAGCAGGTCCAGGAGGGCACCTTCCCTTGTTGGTTCATTCACCAGCTGTGCAAGGAAGTGTCTTCCACACACTCCAGGAACCTCCTAGACTGCTTCCTTTCTGCTCTATTGTACTTCCAGCAGGTATCAGGAGGATTGACGTCTCCCACAAGAACAAGAGGCATCGATCTAGAGATTAACCCCAGCTCTTTATAGAAGAGCTCATCAGCTGCTTCTCCTTGGCTGTGTGGCCGGTAACAGATTCTCATCACAAAATCTACCTTCTTATGGGCTCCTCTGATTTTAACCCACAGGAACTCAATCTCCTCATCACCACAATCCATTTTAACAGTGTCTAAGTCCTCCCTTACAAAGAGGGCTACCCCACCTCCTCTCCTTCCCTTCCTATCCCACCTGAAGAGTTTGTACCCCAACATAGCTGCACTCCAGTTGTATGAGTCATCCCACCACATTCCCGTGATGGCAACGACATCATAGGCTCCTTCCCCTACAACAGCTTCCAGCTCTTCCTTCTTATTACCCATGTTGTGTGCATTGGTGTAAATGCACTTCAGTTGAGCTGCGGAGCCTTCAGCCCTCTAAGAGGGAACAGAGTTCATTCCCAGTTGCCTGGTAACTGGAGTAGCTAGCACCAGAGTGCCTGTGTCTCCCTTACCACCCCCAGGTGTGTTCACCCCCACTTTCTGTGTGGTGCTGTACTGGTGATCCTCTCCAGCACACCCTCTCTGAATCATCAGTGCCCCACATCCAGGCTCGCTCTTTTCTAGCCTGGTCTCAATGCCTCCCCCTTCACATCTAGTTTAAAGCTCGATTTATGAGCTAGGTATTTAGCAAGGGCTTTAACCCCTCTAGGAGATAGACATGCCCCATCCTTATCAAAAAAGCCTGGGGGTGCATGAACCACCCCATGATCAAAGAAGCTGAAGCCCCTTTCCTCACACCAGGCTCGGAGCCAGGCATTAATTGAATTCTTCTTCCTGACTTCCAGGTCCTCTCTATTTAGTCTTGGGATGGAGCAGAATACTATTTGTGCCCCAGAGCCCTCCATCATTTTCCCAATGGCCCTGAAGTCTTTCTTGATGACTTTGGTCTTTCTGCTTACTAAATCATCACTACCAGTTTGGACTGTTACCAGAGGATAGTAGTCTGCCTTGTGGACCAGGGAAGGACGTTTTCTAGCTACCTCCTTCACTGATGCCCCCGGTAAGCAGCAGACCTCTCTGTGGAGTGGGTCCGGTCTGCAAATGGGTCCCTCTGTTGCTTTTAAGAGGGAGTCCCCTACAACAATCACCCTCCTCTTCTTCTTAATGGAGGATATTTTTATCTTTTTCTGAGGATGGCACGGCCTAGGGAAAGATTCTAGGCTGTGGGAGCCATCATCCTCAGGACTGGATTCCACCTGCAGCACATGGTACTTGTTCATCAGGGGGATCTGGGGTTTTGCTCTCTGATTGAGGTGAGCAGGTTTCCTTCATCTGGCAGGAACTTGCTGCCATTCCCCATCTCTTGTAACCCCAGCCTTGCAGTTTGTAGGTGGGTGGTGTTTGGACATACCAGCTCCAGCAGGCTGCTGAGTTAGTGAGAGGGCACTACTGCACTGGCACTACTAGCACAGGCATATGTGTGTATTCGCACAGGCTCTGATCTCCGCTAATGCCACAGAAATCTAGAAGTAGTCTAGTGAAAATTGTCAAGCTACTTCAAAAGTGTTGCAGGGTGGACAGCAGCAGAACTGGACATCAGGTTAGTGAAATTCCAAATAACCACAAGTTTACTGTAGTTTACTGAGTGAGTACTGTGTAATGTACAAGGGAAGAGGAATTATAATTACTGCTGCCTGCATTAGCATACGAGTACTTGTGATTTGCTTAGCTGGTGGATTCAGAATGGGTCTGATGTGAAATTTCACAGAATTACTGGGGGGCTGAGAAATGTGGCAAATGCAAATATCTATTGAAAAGATGGACTGCCCAATGTAAAACAAGGAGACGTAAAAAGAGGTCAAAATGCACAAAAACAATGAATGCAGAGAGAAATACCTCACAACCATCTGATACCTCTCTTTCCCCTGCATCTGCCTGTTAGAAAAAGAGATCCTGAATGGGAAAAAATGAAATTGTCAGATTTCACTTTTTGTACCAGATGCAGGTCTCCATCCGGTAATGTCATCAAAGTTAAAACTTAACCACATCCAGAAACTATCAATTGAAAAGAAATGAGTACTAAATCTCGTTCTCAAAGGTTAAAGGCACATCCAGCTACAAAGGATTTTCAAAACTGTAATTTCTTTCTTTAAGACAATGTTCAAGACTACAATAAGCAGCAGTATGAAATGTCCTATTCCATTTAATAATTTTTAATTTAATAGATATGTCATAAATAGATATTTGCTACTCCTGTTTTCTTCTTCAGAGATGATGAATGACCTAATTATTCAGAAACACCACAAAAAAATTTCACTAAAAGTACTGTTCAGAAAACACTTCAAATATTCAGTCATCTACTGGGATACAAATATGACCTGAATAATAAACTAACCCTTCAGAAATGGACCATATTTAATATCCCATCATCAGTTCCTTCCACTGTCACTTCAGTTTCTGAACTGCATCATGACTAACCACAGTTTTGTGAGGAGAAAGTGTTAGGAGTCTGACCTCTGGAACCAAATTTTTTAGCAAGTCTTCAGCAGAATCAGTTGAATTATGCATTCCAAAAGTCATCTGAAAACTCAGTAGCTGCCAGTATAACTCAAACAAAAAGAAAAAGAAGGAATTGCTTTTTAAACAGAGCCTTTTTGCCCCATGCTCTCAAAGGTGTAAAGCATTGAAAGACTAAAAGTGAAAAAAAAATTCTAGTACACTAATAGTTATTTCTTGGTTTCCTTGTTTCCTGAACTCTGGGAGCTCTAATTGGTGCTGCTGAGTGGGAAAGACATAGTCAGGAACATGAATGTTCTGCCTTTGTGTGAGGCCTTCCAGTCTCTGGCAGACTTTTTGCCATGTGCCCTGTCCACTTGCATTCTTTAAAAGCAGAGGTGTTTTCTCAGTATGGTGAAATTAGCCAAAGCTGATGTGACTGTATCCTTTTTCATGCCTTCCAACCTGTGTTCCAAAGACTACTGGAAAACTTCCATCTTTTCTATTTTCAGGATCTGTTCACAGACTATTTTGTTTAATTCTGTGCAGCTAAATGAGCTATAGGCATTGCCTGACACAGACAGTTTAAGCGATAGGGTAGGTAGGAAGGGCAGGTGGGTCATAGCTCTACCATGTCCTTCTAAAACTTATTTCAGGTTTTCTGAATGTCAACAAGAGATGTTGAGAATTTAAAGTGGTTTCACACTCTGTGAAGAGAGAACAGAGTTTATAAAGTACTTAAACACCTCCTGTTTAGTGTGCATAGACATACAAAGGTACACACACAGACACACAAATATGAAGTACATCTTGGCTTCTGCAATGCTCGTAAAAATATACTGTTCATACATGCAGTACCAAGGTAAAATTATTACAAAAATGGAAAGGGATGAAAAGGGGGGAGCAACAGAAAAATCTTTGTATCTTTTACAAGATAATAGAATTGAAAATAATTTTAATTTATCAGACCTCTGACTCTTCAGGGAAATTTGGCTAAAGCAGCCTGTAAGATTCATAGGGAAGAATGCTTAGCTTGTGTTCTGAATGTACTGCAAATTGATCAGCACAGAATGCTTCATGTATACCATGGGGCAAAGTCCTAGCCTCATCAACATATCATTCTTTCTGCTGTATTGTTTCTGTGATCGACAAATTTTGATCCCTATCAATCTTGATGTTCGTGCAAATCCAAATATATTTCTTTCTATTCAGAAGAAACTCTCCAGACCTACACTTCCATGACTGGATGCAGAATTTGGCTTTGTCATACACTTATTTTTGGAGGTAGAGTCCATCATGGTTAAAAAAGCTTGGAGGAGAAGAATTTCTGAGCCTAGTTCAAGATTATACTTGTCAGTCAGAGTACTACTGCAAACACTGCACAGTCTGTTAAACAGGTTGAAGAGCTCATACAAATGATAGATCAGATACTTCTGTTTACCTGGCTACAGTAGTCCTTAATTCCTTCAATCACTCTATGTGTTACAGGATTTTTTTTTTATTTTAATGGTATGTTGTACAATGAAATACAGCTGTAATCTGCAAGGCAGGATTCTGACGTCACTGAAATATATTACCAGACTGGGTAAGATGAGATGAGATTTTGTTAGATACCTAACCATTCCACCCCCTCTATTAATGACTAAAGTTCAGTTCAACAAA
Organism: Clamator glandarius; assembly: GCA_033459285.1. Classification (NCBI taxonomy): domain Eukaryota; kingdom Metazoa; phylum Chordata; class Aves; order Cuculiformes; family Cuculidae; genus Clamator; species Clamator glandarius. Next base: position 1,591,744 of record JAUNZM010000492.1, read on the forward strand.
AATCTAACCAGTGGTGGTGAAACAGCTGATGAAAATACGGAACAAGGATTGCTCTTCAAAGTGTAGCCTCTGATGAATGGCTAAAGAAGCAACAGTAGATTTGTCTAGAGATAGAAGAGCCAAGGATACAAGTCTTACAATATGCAGAAAATGGCTTCTGATGTGAAAGTAATAAACTTCCTTGAAGAGGACAGCTTATTGGAAAAGAAATCACGAACTAAAAGTGGAACAATGAAGGTCTAGGAAAGAAATTAAGGGGAAACATAAGGCATCGTTCTGGCAATGACCAAAGAGTCTTGTTTTTTCTGGAGGAAAGCAAGGAGTCTCACTGGATGATGTCTCAAAAAATCCTCCAGCCTTCTTTTTCACAGTGGCAGTTTGTGAGGATGCTGTTTTTCTCTTTAGAATCAGAACCACAGAGACATGCAAAAGCCTTCCATAAGGCTGAGTAAGGAGTAGTCTGGTGGTTTTTGCTGCAGAAACATTATAGCCGTGTTAACCAACAAAAAAAGCAGTGTAAAACTACTATCCCACTTCACTTTTTCATTGCAAGCAAAAAAAAAAAAAAATAGCAAATAGGTCTATAGATCTTCCAGTTTGTAAAACTTGTCATCTCATTTGGATCTGCAAATCTAAAAAATCATTTAAATTCTTTTCAAGGCAAATGAACTTAAATAACCTGAAATCTAAACTGAGTAGCAACTTTTGGTAGATACATTATATTTTTATTTTATAACTGTATTTCTCCCTGTACCTACTCAGAGTGAATCAGCATCATTTACTGTCTGTGAATGAAACATTTTTCTGGGCCAAGTCACTACACAGATATCTCTTCTTCAGAAACAGCTGTACTTCTCTCATCGTGTGCCCTTTATCATGCACTCCAAAAAAACATGATATAGAAATCATGAAAGGACAGTTTTTATGATTGACTTGTTGACATGAGGAAACAAAAAGAGCAATTTATCAGCACAGTCAACTTTCTGGCCCAAGAGAAAGAGCATGAATTTCTGTTAACTTCTCATGCTCCTGATTCTAGTTCATTGCAACACTATTCATTGATTAGAAACACTTCTTAAAGACAAGGATGACAGGATTGCAATGAATGTGTGAAAGCCTTGAGCAGATCCATCAATCATTGTAGCTGACCTCAACTAAATTATTTACTTTGTTCAGTTCAGATGTGATGAACAGCGTGTTCACTTGCCTGCCACTGTATGCCCAAGACACTTGTCATGCTATAAAAACAATTGTTTAAAGTAACAATCTGCTTTATATTCTCATCAGACCCCTTCCTTAGTATATATATATATGACTTTCTTTTTTTAAATGTTTTGAAATTAGTGCAAATTAGAAATTCAGTGGAACTGGCAGTTCAAATAAAGTTTACTGTTCTCAAAACATAAATACATAAATAAGATTAAAACATTCTAGTAAACAGTGTATTTTGTTGCTTACAGCACCAGCTGGAAGTAGTTTCTTGATAACCTCTCGTATCAGGACATCAGTTGAGCAACAGCTATTTCCAGCTGAGCAATTCTGAAATGTGAAATCAGAACTTACACCCTAAATTCAAAAGTCTGATACAAATGAAAAGATAAATTAACGTGTAGCTGATCCAAAATTTTTGGCTGTACATGTTTTTGTTGTTAAAAATGCATTGAGGAGCAAGAAGTAATATTTTTAATCAAGCAAAATTACTCTGAAGAAAAATAAGAAAATAAAAGAAACATTACTTTTATTCTTGTCAATTAAGAAAGGTAAATAGCAGACTAACTGGACCTGTAACCTTTTATGCTTTATTCTAGCTATCAGCCATCGATCTTTTCAAATATTTTCTGTAAGCTTTGCCTCTTAGAGTAGTCTTAGCTATGTTATTTTATGCCCTCCATAACAAAGCAACAAATAGAAAATCTCAATGGATTAAGTGTACTATTTTGTCTCCACATCAATATATCATAAGGGCACTACACGTAGTTTCACTCCTCCTGCTCATCATGCACAGATGGACAAGCAGGATCAGGTCAGTATTCATATTCCACAATGACGTGCACCAAATAACACTAATGTTACCTAGTTCTTGCAAGCCCAAACTGCTATTATTCTTCATTGTTTCCTATTATCCTTAGCCTTCCCACTTTCCTCATCCACTTTACACTAAAAATTTTACTTTTAGAAATATAGGGGTTTGGATTTGTGGGTTTTCCAGCAGCATATTTTAAGCAGCTGGCATTTATGCCACTAGCAGTAAAATAACCACCTCTTCCATACCACTTTTCCCTGTAAATCCTGAAGTCCTGAAGGATACATGACTCTCTGAGTTTTTCAGATTAGAATAACACACTGCTGGAAAAGAGATTCAGCAGTTCAGCTCATCAACAAAGCCAGAGGTAAAATCAGCACTCCCAGCTCCTGCCCCTACACTATCCACTGAGCCTCAGCTCCTCGCAGGCACAACAAAGGTGACTTCTTCCTGAGGTGAAGACTCTCAGGAGTTATTGGTGTACAAATTATGAGCTGCCCAGAATGCTAGCCTTTCTTGGAAGTAGAAACTTGGAGAAATATCAGCTGTTGCAGTGAAGAAATATTGGCTGCTGGGAGAAAGGCAGTTTTCTTCCAAAGTGTGCCATTTCTAATGCACTTTCTAATGCACTCTGCTTTGGTGTGGGTGACCATGCTTCCAGCTGTCACAGGGACAGATAACTGGAGGTTGTATGTCAAGCAGTCTGGGTAGAACAGCTTCCCTACTTGTTCCAAAAATATGCTTTTAGGATCTCCATCCATTGCAGTACCTGTTTCACATGGCAGGTGTAATGAACATAGCCAGTCCCATTTGGCAACATTGTTATTAATTCACTTATATTCAGTTACAAATTTTGAATACTTGTGATCATGCATGTGACAAATTAGTCGGGTCTTTCAGGAATTAAAAAATATTCAGCTCAGAGAAATGCAAAGTAAATTTTTGAAATCTGAACTGCTACCACATCACAGTTAACTACAGGCAGATGTTTGTCACTTGCTGGCAGACTGAAAGTTTAAAAAATGAAGAAAGAAAATAAACAACAAAAAGCTACATAATTGAATATATGGTGCAAATCAATGACATGATCCATGCATGGTTAAAAATAAGCATGATGCTGCTGAGCACCTGCATGCAATTGTGGGAAGATATTGACTTTCCTGGAGACGTTTAGATTGTCTCTGTGTAAGATTTTTCAACATCATTTGCAAAAGGTACTATTTTATGAAGCAAACATTGACACCTGTGAAGGACTGCACACGATCTCAAGCTTAACGTTCTGGATCTTCTTGAAAGAGCCTTCTAGCACCATGAACTAAATCAAAGCTGCAAATCACAGGACAGAAATGCTTCATTTCAGGGAAAGGAAAAAGCAAAGGAAGCTCTTACTACAAAGTTGTTAAAATCATGAACAGTCACACAGAGAAAAATACTTGTGAATTATTCCTTATGTTATTCAACCAAAGTCTATAAGGCAGTTCTTGTTTCAAAATATTCAGGCTTTGCAGTGTGACTTCTTAATTACACCTGACAATGATGCACAAGATCTGATAACACAGGTAACTGCTGGCACCAGATCAAGGTAGCTGCCTTTGATAAGAGCATGGATGCTCCCCTCCTTCCATAACTTCATTAGAGCTTGTCTTCAAAGCAGAAATCATCTATTTTTTTTTTTAATCCTCCTGGGAACATAAGAAAGACTGAGTACCTAAGTAAAATTATTTTTCTCCACATTCTGCAGGCTGGAAAATAGCTCTCAAGATAAGATATTTTACTACAGAGTTGTTTTGTTTCCTTGTCATCATTTCTCCTACAAGAAGCTTATCCCTGAAGTCTTGGCTGCATTTGACTTTGATGTAACCATCTAACACAACACCACTGCAATTAATGTAACTCTAATTTATACCTTGAGTCCATATGTTTATGCCAAGGGTTGAAATTGTTATTTCATCCAGCAAAACGTATCTGAGATATTTTTTGCAATACTACACAAAGGTGCCTGATGAGCTTCCAGTACTGTGAAATGAAAAATAAAGCAAGATAGTTTGTTCTCTATTTTATGCTAATGGCTTTGTCTCGGCAGGATATCTATTCCACAAAAGCTTTGAAATGCATACAAATTAATTATATTTATCACAAAAATCCAATCACAATTTCAACATCTAAGTTGCACAATGTGGCAACATTCACAGTGACATGCTGTTCAACATCATCTCCTTCTCAAAAGTTTATTTTTTGCCTTCAAAATAACATTAAGGAAGGCAGTCTATCTCGCATTCCACACATCAATCCACAAACATTTATCAAGGTGCCATCAGAGAGTAACACTTCTAGGTTGTCAATATTTAATCTGCAGTAAAATTAAATTATAGGCCATTAGATGCAGTTGATTGAGTCATGGGTTCAGTGCAGATGCTGAACAGGATGTCAGGAAGATTCTGAAAGAAGCACATGCAATCTTCTGCCTCTTTTGACAATGGAAACACCACATAGTATCTACATATGCACACTACATATGCACATCATAACCCATAGCACACCTTCTTGTTTTTAAGAACAGGTAGTATCAGGACTATTACTCCAACAAAATCAATATGTTGCTCTTGGAGATGGGCAGACTCAACCCCAGTGCTTAGATGACAGAGTCCAGCACAGAACCAAAGGACTGTCATTATCTTTCAGTGATGGGATAACATCCTAGAGATCTCTGACCTAGGAACTTTGCATAACCTGCTAGCAAAATGCGCACCTGTTATGCAAGGAGCTCCACTCCTTTCTCCCCTCTTTAATCTGTAGAGATATGCCCAAGCCCCCTCTTTAATCTGTAGAGATATGCCCAAGCCATCAAAAGGTTAAAATGAAAGGATCCTCTGTTAGCAACCTGACATAGATATGCTTTTCATTAAATTACTATGAAAATGACATGCCACTATGCAACCCTGTTCTTCCTACACCCTCTTCCCTTCCAAAGCAGGACCACAACTATCTCTGATTTTTATAAACTCCCAGCAATTAGCAGCATGGAAATAACCACACTTATTTGCCAGGTTGTTAGAACTTCTTTCATTACACAGACCTTTCCATGCTTTCTCAAGCTGAGTGAACTTGGCTTGATGGAAGCTCATTCCTGCTAACCATTCTGAGAGGAGGAAGTAAAAAGAAAACCTGTTCTTGGACCACCAGCAGCCAAGCTTTTACTCTCTTTCTGCAGTTCAAATGCGAGACAAACCTCAGGCCTGAAGTTAGCCGCCTTATGCTGGACTACGCTAAATCAAAGTGTGAGGCATGGAGTCCAGTGACACCCAGAAACCCTGAGCCAGAACTTCAGCTAATGTGATGATACAGCCAGAGCCTGAAATACTGGTGTTTCCTACAGAACAGGCTGAGAGTACTACAGTAGCACTATGTAAATCTCACCAACTCCTAGCTAGTAATATTATTCTCTTTTAAGAGACTAAGTCACTGGGGGATGTAGAGTAGTGGAGAAGACTGCAGCAACTTCTTTGACTAGCTCCAACAAGAGAGCAAAGATACTTTTACCTACTGCTATAGCCATGCCACATGACTCCTTTTTGCCTATGTGGCCAGTAATGGATGGAATACTAAGAATTACCCTCACAGTCAATCTTCCCAACCTGCCATCCAGCAAAGGCTTTTGTTTTCTCCACTCATTCTTTGCAAAAAGCAGGAGCATCTTGTTTTTTTATAAAGACAGAGATTTCAGGGTAAAAAGTAATAGTGTATGACCTATTCCACATTTTCCATTGTTTCCCATTTGTTCTAGCTCTCTCTTTCATGGATAATTTTCTTCCAAGGCAATCTCCTTCACAGCACATTAATGTTCTGATTAATCTTCATTCACCATAGACAACGCACAGTCAAGTTGCATCAACTACTGCTGTCATCAGAAAGATGGCTTGGTAACTGCTAAGGGCATTGGCAAAGACCCCTACATGAAGATCAGAATCAGATCTTCAGTCCAACTCTACTCTAATTTCTCCCCCCACCCTTGCAATTCAAAATGCTGCAAAGAATTGCCATCTGAAAATGAAAAAAAAAAAACAAAAACAAAAAATGTAATTAGATTACTTCACTGTTTGTGGTTAGATTTCTCTTTTGCAGTGCAGGTCTGCAAAATCTTCACTTGCTACCAGGGAATACGCGCCTTCCAATTTGGTCTTATTTTTATCACATCAATAAAAAAGGACATCTAGATCTGCTTTCTCTACCTATTATGTAAATCTGCCCTGCTCCACTTATTGTTCATACCTCTGAGGTGACACACATCCCTGCAATATGCATTCACACTTTCAAATTACTGTGTCTTGGCAGCTTTTTTTACTTAGGTGTATCCTTCCTAAATAGGTATGCTAATGGAGAAAATTTATTAATTCCACCACTCATTTTATCTCAATTTGTCATAATTTGCTGTCTAATAATAATGTCTCATTTCTTTTATCAGGTAGATTTATATTCTCCTTTGAAGTATTCTGCTGCTGAAACTTTTATTTTGAGTAATCTCTTTGAAACAGCCTTAAGTATGTTATCAAGACCTCCACACGCCTCCCAGCACTCAGAAGAGGAAACACAAATGTCATTGATTGTGAATTCTGTAACTTGGCTAATGTTCCTCTAACTGGCTTAATACCTTCCACTTTCTATAGAAATAACCATTTCTGTCTATAGACTGCTAGATGTTGGGGAGAATGGAGTCTGCAGGGAACTCTGGGGAACTGCCAAAGGAAAGCTTCTGCAGTAGCTCCCTAATCAAAATCATCACACCTGGGGACTGGTGCAGATCTCTTCATAGCATTTCATCTAATTAAATCATTGAGAGAAATATAGGAAGTGAATTTCAAAGAGAACATTGTTCTTTGGTGGGGTTGGCAGTATAAACAAAACATTTTACAGAAAAGTGTGAAAACTCCCCTGCACCAAGGGACGTTCAGACTGGACATTAGGAAGAAAATTTCACCAAAAATGTCTTCAGGCACTGGAACAGGCTGCCCAGGGAGGTGGTTGACTCACTGTCTCTAGAGCTACTTAACAAACTAGTACGTGAACTACTTAAGGATATGGTTTATTGCCAGATAGGTATGGTTGGACTTGATGATCCCAGGGGTCTTTTCTGATCTGGTGATTCTATGATTCTATGAAATGCACTGTCATGCCCCAGTCCATGAGCTGCAAGCTCAGAATCACAGAATCACTAGAATGGAGAAGACCTCCAGGATCATTGAGTCCAAACATTCCTATCAACCATTAAACCATGCCTCTCAGCACCTCATCCACCCCTCTTCTAAATACCTCCAGGGATGGTGACTCAACCACCTCCACGGGTAGCCTGTTCCAGTGCCCAGTGACCACTTCTGTGATTTTTTTTTTTCTAGTGTCCAGGCTGAACCTCCCCTGGAGGAGCTTGAGGCCATTCCCCCTTGCCCTGTCCCCTGTCACTTGGGAGAAGAGGCCAGCTCTCTCCACTCTACAACCTCCTTTCAGATAGCTACAGAGAGCAATAATGTCTCCCCTCCTACCATTTAAGGGTAAATTTAAGGCAAAGTAGAGATTCTACTGCCGTCAGGAAACCTGTTTCACCAGCCCTAAGTCCACTGCTAAACAGTCAAATCAGAGTCTATCCAAACTTTTTCTTGGGTAACAACTTTCTAGTGGGAAACAACACTAAACAGTCTGTTTCTGAAAGTCTTGAACCAAATATAATATGTCGCTCTACACTGGAAGCTGCTAGTTCAATTTCCTGAATTAAACAGATTACTTAGGATATCCCGAAATCTTCTGTGATTAAACCCTGAAAAAACACAAAACTAAATCAATCCCAGTGTTGTATCTGTAAATTTCAGAAATGTATTTGCATATTACTCCTATAAGCTCCTACAAAACAAACCATTTAAGTATGTACCTCTTAAGGAAGGGAGTAATTATACTATATCACTGGCACTTGAACTCCTATTTAGCTCTGCTCAACTAGAATCGTGAGTGCAAAGTTGAATTAGGATTTTGAATTTCACGTACAACCAGGCTTTCAGCAGTGGAACCCATTTCCCAGAGAGACACAGATTGCTTTCCCCTTCTACAGTCAATTGTTTGCCTTTGAAAATTAGTGGAAGTATAGTCAATACTTCTGACAAATCTCAGACAACTGATAAGTATGGCCAAGGGTGTGTCTTTCATTAAGTGCTGCTATCCATTACAAGAGAAACTGATTGTGTTTTATTTAAAATAAAATATTTTCACTTAAAACCAAATGTTTGCATAAAACTTAGATAAAAACTGAAGAATTACTTCAGTTCATCCATTCACACATTTAATTTTTGCTGGGTAGATGTGTTGCTTATTTTCCTTCCTGGCTATTATAAAGAACTTTGAAATACACAGAACAAACACTGAATATTGGAGTGAGGCCTATTTCCTTGTGTTATTGATGGAAATAAGCAGTTAGAGCTGACCTTAAAATATTCAAAGTTAACTGAAATAGTTCCAACTCTTTCTTGCAAAAATACTTTTGTACTCCATTGCAATAATAGCACACCAAGCAAATAACTGCTCTATCAGCATACCATGCTTGATGCAGCAAAAAGGCTTCAGGTATGGAAACTATTCTATAAGATTTCTTTCTTCTCTTGCTGAAATACACACATATAGCCATTAACATTTTCACCAGGAAGCAGTATTTTGTCATTCTATGCAGTATCACTGTATACTGTACATGGCTGTAAGCACACCAACCTGAACTGCAGTGTTGTTTCTCTTTTTTGAACCAGTTCATAGCCTTCCTCTTTCCATGTGTCATGATTATTTTTGTCAGGCAACCAAATGTGTTTTCTTAGCGCCCTAAGGCAGTTCAAGCATTTAAGGAAAAAACTGACTATACTTTTAAACTCAGAATCTTTCACATACACTTTGCTGTTCAGTGAGCTGCCCTGAAGAACCAGCAAAAGCCCATAGAAACATGACAGACAGACTCTCTGGCAATAAAGACGGTGACATGGACCAGCTTCCTTCATCCACAGTGGTAGAGCTGGTGGATGGGGCTCTCATATCAGTATGAAGACCTGCTTTACTGCAGAAACTAAGGTAATTAAACATTCCCTGTTAAAGAGAGATTGTGAGTAAAATACGTCTCAGAAAATACAGCATTTTTATGGTGTTTTCCCTTGAGGGGTTTTTAATATACTATAATGTAGGACTGTCAATAAAGCTTTACTGTTCTCTTTGACAAGTGAATTCAGGAGAATAAATGCTACTCTACAAATCAATCAGATATGCTTTTACAGTTCCATTAACAAAAAAAAAGAAATGTTCCCATGAATGCAAAACCAGAAGTCAAAGTCCTTAACACAAGATGTCATTTGTCACTAGCTAATATTTGGAAGGGATATGTTAGTTACAAGCCAAGACCTCTCAGAAAATTCTGTGCATTATGAGATAGGTGATAAAAGTACAAAGGAGAGACAAGACACAGCCAATGTAAAATGGGATTTTAAATTAAGAATCTGTTGAAATCATCTGCAATACAAATCTGAACAGGAAATACAGCTGTTAGCAAAGGCTAGAGGAAAGCAAAGTATTACTAGTACTGCGAAGTCTATGACTGGCCCCAACACACACATGTCAGGGGAAACTAAGACTTTCTCATGGAACTGAGAGGTAAGAAAAGTCACCGTCCTGCATGAGAATAAATATGTGATCTTCATTTTTTTCATTTAAGAAATAAAAGCAAGCTTTCTGTAATAAAAATATCATTAGGTATGGAAAAAATATTACGGCATTTTCATATCCCAAGTAAAAGAAGAGGAAAGTAAGCACTCTATCAAAACAGAGCAGATCTGAGGTTTTCCTCCTATGAAACAGAAAGTCCCTTCAGGACAAGGATTCCATTTTCAGTCCTTCCCTTCCCAGAATTAAAGAGCTCAACATTGTTTGGAGATGGGGACTGGCATTGTTCTTATTTGTGGTGGGGAGCAATCTCCACTTCAGATCACCTTGAAGACACTGATAAGAAACACTTGCCAAATAAAATTTCTTTAAAAACTTTGTCTTCTTGTAGAAGGATTTGTTTTCTATGAATTAACATTTTTAATCAAACCTGTTTCTAAAAACCCCTAGTCAGTTTTAACTACTATCCAGCTTTAATAATTGGCAGTGTCCTTCAGGATGCAGGTTCCAGATTGCAGTGCTGGAGCAGAAAGCACAGCAGAACTGCTACAAAAATAATGCAAAGAAAAAGACCTAAACTCTCTTCCTTAATGTTTTACAGAAATCGTTCATCAATACAGCAGAACAGGTGTTCCTTCTTCAGTCTCTGTTTTTCACATGACTATGGCTCAACTCAGTAGGCACTTCCACAGTGGGTGCTTGTCTTGGCTTACCTTCTCTAGATGGTTCTGGGAATGTAAGTGTATGATATTACCAGAGCAGCATGAGGACTGAAAACTGAGCTTTCCTTTCACCTCTTTAAAAGTAGTGATATACTGGTGAGAAGATAAATTGTAACACATACTGCCAGTAACAGAAAAGGAAAGGGTGTACCTAAAAGATCTGGTTTTGAGATTAGCCCTTCTCTGTTCAGATACCTCTGTATCTAGAAACCTCTGTTCATACCTCTGTATCTAGAAATCATCCTTCTCCATTCACTTTCATAACTATTCCTTCCTTGAACTTCAGCAATAGGTGTGGGGCAAGTCAATGGCCTTCTCCAGGGTTGCAGTAACTCCTCACATGTCCCTGCAAAGGCAACTGCAGAAGGAGGTCACCCCACCTTTGCCTCAAAAGATTATCTTTGTTATAAAAATAAAACAACCAAGTAAAGATCTTTTCTCAAGTTTACAGCAGTGAGGGTTGAAGAGAGCACTGGGTGAAGCCAGACAGGGCTATATATCTTACTGAGCACATGAAAAGGCAGTGCAGAAAGTTTTTCACACACTACCATGCAATTTCTGAGTAGGCTATACAAAACACTTCAAAAAATAAAAAAATGTACATTTCAAAAGTTAAAACTTGAGTGGATCACAGCAAGAATATGTGACCATTCAAAGATATTACCACTACAACATTTCAATTCATGTGTGACCTGCCTTTACAAGCTTTCAAAGCAGGCCTCCCTTTTCTGAACATCACATTCCCTTTCTCCCCTTTTTCCGCAGCATCTGCATTGCAGATACCTTGACAAAGAGCAACCATGCTGTAATTAATTACATCCAGAAACCACTTGTGCTCATTTTTCAATTTTGCTGATTTAATATCCTTGTTGTATTCTTAGAAACTACTTTGAGAAGTATTATACATTATAAAGCCTGTTAGTACTTAGATAAGCTTCACCTAAGGTGTGGTTGAAAGACTAAATGGTAGATATCAAATGTTCAGACAAAACTTTCTAACAGAGGGTCCAGAAAAAGACCCAGGAGACTAATTAGAGTTTTTTTACAGCAGAAGGAAGTCACTACAGTACATTACAAATTTCTGTTGACATTTCAATTGTCCATTCACAACAGTTAAAAGTTCAAAATAAAAACACCAGGAAAGATGAGGAACAATGATAGCTAAGGCCTTGTACTTACAGGTCTGGTGACAGTCTACAGAAGTCACAGGTAATTTGACCAAAGAGTTTTTCATATAAAAGGCTGACTCTTTGCATAGTAGTGGCTCTGAGAACTCCTTCGACGCTGAGCTGGAAGAAGTAGCTGAACAACTGAATAACATCACACACTTGTCTGTCTTTGATCCTGCTAAAGTGAATTGAAATATCCCTTTGTTTTCTTCTGTCAGATCAAAAAAAAAGCAATAGTGACTGACTTGAGGTTGAGGACTAGATGCTTAAAAACTGTCATTCCTCTCTTTTATAATGAGAATTTAACACAAGCTTAGTATTATTTTTGTAATATATTTAGGGTATTATTTAATACCAAAATATATCTAATGCTTGAATACATTTGAGTTATATGAGCCCTTTTTTAAAATTAAAACATTATCTCTGCAAATATGAAATAGATTTATAACCAACAGCCCTAATGTTTCTCCTGTGTACTACCTCAACATGACTTTATGCTAATTTTTTTCTCATTAATAACCTGTCTGTTTGAATGTAAAACAAGTTAGTCTTTATGGTGAAGTCCAGTGTTTCCAGAGTTTTGAAGGAACATGAAGTTGTATTTCTCAGGTTTAAAAAAGCCTGAAAACACAAAAGGCTTGAATCTAGAAATAGATTTTTAAAATAATGAATTGCAGCTTCACCCACATGTTCACACTTCTTTATATTTCTTTTAGGAGAAAGAAAAGTATCAGGAAAAAAAAAAAAAAGTTGGGTTTGGAGGGATTTTATTGGGTTTTTTTCCAAAATGGAAGAAGTGTTTCTTCCTTTATTTTTTAATGCACACTAGCACTGAAACAATGTCAATGCTCTGAAGAATGGTTTGAATTGTTCTTCTCAGTGTATAACTAGAGTGTACCACACCACAGACTTCCTTTCACTGAAGGAAATAGTGACCTTAAACAGGGATTTAAAGTGATTATATTTATGGTAATAGAATTTTGTTCTGTTACATTAGCCTATGATGTTTGTAGTTATACCTATATTTTAAAAAACTTAGCGACACATTAAGAACCATAAGACAATGAAACAAAGGAAGGGACAAAATGGGTTGCTGAGAAAGTGGATCTTCATTTTGATGCAAGGAAGTCACTATCTGTGGTTTAGGCAAACCAAGAAGTCTAAGTACGTACCAGTAACATAGGAGTTGAAAACCATTTTGGTGGAAAGCTTAAGAAAATTAACTAGCTACAGGATCTGTAAGTGAATCTTAAAAACAATATTCAGGGAATGCACATGTAAGCAGCCTATAATGACATTTTCATCATAATCATGTCCAACTAGGCCAGGTTTAATAATTAGAGGTGGGTTTTGCGTCAAGGAGTCTACCCCAAATTTTTATAGAACCTGAATAAAAACTAAAGTCCTTTAACCTGTTTAGATGCTGTATGCTGCAGACTGCCGACTTCACACACACTCTGCATCAGAAGAGACCTACCATCTGTGATAAAGAAAGAATACTTCATGTAGGATTCAGTTCCAAGACTGCTTAATGTAGAATAATTCAAAGTTGGCTATTCTGCAGCTAATATACGTAGTCAAGTCAATGATTTAGTGACAATCTAGAGGTGGGATTTTCTCAGTTTCATTTTTATTACTCATCCATTTTGCATACTATGAAGATGAATTAGCAAAGAGCACAGAACTTTGCAGCTCCCTGTATTAGCCATCAAGCCTTGGGCATTACTCTGGTGACAGAGAGCCTTCTGTCTGGACACCCTCTGTACAGAAGAGATCTGAATTTAAGTCTTTGATCATCCTGTTTGCATACACTAACTCCACCTTAGAAGTGGGATGAGGGGAGGTGTCAGTAAGTTCAGTTCACTTTACATTAGAGTAAACAAGCTCACCTCGTGAATCATTCATTTCTAGCAATACTGTTCCATAAGATGAGAGCATGAAAATTGTGTGGTCACGTCAAACATTAAAAGATGCACATCTTCTTTAAATGAAGTATTGTGTTCTGAAGTAATTTATACATATCTCATACAAATGTCATAATGTCCTTTTAACAGAATTCTATGATTAATAGCAAACTGTCCTTAGTCTGCTGCTAACTTCCAAACTTCTGAGGGAACAGAGTTTGAACTAAGGTCTGTTGATTAAATCTAAAGATTTGGATGTTATCATAACTAGCATAAATATTTGCTGAATCACAATTAGTTTTCAGAGCTGTCTTTACACTTGCACTTTCCAACAGAGACTTCTCTCCATTAATGTGGCAGTAGCCCTTCAATTTGGCCTTGCAACTACATGAGAGTATATATAATAATGCCTGAGACTCTCTGTACTGTCCATAATGTTTGCATAGCAGACACCTAATGAACAACCCTGAATGTAATCTTTAGCTCCTGCTGCAACAGCAGCTATCAATTGACTATTATCCACAGACTGCAAACTACGCTTTTTTACGCTTTTTACTAGAAAAGTTGTAAGTGCAAGCTGCATTTATCCTTTATCCCTAAATATTTCAACACTGGGAAAAATAAAGCTGTAAGGAACTCCAAGACCTGAAGGCACATCAGGCTTCTGATGTTATCATATAACTGTGTCAATTCCACCAGTCTCTCCTCTTCTTTGTACAACATCAGCTCCCTGTCTTCTTGGAGTAGGGTTACACTGCAGTATTTTGAGTTCCTGTAAGAGCACGAGTTACAGACAGAATCCTCAAGATAAAATTGCCCTTCCCTGGGTCTTGTTAGTTAAAATTTTAATGGCAATGTGGAAAATCCTTGTAGTAAAAAATGTTCCTGGATATCCTTGCTTGTTAGAAGATGTTTCTTATTCTCTTGACATTCATGAACCTTCTCCAGATGCTAGCTTATCCCTTTCAGGACATGTCTTAGTACCCCTGGGATGCTCTGTGCAATGTGCAGGGAGGCAAGTAGAGTTCCAGTGTCCTGGTTTATATGTTCACTGTGCTGCTGCATGAAGAACATCTTGTCAGCCAGTTCACTGTGACATCATTCTTAAATCAAGCCATGTTGAAGCAAAAAGCAAATAAAAGCATTTATAGCATTCAGTATACCAAAAATCTGTGGAGATTTAAGTGAAGAACAGAAGGAAAAAAGCACTTTTAAACTACTTAGGATTAAATTAAATCAGAATGTCTACCTCCCCTGCCAGCAGATTAACTCATAGCTTTTCCTGACACATAGTTGGCTGGAGAATCTGGTTATTCATTAAAGAAATTCTGCTTCTTATGGTACATTCTGGCTTGTACAGCCAACTTGGCTTTCTGAAGACTTGTAGAACTGAGAGAGACTAGATCTTTCTTTCCAAGCTTTGGTCATTCCTTCCTGTTCATGAAATCCCCCCTTTTCCTCTCAGCCTATTCACTTTCTTCAAGGAGGCTTTGTTCTTAATCCAAGTGTCACCTGGATTTGTTTAGTTAGTATGATGGGTTAATTAACAACTCTGCCACCTAACAAGCAAAAATCTCTCCTTTTGGTAATCTTCCCAGATTAAATGTCTTCTCTGCTAAATCTTTCATAATCACCATGCAGGGACAACAGGTTTGGGGGGATCCCCACCAACACCTCACATCTAATCATACTATATACAACTGCTCTTCTATTCTTTTGAGACCCAGGCCTGAGGAACTTGAACATATCTAAGTCTATGAGACCTGATGAGATGCATCCCAGAGTCCTGAGGAAATTGGCTGATGTGGTTGCTAAGCCACTCTCCATGATATCTGAAAAATCATGGCAGTCAGGGAAAGTCCCTGGTGACTGTAAGAAAGGCAGCATTGTGCTCATTCTTAAAAATGGTAGAAAAGACAACCCTGGGAACCACCAACCTGTCAGCCTCACCTCTGTGCCTGGGAAGATCATAGAACAGATCCTCCTGGAAGCTGTGCTTACGCACATGGAGGACAGGGAGGTGATTGGAGGCAGCTAGCATGGTTTCATCAGGGGCAAGTCCTGCCTGACCAACCTAGAGGCTTTCTATGATGAGGTAACCACATATGTGGGCACAGGAAAAACAACAGATTCATAGATTAATGGTCAACAGCGCAGTGTCCAGATGGAGATCTGTGACAAATGATGTCCCTCGGGTCCATATTGGGACCAGTGATGTTTAGTATCTTCATCAATGATATAGACAGTGAGAATGAGTGCACCCTCAGCAAGGCTGCAGATGACACCAAGCTGAGCAGTGTGTTTGTCAAGCCAGAAGTACAGGATGTCATCCAGAGGGACCTGGACAAGCTGAATAAGTGGGTCTGTGTGAAATTCATGAGGTTTGACAAGACAAAGTGCAAGGTCCTGCACCTGCGTCAGGGCAATCCCAGATTTCAATACATGATGGGGGATAATGTGATTGAGAGCAGCCCTGTAGAGAAAGACTTGGGGATGCTCATTGATGAGAAGGTCAACATGAGCTGGCATTTTGCACTTGCAGCCCAGAAGGCCAACCATATCCTAGGCTGCATCAAAAGAAGCATGGCCAGAAGGTCAAGCTAGGTGATTCTACCCCTCTACTCCATTCTCACAGGGGACCTGGAGTACTGTGTCTAGTTCTGGAATCCTCAACAAAAGAAGGATAAAGAACTGTTGGAACAGATCCAGAGGAAGGCTACAAGGATGGAGCACTTCTGCTATGAGGACAAGCTGAGAGAGTTGGAATTGTTCAGCCCCACCTCGAATACTGTGTTCAGTTTCAGGTCCTTCAATACAAAAAAAAGACACTGAGGTCCTGGAACATATCCACAGAAGAACAATGAAGCTGGTGAAGGGGCTGGAGAACAAGTCTTATGAGGAGCAGCTGAGGGAACTGGCGAAGTTCAGACTAGAGAAAAGAAGGCTGAAGATAAACTTTATCACTATCTTCAACTACCTGAAAGGAGGTTGTAGAGAGGTGGGTGTTGGTCTCTTCTCTCAAGTGATAGGTGATAGGATGAGAGAGAATGGCCACAAGCTGTGCCAGAGAGGTCCAGGTTGGTCATTAGGAAAAATTTCTTCACTGAAAGGGTTATGAAGCACTGGCACAGGCTGCCCAGGGAGGTAGTTGAGTCATCATCCCTGGAGGTATTTAAAAGGCAGGTAGATGAAGAGCTTAGGGATATCATATAGTAGTGGACAGGTAAGGTTGGACCTGACGATCTCAAAGATCTTTTCCTACCTAGTGATTCTATTATTCTTTTTTTTTGCCTTAAACATGCAACTGAGGGCTGGTCTATTGCACCCTTCTTTTGTTTTGTGGCTCCACCAATGAATAGTGGAGGGGATACAACAGTAGGTACCCTCCAAATAATATTACCTGAGAACCTTGTCTCTGGCACTATGTTTTGTGGGATGAAAGGTACAGGAGTAAGCACCACTCCCTGGAACAGCCAGACTCTCCTAAAGGAGCTTCTTCTCTCAGCTTCCAGACAGGTTTACATCTTGTTCTTAGAGGGGGAAAAAATGTGTTTAGTGTCTACAAAAAAAAAAAAAGATCCAGATAAGGCTGAATATCTTGCAAAATTGAGGAATGAACTGTCTTATACTTAATCCTGTAAGACGTATACATGCTTTTACTCCAATGGCATGTGAACAGTGCTGAAGTGCTAAACACTCCATCAAAGAACTCAAAAGCAGATTCTTTGTTTCCCATATTTCTAACAGTTGCAGAAATCAAACTGTGGAAAGGAGAAAGCACTGAAAATTTAATCTTACTCTGGTTCTACTCACTGCTGATGTAAATGGCAGCAGACTAAATTCTTTGTCTCTATTCCCAATTTAAGCAGCAGCACTTGCATGTATTCTGTGTGGCTGACTACTTAAATTTTCTTATCTCCCAGCCAGGAAACTTTCCTGCTGTGCGTGTGTACAGAATCACACAGGGGTGGCCAATGACTAAGATAAAACAGGGATATTGCTAATAATTTTCAGAAAAGATCTGCAGGTAAATTGTTTAAAGGATTTTAAAATTATACAAAGGTGCATGCTCTGAGATGCAAGCATCTGGCAAAGACTTCTTCCTGATGAGTGCAAAATCCAGTCAGGTCAAGTATATGGATAGAGGAGCATTTTGCAAAATAAATCCTGGTAACAGACTTTTTAAAACAAGGATGGTCTAGGAAGATGTTTCAATCAGCTAAGCAGCTGTCAAAAGTTGAAAAAGTTGGTCAGGAACGTGCCAAGAAAGACTCGTAAGAAACAAAGAAGAAAGCAATAACTGGATGAAGATCACTTGTACCCTATGTTTTCTAAACCTCATAGCAGCAAAGAGTGTGAATGTTCACAGTGAGAGAACGGCCTGCTCTATTGCTTTGGTTGGTGAAACAGGGATTTCCAAGCCTGGAGGAAAAGAAAGATGACTGCTGCTGCAATTTGAGTGGTCTTTAGAAATGCCCTTTAGAAAGACCATGGAAGGGTAGCAATTTCCAGTGCACTCAGTCAAAGGTTGTTGCATGTTTATTTATAACAAATGTGCACCGAAAGTCCTCTGGAGACTCTCCATGGAGCGGGGAAATTTCCTTATTTCAAACAAAATTTAAAATCTTAATTAATTCCTTGATAACACTCTCTTGTAAATTTCTCATGCACTCCAAGTAATCTGGCACTGTATGACCAGGAAAAATTAATACTTGCTCTCCCTCTGTATCAATTTCTATATTTTAAAGTAATCTTTTATGGGTAAAACCAAAGATACTTAATTTTCCAATGTGAGCTCAAACTTATATTGTTAAGTTGTTCTATTCCTCCGTTCCTATTACAACACATGCCTTTTGTAATTTTGTCAACCAGTTAGTCTGCCAAAAAATTCAGATTATGCCAGCATGCGGGAAATTTCTTTCAACAATGAACTGTCAGATGACCCCTGTCCTCCATATGTACAGAAGTTCCTATTGCATGAATTTTCTTTATCAATGAAAGCTTAAATCTCTAGGTACCTCACTCTATGACTGCCAAAGAAGAAAAATTAATAAAGATAATCAAAAAAAGCAGGCTGTTAATGCTGAGTAGCTTTTTAAGCGTGATTATTTGTCACTAAATCACAGGAAAATATTAAAAGGTTACTGAGCTAATAGGATTAAAGTGTAATAATAATTTGAAGCTGTAGGAATTGAAATTTTTTATGGTTTAGCATGCTAAGTGCAATCTTACTGCTGCCATCTCTTCTTCACAAAGACATTTACTAATTGCACTATGAGCTTAAATATTACCCCCTCCTCCATTATCTTCACATATTGTACTTGAAGTGAAGCATCAGCATCACTGGCACCAACTACAAATTTCTTATTTGCCCTGTGACAGTGCATCAAGGAATTGAAGCCATCATTGATTCCTTGCATTTAGCTCCATTCAACTCTAACTAAAATTGCAGTACATGCCCCTAAGATTGTACAGTCTAAATCATGGAGGGGGGGTGTCCATAAATTTCTGTGATCTTTGCAGCAGATCCTTGGACTTCAGGTAAAACAGCATTTTACCTGAACAGGGAGAGAATCTTATTGACCAAAATGACAGAAGAGAATATAAGGAGTAAGGGTTTAATTGATCTTAACATTTTAAACCTACCACACATTTTGAAAGGTTATTCTGCACACTTATGGCTGTTACTTTAGAGATACTTATGCTAAGCTAATGCAGCAGTAGCAACAGGATCTAGTTAACACCAGGGCTAAGGCCACAAGATACTAATACTCTGGAGGCACAAAAGACTGTGCCATCCTACTAACTTGTAGTCTACACAAGGCATAGTCACACCATTAGTAAAAGTTCTCCAGGGAAGGAGTCAAAATAATGAAGATTTTTAATCTCATCCTGACCTTAGAGCATGACATTTAGTAAATTAGCCATGAGATAGAGACTCAAATGAGCAACCTACAAAGGCTGCAAACTACTGCAGGTTTCTTTTGATGGCCAGGAACTATCTGATAATTTGCAAGAACTAAGGGGGTATGAGTTAAAAAACATTAATGTGGTTAGTGGAAGAATTTCATCCATGATCAGCAGTAATGTCAGTCAAAATTTGGAAGTCCTTTGAGCTGAGAAAAGCTGGAGAGCTTAATTTAGAGATCACATATACTTAGTAAGTATATGAAGTATATGTATATAAGTATATTAAAAATATTAGAACAGGATCCAATCAATACATGTGAGAGAACTGATTCAAATGGCGATGTTTTTTTTCTGATACAGTTTCAAGAAAGTGTGAAAGAAATTAAAGGAATAAACCCAGCAGTTCTCCAGAAAGAGCCAGTTAAATTGAACAGTTTTAAGGTAACAGAATACATAGAACTGAATAAGCCACATCAGGGAAACCTTGAGAAAACTTATCAAATTCAAAGCTAAAATCAAAGGAAATTATGTTGGGGAAATGATTGCAAAGCAGTAAATAGAACTATTTGCTCTGGAATGATCTTCAAGAGCTGCCTTTAAAAGAAGTCCTCACCTGTACACCCTATAGAACATATTACCAGATGTTGATAAACTCTGACTATTATTGTCAAAACCATTGCAGAAGTCAGTAGCATCGCAACAGTATTTTCTCTTCTAGGCACTTGATTTGAGGCAAAAAAGTATGCAATTGTTGACAATAAGCAAGTTCTCACCTCAGAAACAACTGGTGCCTTCATTAATTCATGTTCAGCCTACAAGGGACTACACAAAACCACTACTTCACCAGTATCCTGCAGTTGTTTAGGGAGAAAATCACATCAAGAAAGAAAACTTAGTTAAAAATTTGTCCTTAACAATATGCAATGAGGAAACAAAGTAAGATCTGAGGACCAGAACACAGCAGTTAAGGCAGCAAAGCCATTTCAGACCATTAGTCTACAAGGATACATGCGAAGCACCAAAATAGTTTTCCCAAGTGCAAAAATGCCTGAAATGGACCACTGACAAAAGACCTAAGAGAGACAAAAGTCAGTATGTTAAAAGTGCAAAAAGTGTGTATCAGGAGTACCTGCACCTGGAAGACCAACACGGGTGACACTGCCACAACTTCATGCCCCAGCGAGATTGAGCATATATTCCCAGTAGGCACACATATAGAAACACACCTGTATAACACCTACAATCACCTATGTACAGCCAGATACACAGAATAAGTTGGACAGAAAACAGGCATTCTGAGGAAGAAGGGCAGGCTGTTAGAGGGAATAACTACCACCACCCTTTCATGGACTGGGCTAAAAAGCAGTGTTGGTAAAGATGCTTTGCAGGACAATTTAGAATTCAAAACCAAATGGAGGTATCCTGCTTTTTATATGCTTGCAAATCATTACCAAAACAACAAGCAATTAATTTCCAAATTAAAAAAAACATTTCCTATGGACTCGCTTTTACAAATTAAAAACATATATGGAGCATTTGAGTACAGGTTCTAAATATTGTAAAAAAGAGCACTGCATTTGCCTGTTGATGGCACTTTTTAGTGTCACAAAGTAAATTTGAAAACACAAGAGACTTCAGTAAGGCAGAGTTTACCAATCTGCTTAATCCTTTTTCTCCAACAGTTTTGCAAGAATGAAAATAATCTGTGCAGCTTGCCTGAGTATGGTACACTGAGCCATTATGCAAGGGCAGTTAATACTGTCCAGCTTGCTCTACACTGCTTTACTGGGCTTATACCTTGTAAAGACAATCAGAAACTCCCTTTAAGTCCCTTTTAGCAATTAGTAAGATTATGAGACTTGTATATGTACAAGCAAGTCGATTTTGTTGAGAATAATTGATTATGACAACGCACGACTAACTAAGTGCTCAGTGGTGGTGTCTTGGGATAAAATGCAATTTGCAAAAATACATTGAAAGTAAAACACCCAAGCACTTTTTAAAGAAAAACTGCCTTATACTCAGAAAGCTTTAGGGTTTCCATTCCTCCCCACATTAAACTTTATTCCCACATTTGGCTTTATTCCCACATTGACTTATCGAAGAGCACAATGCTTTTTAGAAAATCACAACTGTTGTCCTGGCAGAGAGGAAGAACAGGCGAAAGGCTCCTATGGCATCACTATTGTCAGAAAATCAGGAGGAGGAGGGGGTATGAAGAGCTCAGTTTTGGAATCTTCTGAAAAGCAACAAAGCCTCAGACAAGCTGCAGAGCTTTGTGTCTTTGATACTAGTTTAACAGAACACAGATACTACAGCTGTCCCAGTGCAAGTACTAACTGAATTTTCAAATTTCTAACTTATTTCCAATAGGCACTAATTAAATTTCCAAATTCCTCAGAGAGCGAAGTAAAACTGCTTATATGCCCAGCTCTGCTCTCCAACCCAGAAAATACATACTAGATGTTGAAATGACTGATGGCACAACAGACTTCAAATGGAGAGAGGGAATTTCTGTGCATAAAAACCATCCTGTAACACTGAAGAGGACACCGCCTTTCACTGTGAGCCTGGCTTCAGCTCCTCTCACAGATAGAAAATAATACTTAGGTCAGGACCTTCCTACTTTTCACAATCCAGTAAACAGAAAGGAATACATTTTCATTTTCTTACTACAGACAGTGAATGACACAGGCACCAGAAGCATGCCAGCACTGAGCGATGTATTTCTACAAAGCAGTTCAGACTAGTTAATGAACATTTCTCAGAGCTTATTAATGAAATGCTGACAATTACCTTGACCACTCCCTCTTTTCCCAGTCAAGGGTGCAAGTTCATCTCTGTAAATCACAATACTGAGCTCAGCCCTAACTCGGTAAGGAAAGGCATGTCTTCTCTCAGGCAACCTAACTTTACCTTTTGTTTAGTCCAACTATTTTTTGAGTTTGTCCTTGCAGGGAACTGCTTGTAGTTTTCTTCTGGCTGGACTTCCAGAAGCATCCTGTGAGGTGCGTTGGCTGTGACAGGGAGCATATCTCAGAGAAACTATGGATAACATTAATCAAAAAGTCACATAATATCGTACCTACCACAGTAACTGTTATCCTAGGTACTGCAGGAAATGTAAAGCAGGCTTCTTCCAGACTCATTGTGTCCTCTTTGACATAAAGGCCTCAAAACAGAAATTTCTATTGGGTTTTCCAATAAATACAGGAAAGATTTCCCTACAATGACCAATCTCTTGATTAATAATCAAGTCATTGCAGTGAAATGGCCAATTCAGAATGACATTCTGGTATCCATTTCCTATAACATGGCAATAATTGGGAGCCAATTGGTGAGGCACTGCAGGGTGAGGCACTGCAGAAACTTGTATGTCTTCCAAGTAAATATGATCCTAAAATACCAGAATGACAAAAAATAGTGTTGAAGGAAACACTGAGAAGTCACCATGACATATCATGTAACCATCACTTTGTGCAATGTTCATTGACTTGTACAAAATGATGAAAGCGTATTCCCTGGTGAGAAGTTAAAGTGGCACCTGCCTATTTATAGCAAACACACAGAGAAAGAAAACCTATATATCTGTAGAGCCATCCTTAATATTTTTGGTTAAAGAGAATAGAAATACATGGCAAACTAATTAACACTTGATTCTCTCATTCAAAGCATTGCCTTTGTTTGCAAATAGAGAGGACACAAAGGGTCTGCTTTATTGCAGAACTGAATATACTCCATATATTTCAGTTTGTATTTTGGTTGCCTTGGGTGCTTTTTCTTTTATCAATTTCCTTCAAATGCAATGCATATAAATGATCTTCACTTCCAGAAAGTGTATGCTCATTTTATGCAAATATTTAATCCTCTTTAAAAAAACATAAGTTAATACTGTACTTATTGTCATAAACACGTCATTAAAAACACTCTATGTCAAGCTATGAGTACAGGTGACTGTTCTTTAAGAAATATCTGACACACAAACTTGGTGGGAATGTGGTATTATTTATGTCTTTGAAACTTTCCTTTGAAGATTCTAACACTCTCTTGGGTTTCTGATCACACACATGGTTTAACGAGTCCTTAATGATATGGGTAATTGATAACAGGAATTCACTGGTCTGGTGGAAAAAAATTGAGTTCCATCTAGTGCCTAATGTAAAGCCTCATTTTTCTGATCCCATGTGACATAAAAGCCCCAATATCCTTCTCCTCCTATTATATGTTGGCTCTGTTCTTCCTGGAATAATGAACACTTGCCTCTAATGCCTAAATGCATCGAAACAGTGATCCTTCCACCACACACATCTCTACAATACTATTGAGTTAAAGTGATCCATGAAAGAAAAGAAACCAGACACAAATCTCTTATGCCCCTAGACACTTCAAATTGTTTACAAATGGACAAGAAATTTGCAGCTTCCTTATATATGCCTTTTCTAATAATCTGGCACCCAAGACAGAGTTAGACTGCAAAAAAGTTATTATTTAAAGAAGACATGTGCCAGCCTTAATATAATAAACTCATCTGCACATTTCCTTCCAAATAATCACTTATGCAACCATAAGAAAAAATAAAACCAGCCAAAACCTCAAACACCATTGGGCAACAGGGCTCAAAGTAAGGAGGGATGAAATTTTCAGAAACAGAGGTTTCAGGAGGTAAGCCACAACACTTTCCCTTGCATTTTACAAATATTATTGTAGTTTGAACTTCATTGAACAACAAAAAGTTCAAAAGAAAAACTACTCTGAATCTTTCACATTATAATTAGATCAAAGCTTTTTGCTGTATGCAGTTTTAGTCCCCTGGCCTTTTCTCTCATGACTCTTCTGAAGCATTTTCTGTTCCAGCCTTTACATCAGCTTACATTCTATTACCCAAGCATAACCATCCTTCAGAAAAAAAGTGACAACATTTCTCCCTAGGATCATTTCTCACTTTCTTGTACCAGAAACACTGAACTTTGCAGGCTGATTCACTGCACTTGAGGATTTAGCCCTATTGTAATGACAACATGCTGTCAGTGAAGCTGTTATGAACAGAGGAAAACGATTTCATGATGTCTCCATAAGTCACGTGAACAATTCCCGAAGGGTGAACCACAGCACAGAAAACAGCAGCACCTGGCTGCTGGCTATGTCACAGCTCTGAATATACTTGCATATGTTCCAAATACTGACGACAATACTTTTACCTTTTAGAAACTGCCGTATGCTCAGAAGCCTGTCTGCTTTTTTCTCAGATTGATTTACTAGTGAAAGAAAGGGACAACAGCTCATTAGTTAAGATGACAGTATTCCATTATTCGCATACTGTCTAGGTACTTTAATGAAGGGCATTTTATACACACTAACTTTGCCACTGACAGCAGAAGAAGCCCATGAGGCAAGAACTAGTTTATTGGGATAATGGATTTTCAAGTTTACTCAAAGCAACACTTAACATTTGTTTTGGATTGGTAAGCTATGGTGACAACAAGAAGTGTCTTTTTGCTCAATATAGAGAGTGATGTTTGAGATTACAGCTCTATTTCAGTAGGCATTTTTGAATGCACCATTTGAATTCCAAAATGTTCTCAGCTGTACTCAGAGTGTCTCACTTACATCTCAATATTAAACAAACTGTTGACTATAAATAAAGTAAAAGTAATTTAGAAGTCACTTGTGAAATGAGTGAGTAAAACAAGAGGTTTAGCTTGGCCATAGCTTCCTCTAAGCCTCTGCTGCCATAAGAGCTACACAGCATTTCTCTCCATCTACCTCCCCATCAGCTCCAGAAATTTGATTAGCCCATCATACTCCTAAGCTCAGAGACCTCAACACCTGACAGCGAGAGTCTCATTTGTTTTGGGATCTAGAAAACACTAGTGCTAAGCAGGGACATCTCTGAGCTCATTGTAACATTTTACCCAACAGACAAGCTTGCCAGCTTCACTAGAGCAGTGCAGCAGTTAATCAAGAAGCTCTCCAATGGGTCTCTGTCTGCGGTGGGGAATGAACAGGAGTCAGGAAGGAAATCTCAGACCTTGTGATTCAGTAATATTTTATCTTTTTCAAGCATCGTCACCTACTGCTTTCTCTACACACCCCCATGTGGCTAGCATCCTTCACTGCAGCATAGGTTGAGCCAGGAATTGTACCTTCACGACTGAGACATTGCAAGACCAGTGGCAGAATTTCCACTTTTGGAAGCCTGTTGAATGCCCATCCAGAAGTCTTTGTTTGGACCTTTAGTGTCCTAACACCAAGCCTGAGGAAACACTGCTGTTAAGAAGTCAATAACTGGAGCTGCTCAAAGCTAGTGATTTTGTTCTTTGTACTAATTCCCTTTGTTTTCAATTCCAGTTTCACCTCTCCCTCCTCTTCATCTCTCTTTCTCTTCCCTTCCCCCTTCACTTTCTGCTCTTCTTTACCCTTCCCTCCTCTCCTGCTTTTCCTTCCTTCCTTCCCTCCTCTCCTGCTTTTCCTTCCTTCCTTCCCTCCTCTCCTGCTTTTCCTTCCTTCCTTCCTTCCTTCCTTCCTTCCTTCCTTCCTTCCTTCCTTCCTTCCTTCCTTCCTTCCTTCCTTCCTTCCTTCCTTCCTTCCTTCCTTCCTTCCTTCCTTCCTTCCTTCCTTCCTTCCTTCCTTCCTTCCTTCCTTCCTTCCTTCCTTCCTTCCTCCCTCCCTCCCTCCCTTCCTTCCTTCCTTCCTCCCTCCCTTCCTTCCTCCCTTTCTTCCTTCTTTCCTTTCTTCTTTCCTTCCTTCCTTCCTTTCTTCCTCCTTCCCTTTTTTCCTTCCTCCCTTCCTTCTTTCCTCCCTTCCTTTTCCAAAAAAAACAAAATCCAAAGTACTGAAAAAGCCATTGAAGTTTCACACCTCCATGGCAGGTGGGTAAATCATTAGTGCTTTCAGCCATAACTCCTACATAAAGACCAACCCTCCAGGAGCCTTTGGTGGAGGGACTTCTCTTGTCCTTAAGTCCAGTCACACATAACAAATTCTTCTTCAGCTGTTCATGGGCAGAATTAGACTCTTCTGTGCCTCTTAATTTAAAAATCTAGAAGCTCTTTGTTGCACACACTTCCCTTTCTGCACTTTCTTCCACTGCCCTCACAGCATTTAACATGATATGACTGGTCACATCTTTAATCTCAAGGGTGGAATCTTCTAAGACACTACCATACAAATTAGGATTTGCTCCAGTGGTACCTCACATTGCCACTTCCAAAAGAAACCTTTCCATTTTGTGGGTGATAACTCTTCAAATTCAGGTAACATCACACTGTAAGCATTTCTGAGTAGTTTGTAGGGTGATCAACTCAGATGAACAGGTTGCATTAAATGTGATAGAACATTTTTTACTGTGATTTTCTCCATCTATATGGAATCTACCTACAGGAAGGCTAGAATCTTCTTGTGCCTCTACAGATTTATCTGACCTATATGAATTTCAGTCTGCTTTTGACCAGAAAAGGGTTTTTGACATTGTTTTGTATTTTCATTTGATTCTATAAATGGAAGTTTTCCTATATGTTCCCAAAGGAACAATTAAAAAAGAAGCCCAGAGCACACATGAATAATTTATATTCTATATAAAGCGTACATTTTTCTGCAATGCTAAAGGTTGCTGTTGAGCTAAATATTTTAAAGCTGTATATCTATTTTCTACTACATTGAGTGCCTAGTACACCTAGCTCTTCCATGCTAAGTAAACTACTGGTAACCCACAGAACTTTTCAGCAGATACAAATCATATTCAAAAAGGTGAAGTCAGACCTACAGTGTTGTGTCATATGGATTTGGTTTATTCACAGCTAAAATGTAGAATCACAGAGTTGCTTAAATTGGGAAGGATCCTTAAGATTTTCAGGCCCAACCATAAACCTAATACTACCAAACCCACCACTAAACTATCTCCCTAAATGCCACATCTACAACTGTTAATGACTGCATACTCAGAATGGATTATTCAGACTACTTGTAAAGATATTCATAGTCAACATATTTACAAAGAACGTGAGGTGAGGAAAAAGCTTTTTGATGTGGTGCTTTGAATAGTATCTAGCAATGCAGTACATGAGAAAAACCAAATAACAAATATGCAACAACAATTATATTTGATTCTTTTCATTAACTATATAACAAACGTGCAGATAGACACTATGAATATTGCCTGACAGTCTGGCACACACCATACAATGATGCAGCCTAGAATTCCACAACAACATCATGCACCAAAAATCTAATACTTCAAATCCCCAGTTCACATATGAATGAATGCTGAAAGAAAGTATGGAAATACTCCAGCTAATGCTATGCTTTTATAGCCAGTATAGCAATAATATCATCCTCAGGGTTTAAGCTTTAAAAAAGAATCTAAATTTTTTTTACTATATTTCCCAGTTTTGTGTTAGAATTGCTTTTCCAACCACTGAAGCATTTCCAGTCATTAAAATAAAGTTTTAAATACAGAACACTGGCATATTTCTTCTTAACAGTTTAGAAGAATAAAAATGGTAATTAAACATAAAAAGGGTAATGTCAGAATATTAATAGTATTCTTAATCTGCAGAATTTTGTGGGAGATTGATTTCACTTTTTTTATAAGGAAGAATATAAACGACTAAACAGTGACAGCCTCAGCGTCTGCAGCTGATCACTGATCTGATTTTTATTCTCAACCAAAGAGGGACATTTTATAATGTGTTGTAATATTGTTCTCAGCTGCTCAGCTATTATTCAGAGGGGAAAAGACAATGTGCTACTACTCCAGATTTATAAAAAGTCATTAACTATGAGAAATGTCTTCTAGTTCAGTAATTTTGAAAGCTGTGATCAGTCTACTGAGATTTTTTTTCATATAGGTGTATAATTCCTCCTAAGTGCAACAATTTTCTTCATCCGAACAAATGTTGACTAGACTTTTCTCTATACCTTCTTTTTCAAAAAGATAGATTGTCATTGCCCAGGGTAAATGAAAGAGTACAAAACTGGATTCATTAAGATGAGACCTTGCAATCAACTCACCCGCTCTTTCTAGGAAAAAGTTCCATATCATCAAATGTCTCAGGTGTCCGAAATTAGTTTGATTCACAAATTAATAAGAAACAGGCAAGGTTTTGCATTGTTGATACAATCACAAATTTAAATTGAAACATGAATATTTTTAAACCAAGAGTCAAGAAATAAATGAGCCAGCTTGTACATCCCAACAGCTAAACATGTTCTCAACAGTAGACACTAAGTAAGCTGTCTCACACCCACTCCTGTGTTTAGATAAAGTGATGATTATCAGGATTACAGTAATGTCTTGCCATGCTTCCCTGATTCCATGAAGAATTATCAATGTACTGTTGAGAATAAATTAATTTTGTGGGAAACATGTTTTTTTTCAGAAAAATCTGGAGGTTTCATGGCTAAACATGCTACCTCCATTAAGTCATTCTCCTGTAAACCGCATGGTTACTAAAACAAAGCACTTAGAAGCATCATTAGTGTACAACAACTATATGACATGGTTCCTGCTACTACTACCACACAAAGCAACACTGAAGCAAAATCTGACAAAAAAACGTAATAAGGAAAGACTGGAAAGAAAACTGTCAACATGTTGTGAAGAACTGCTGTGAAACTGTGAAGACAATGTCTGCAGGTTGAAAGTGTGTAGGAATATGCAAAGAAAATATATCTGGCAAAAGAGGAAAATTATTCTTATTTATGAATGAAATATCACCTAATGACTTAAAAAACAGGAACAGGAGACATTAGAGAGAAGACTTGGGACTGAGAAGCATAATTTATGAAAAATGTAGTTTACAAGAGGGTAGGTATTTCTAAGCCTTTTAAAGCATCACTATAAGGAGCACAAAGAGGACTTAATCTACGTTTATACACCAAAATAAATGAAAACTTTGTTTTATTTATACTCAGATTTCATTTAAGTTGAAGTTTTAAACAAATGTAGAAAAGTAGATGCTCTAAATTTGTCGAAAACAAACTCCAGTTAAACAGGAAAACACACGTTAAAAGCCTTGATTCTATCAATAACTGGCAAACAAATTAAGGGCAGATACCTGTTTCTAATGACTGAAGTAACAAACCACTGTCCCTATGTTTTTTTCTTTCACAGTATCCAGAGCATAAAATTTGTTCCCCCTTTAGTGCTGGGTCAACAGCTATTGTTGTGACTGAATATATCACACAGGCACTGACAGAAAAGACAGGAAAGAATCTTTATGCCCCAGGCCCTTATGCCATGCTTGCCAGGAGATGACCCTTGCAGGAAGCTTCATGCTTTCCCAATGGCATATCACCCCTTGGGTTACCACTGTGCCACGTGACACCTAATACTGTTCTTTCTAGATTCCCTTGGTGTCCACTGCAACTTTTGTTTTACCTCATCTGATTATTCCATGACTCAGTATTAGTTCAGCTTGCACTCATTCATAACTAATTTCAATTAATGCAAGCTCTTTCACCATCCATCAGCAGTGCAACTCCAAACCAGCTTCTCCTTACACCATTTATTTTCCTTCAGCTGACGGCTTTTTATAGAATATATCTCTTCCAATCCTCCTTGCTTCTCACTGCTTTATGCTACTTTAGGCAATCTCTCTAGAGTAAAAACTTTGGGTCACAGCTTTGGGACATAAATCTCTGCACTTCTATTGACTCCAGTCCAACTACTGAAATTTACATCAGCTCAGAGTTGTGTGTATGAATTTCGGTGCTCTTTAAATATCATCTAACAGCATGGATCTGAATCCATTTAAATTTGTAGCAACTGTTAATTGGTGAGGAGTCATGTTTTAAACAGATGCCTGCTTTATTGGAACTAAAACAAGTTGCCTGAAATATCTACATTCAGCTCTCAGCTGAGCAGACTATTCATGCCATCAAGTGACATTTATGACACAAGGGATAATTTTCACATAAAAAATATATGTTTTCCACAGCACATTAGCCACCTAATATAAAGGAAAAGGCATACATTAATAGATCATGATGATGCCCCTTAATTTTTTGTTTGGAATAAATTAAAAGATGCAAAATGCATTAAAAATTACCGAGATTCTTTTTTCCTAATATAGAAAATTTTTATCCCAATAAAAGAAACCCAATCAACAATTACTTTTAGGGTATATATGCTTCCAGTGAATATCACAGATATTGGAACTGAAGTCAGCTCTCATCCACACCTGGAGGAAGCTATAATTCAGCAGAATATGAATTCTTTGGATGATGATGTAGATATGTCAGTTTAAGCATACTGCAAATCAGTGATCTAACCTCTATAGTGCTGCTTAAAATGTGCAGATGAGTGAAGAAGTAATATTAAAATAAATTCATCTATAATTTGAGAAGTGCAAATTAAAAAATCAGGATTAACTTTCTTATATACTAACCCATCTCCTATCAGATTACACACTTAAAAGGGCTGCGAAGATTTGTGGAAAACAACCAACCAAACAAAAAGACGACCACTATATAATGTAGATAGATTTGAGAAGTAGAGCTATAAAACAGTAAAAGAAATAGAGTAAGGTTGTTTAAATTCCAAGAATTAAGGAAGAAAGGGTAATTGCCATGCATAATGATAAAATAGTAAGACAGAAACACAAGCGTCACAAAATCAATGAAAATTAAACCAATTTCCACAGTAAGTCTTCTGCATTATAGGGAGGATCTTGTTCCACTGGAGTCTTCATCTCCAGTACTGAAACTTAACATGGTATTAATTAAATCTACTGAGTTTGCTTTTTCATTTTAAGCCTCTAGCTTAAGCTTAAACTGCTTTTAAGGACCTGCTTCTCCCTGGAAACACTGAGGTTTCCCAACACCCTTCATGGCTGATCCAAAGCATTTATTCCAAGAGACATTTTTATGAATGCAAGCAGAAAGGAAAGCTGCTGTTAAAAAGAGCCGCCCTACCTTAGAGCCACTTGTCGAAAGCCAAAAACAAGCACACTCAGTCAGCGTGCATCAGCAGTAATGGTACGTGCTGCTGCCAGGCACTATACTGAGGCAAAGGGGTAGTTGCAAGAGCGGGCAAAGCCCAAGAACCCTGGAGGGAGAGAGAGGCAGGCAGCTTCTGACTCCCAAAAGCAGCAGCTCCTATGTGGTGGCTGATGCAGGGCGACAGTCCTGGAAGCAGCCACACGAGATATAAACAGCCTCCTCTGTACCAATTGTGACTGATGCAGCCTCCCAGACAGAGACCCAGTGCTTGCATGCTGCTACCCAGATTGCAGACTGCAGGCTGTGCCCCCTTTTTGCACCAGTGTCGGATACCAGTGGAGAATTCACCTGCGGGAGTTGTGCTCAGTCAGAATATCTTCCCCGACTGGTGACAGAGCTCAGGGAAGAGGTTAGTAGGCTGAGGACAAGAGAGTGTGAGAGGGAGATCAACCACTGGAATAACACTTTATACTCCCTGTCTCAGACTCAACAGGCAGGTATGCCTTTTATGACAGAAGACTCCCATTCCTCTCTCCATTCAGACGAGGAGAGAAATTTAGGAAATCAATGAGAATAACAACAGATTCCTGCCTTATGCAGCAAGTGTGCCTCCCCTGTGTCAGCCTCAGCCTCCCAGGCTCCCTTGCACAATAGATACAAAGCTCTGCAAGTGGAACCAGGCCTCAGTGGTGTCTCTCACAGCCTAGAAATGTTCCCTAGATTAAGACACATTGAGCCCTCCATTAAAACAGCCTGTGTTAAGAAGGAGAGGTTGGTTATTGTGATACAGAACTCCCTTCTGTGAGGACTGTGATTTAATTGCCATCATGGAAATGTGGTGGGATGACTTACAAAACTGGAGTGCTGCTATGGCTGGCTACAGACTCTTCCAGCAGGATAGAGGAGGAAGGAGAGGTGGTGGGGTAGCCCTGTATGCTAAAGAGAGTTTCAACAACCTTGAACTCATTGATGGTGATGATGGTGTTGAATAATGGGTGATGATGGGTGAAAGCCAGAGGAGTACCTAATAAGGCATAAATTTGATGGGAGTCTGCTATAGACCACCCAGTCAGGATGAGGAGGCTGAAGAGAAAAATCGTGGTTTGAGATGAAGAACTTTTTATAAGTAAAGCAAAATAAGGATTTCCTTCACTAATTCCCATCAGTAGGCATCTCCAGGATAGCAGAGTTCCACCAAATATTTGGGAAGACAAATGCCATAACTCTGAACATTGCCCCTTCCTCCTTCATCCCCCTCCTTTTAGTGCTGAGCCCAATGACATAAGGTATGGAACATCCCTTTGTTCAGCTGGGGTCAGCTGTCCCAGCTGTGTCCCATCCCAACTTCTTGCTCACCTCCAGCCTATTCGCTGGCTGGGCAAAGAGAGGCACAGAATAAGCCTTGATGCTGTGCAAGCAGTGTGCAGTAACAGATAAAACATCTTTGTGTTATCAAGGGTGTTTTGGTCACAAATCCAAAAACACAGCACCACATCAGCCAGCATGAAGGAAACTGACTATATCCCAGCCAAATTCAGTAAACATGCACAGCCTGCCTGGGAAGCATAAATATGTTTGCAACCCAACCTTTTAAATCAAAAAATGTGTGCTACAACCTGGGAAAGATTGTGGGTTTTTTCCAACATTAATTTAATTTTAAGTCCTCAAAAAATTCTCATGAAAACACAACCACCACTTTTGAGCCCAGCTGGGTTTCAAATCCCATGCTCTTGGATGCTTTGCTCCACTTGCTAATGAAATTACTACTTTTTTAAAACATCTTCATTGTTAAAAAGGCTCTATTGAGTTTATAGATACCCAAAGTCTGTATAATAACAATAACAAGAATAGTCAGTAATGTATGGAAAATTAGACCTTTGCTGCATGAGGCAAAAAAAAAAAATCTAGAGTCATAAGAACTGGAAAACCAACTTTTAAGAGAATATGAAATTAACTTCAAAGGTAGGAGGACAGTGAGGTACTTAAAATAGGACTTGCAGAGCTGAAAAGTAAATAAACAGAAAATCCCTACAATGTAAATGAAAACTGCCCAAATGCGCAGCAGATATTGGTCTAACCTGTGACAAGGAATTCAGGCAACTCAAAGACCTGCAACTATCTCACAAAATTGGAGAGGAAAGATGAGCTTGAAGAATTTACTGAAACCTGGATACTTTTAAACTTTGTATGTACAGCTGGTAAGAACTCAATGGCAGTGCAAGAACTGCTCATTCTCAGCTTCTCGTCCCCTGCCACATGCCTCGCGTCAGTGACCACCTCACTGCTGCAGAAGAGTGATTTTTAAAGTTTGTGCTCAATTGTTGAGCAGTGCACTGTGTGAACGAGTTGATGCTATGTTTGGAATTAAATTCTGAGGATACATTTTGGGCTCGGAGATAGCATGGCAAATGCTAGCTTGAACTGAGGTTCCTTTGTCAGCTTATGCTGTAGGAGATGTAATTTTTTTGTATGCATTTATCATTCCATACAATTACATATATTCAGTAGTCATAAAAAACTTGGATTTTCACCACAGATTCATTTAAGTATGTGCTAAGTATTACATGATGCTATTCATTATAGGCTTGAATTTAACACATACTGCATAAAACTTCTTAAAGAACTTGTTAGGCCTTCTTTAGAACTTATACTAAGATAATGACTTCAGAAAAAAAAAGGTAAAGCTGTGGCATGACCCCTAGAACACTGAAAGTCTCCCAGAACTCCATTGTCCCACATAATTTCTCCACTGTTCCCTCAAGTTGTTTTAGTTTAAAAGCTGATTATGGCTTCATTTTTCTATTTCCTAGCTTATTCTAAATCACTCCCTTTACTCCCACTTTACTCAACATGGAACTGGAACAAAATTGTCCCACGTATGCCTTCCACTTCCTGACAAATTCAAAGCACAATAAAAAAAATAATCCAAATAGTAATGAAAAGTTAAGCAGCTTTCATTATCAAGAGCATATGGTAATCTAAGCAGACTCTTTGGGTTTCAGCTCAAAGGAGCCTTCACAAATTCAACCATAGTATCTCTGCTTATGGTTGGAAAAAGCAATGGTTCAAGTTTATGTAAATACAATAATAAATCAAAAGCTAACATTACTCCAGCCACATCTTCTCTACTCCTTTGTCTCCAGGCTCTTCCTAGTCTCAAGCCTCCCATCCTCCACTTTTTGGTTTCTAGAATTTGATACCCGGTAGGTTCTTATGCAAAGAGCTACTTCTGCCTCAGGAGCCCTCAGAAGTCACCAGTCAGCTGCCTGAGGAAACTCCCAAGTTTCTTGATGAATTCACTCTTTTAGTATTTTTCAAGCCATCCAGTCCCCAAGGCCCCTTTTTCCTCCAGCAAGTACATCTGCCTGTTCCAAAGTTACATCAGCAAACAAATCTCCCCTCTGCCCTAAGCCTTGTCCCCTTTAGCCTTGTTTGTATTTTAACTACATGCCCCTGGCTCCAAATCCAAGTTAATCGAGATTTTTTTTTTATAGATAGTTACAGGTCAGAAATAGAAAGCATATAATTCAAAGTCATTTTTGCAATACTGTGTTTCCAGAATGAAGACATTTTGAAATTAAACTAACTGGGGCTGGAATTATTAAACAAATCTGCTAGTGAGGAACCATGTTACTTCACTGACAAGGATTTTGTCCGTGGATCAGTACAAAGGCACATGAACTGTTAAACTACATGTGAAGGCCATGGGACTCTCAGAGAAATTCATTCTTCTTAAATGATTACTCACACCAGAGTCGCATTTCCATTCACAAAGTTAATTGTCTGTGTTTTGGGCTTTGCCTTCTTAGCAGGCCTAGGTTTTACTTCTTTATGTCGATGTCATATAGCATTTGTTAAGATGCAGCAGAATAGGTCAGCTTCTTCAGCTGGTATGAAATGTGTACAACGACAGAAGGGACCCTGGCCTTGCGGTCTACAGAAGAAAACTTCAGATACAGACAGCAAAAGCACATGGGAAACACTTCAAGTGAGGAAAATTGAAACTGCTGATCACATACATCTTTTAACAGAGAAGTGTTAACCACTAGAACTATCCAGGTGGAATGACCATGGAGAATATCACATTGCCTGGACTTTTAACAAACAAGAGTCAGTGTTTTTCTGTAACATATGCCCCAATTCCAGCAAACAACATCACACTTGGCACAGGAATCACTTGGTAAAGTTCTGAGCTCTATTTTACATGGGAAACTAGACTTGCTGATCACAATAATGGCTCCTTCTGGTCCTCAGATCTACAAAGCTTCTATGCCTACAGAGCAATGCCACTGTAACTATCTCAAAATGTAAATTTGAAGAAGGCAGCTCTGTAGTGGGGCTGCTTCTTGTTAGCTGTAACTATCTCTGTACTATTTTCATCTTTCAGTAGACAGCAAATACAAATTCATCTGCTCAGGTCACTGTACAAGGAGTTTAATCAAGTAACATTTTTTAAAAGGGCTGGCTTAGAAAAAACATGTGCTATTCTCAACCCAGATGTGGAAGCATTAAAAGACGATAGAGCCTGACAGAATGGTCAAGAACTATTTTAGCAGAAGACACTTGGGAAAGAGAACAAAATTTTCTTGTTCCCCTTAAAAAGGTTGTTTGAGGTGTCAGAAGAGCTCTTAACACGAGGATGGGAAACCCCTGCAAAAATCCTCTAGCATAGCACACTGTGATGTGCGGGAGAGATTGGACACCTCACTTTAAGATGTGTGATGGTAACATATTTAGCACAGCAAAGAAGAACTCTGTTCTACTTGGCACTGAAGCTGCCCAAACTGTAGACTGCCATTTTGAAGAACACAGAGTTCAGAAGTGCTGTAGTTGAATAAACTTTAATTTCTCCAGGTTCTTTAAGAAGATAATAATATATGAATTCACGAGCTCCTGCAATAAAATCACAAGCACCCACCATGCCATTTTCAACCTGTATGTGCTGAATAGAAAGCACACAAATAAAAATAATATGCAGAGATACGTTGCTAGAGAAGGCACTTAATTTTTGTGACACTTGGTGGTGCCTTTGACACTACTCATGTCCGTGAAGTGTACAGAAAAAGAACATGTTGTAATGTAGATTCATGGTAACTTGAATTCAATCACCATTGAATGACAAATTGTAGCAACTTTAAATGCAAATAACTCTCATAACACATACGCTTAAGATATAAAATAAAAACTACAAGCCTCTGTACAGTGCACAGCAATATACTACAGTCCTCTTTTGCTTAAAGTCATTGCTATAGCTGACATTCTCAAGGCCACCGTTACCTTCTTTTACTCCTAGCAAGGAAGATTTCCCTCTCCCTTTTTTATTCTTCATGACTTCATCAGAAGTACTGCCCTGCTGCCATTTTTTTAGACTTGAGCTAGATAATTAGCTTTTCTTCTTATAGCCACAGAGCCTTTATTTTGCCAGCATCCTTTAACACAGCTTAAGTGATCCTGATCTTTGTCAGCACTACAACATAAACGTGATTTCATTCCTCTTTTCCAGCTGTGTGATAGCTTTGCAAATAAATCCCTATCCTGGGCAAACATTGCACTCACTTCCTGAAAATAAAGGACACATAAAAGTGGCTTCTTGTCCAAACTGCTGGAAAGTCTTGGCCACATTCCTCCACACATCTTTAAAGGACTCAGAGTAAATATCTTCCCATGGCAATTTTGCAAGTAACGATAAAATCCATCAGTTGAATGGAGATATTGCAAAATCATAAATGAGGATTTTAATGATGTGAAGTCAAACATTTGGGCTTTTAGGCATCAAAAGTTGTTTTTAATTGTGAAGTATTTATGAATTATCTAGCATAACTTACTAGAAATACTTTAATATACAGGCTGATATAAAATCCAGCTGACTAATGAGGTCACAGTACCAGATATCCTGTCAGAGATAATACTGTTATTGTATCTTCTCTGCAGATTCAGATATAGCATTTGCAGTATTTTATTTCATCTCTTCCCTGACAGAAAATAAGAGCTAAATTTTCACCCACCTTGACACACCATCTTGTGAATCTGAGCGGTGCCAAGGTTAAAAGGAAAAACAGACAGTAGGCAGGTACTGTACCAGAAAGGGACAGTGTCACATCCCAAACGACTAGGAAGACAGAAGTGAAAGGCACTTAATTGGGCCACCACTTTCACTTCTTCTAAATCATAGGTAACAGTGCAGAAGGTATCACAGGACTTCTTCTACAAACCAGGCTCGATTAACAGCTAGAACTCAGTAGAATCTTGTCTGCAGAATGGATGAAATGCAGAGAGCTAAAGCAGTAAAAGGCGTCTTCTAACTGGCTGAGTACCTGCAGAGTGACAATAATGTGTAATCTCTAAAAGGCATTTGCAAACTGCAAAATGATTATGTAATATTAAAACCGTTCAGATGCTAAATTCATGCCACTTGCTCAAGAGCAGAGAATGGGAGAAAAGAAAACAAACAGGGCCCAGCAAAAGACCCCCACTTTCCCCTTGACTTGACATGAAAGAGGCATTTTATTGTACTGAAAACTAAACTCTATATCAAATTCAGCTACCAAGTCTGGGGTAGGCAATAAAGTTTGGAGGTGTAAAGAGTTTGCTACCTGGGGACACTGCAGCTTCTGGCTGTTTGGAGAGGAAGAGAAAAGAAGAACAAAAATGCATAAGAGGAATGTCCTGAAATCCTGGAACCAAGGACAATAAAGAGAGGTAAGGTTTTGGGTTTTGATTTGGGTTGGTTGGGTTTTTTCTTAGTACCACAATGCAAGAGAAGAAAAATAAGGACTTAAAACAAGGGGAAAATTTAGACTGACTGGCTTAGAGAGACTAAATCAGAATAGCTGGGGGCAGCAGTCAGATATTCAGGGATATTAAAAGGCTACAAGATGTCTTGCTTTAAAGGGAATGAAACAGAATGGAACAAATGGACAGGAACAGGCACATTTCCCTGTTACTCAAATTACTTCAGCTCCCTTCAGCCTATTTCTAACATAGTCTGTCCAAGCAAAATGTCTGTCACCAACTGCATAGGCAGCAACAACAGCATTCCTCTGTCTCTCCCTGAACCTCCTGTTCCCAGCCACGGGGAACTGTGTTGTGTGCAACAGTTGAGAAGTTTTCTTTTTCATTCTCCTATTAACATCTCCCTGAAAATTCATATGCAGATAAATGTTTGTTTCACATAAAAATAATCATTTATTGTAAGTTTCTCAAAGCTCAGTTGTGTCATGAAATTAAGAGTTTCCAAGACAAAAAGTATGCTTCAGAAATAGAGCTCCTATTTTTTTTGGAAAAAGTCCACATTTCAGTCAGAAAGTTTCTAGGACTTTTTTAAAAAACAATATTTTATTTGCATATCCAAACACATAACAAACATATCTTTCCTCTTAGTTGTGCTGCATCTTTTTATGTTCTCTTCCCACCCTAGTTTCTCTTCAAGAAAACTTGGCCTTTCATGTGTTTGGATTATTTCTGAAACTGGAGGAAGTTTTACTTGGTGAGCACCACTGCATTTTTATCTTCCCTTCATCTGTTTTTCCCTTTCTCTTTGCTCAGCTATGCTATACTCCATCTTACTCCCTGCTGGGCTATCAAAGTTAAAGAGATGTGCCTGTATCTCCTCTGATGTTTAGAGGTTTATCAGGGGTGGGAAAATTTGGTGACTTGGGAAGCTGTATTCTGAAATAATTTAGTAAGCACAGTAATGCATCAGGGATAAAGAAATTAAAACTAAGGCTGACTGACTATTCAATTATTAATCCTATTCATAAAGAATTTAGCCTCTGCTTAGTTCAGCAAATAGTTTGCAAACTTGTCCATTCCTCCCCTATGCAATATGTTTGTTATTTGAATGGTCTGAAAAATGTTTTTCAGACAGAACGCTTACCTATGCCTTTTTCCTTCATAATTTTCTTTCGATGTAGCATGGTGCATGCACTTGATTCAGGCAGCAGTAGTGATATCATGGCTGGAAAACTTAAAATGAAATGGTATCAATGGGGGCAGAAGGAATATATATAAGAATTTATAAAGACCTTTTTTTGCAAATTAGCAAATCAGCCTACAGAATTCCCACACATTTTCCACAAGTACTCAGCAGTGATTAGTACACTTTTTAATAAAATATTTTGGGGTTCAGATCTTCCTGTGAGTCCACTCCTGGGCACTCATAGAGTCGTTATATGCGTAGAAGGCAAGAAGGAGTCTCTAGCTAAGCCTCCAGCTCACATCTTTACCAGCACTGAATTCAAACTGATAATTCAGGATCAGTCATGTCTTGAAAACATTCCAGGACAGAGATCTTAGAGCTACCTGGGCCTGTGCTCCTCTGCCAAGCTGACCACAGTGTGGCTAGGTTTTTCTTTTTTTCAAATCAGAAACTTCAAATACTCATCAAGGATAATGATGGTTAGGGAAAGAAAATTTACTATAAATGCTAGATTCTAATTTTCATCCCTTCATGTCTACTATTCACAGGACTTTCGGTTTTCTCCTGTCGGGTTTTATTCTGCTTAAGCTCTATGTATGTTTATCACACAGCTGTGTCAGAAATGTTTGTCATTAATGAACAGGGCAAAAGATTGTTGCACATCATATATCATGACGTATAAAAATGAACTAAATAATTGTGGCATCAAATGTACACTTTATGGAGTTTTATAATTGTTTCAATTCCTCCTAGTCCAAATTAATTTCTAAAACTTGTAAAACCAGAATCATCCCTTAGCTAAACCTTAACACAGTTCTGCTTCCAAGCACAAAGTACTTTTTCCCCTTCCTTTTTTTTTTCTGTTTTATACAACAGGAAATCATACATAGAAATTAATTTGATTTTGAAACAAATAACAGAACACTGATATAATGATGCTCAGATTCAGTGAACTTTATTCACTTAAATTACAGTGCATTTGTGCAATGCATTTAATATTTACTAGGGTCTGAAACAATAGTAGTGCATGCAGCAGAAATTCAAGAGGTCTTTGAATATAAGCACTATGAAACCATGCATCAGAAATCAATAAAGATTTCATGTCACATGACTGCAATATATCCAACTTTAGGCAATCTGTCATAGGCCAAGGAAGTCATTGCAGGCTCTTACACATAAAAGACTCATGCAAAAACAATACAAATTGCTCTCAGGTGCTGTAAGCCCTCACTTCTGGCCATTGAGCCAGATTTTTTTCTCAAGCATATTCTGAAATCATCATTAGTCAGAAACAGAACAAAAACCCTGCTAGGCAAAAGTCTGTGACAAGTACCTGGATGGCAAGAAGTATAACAGATGACAGCATCTCTCAGTGAAGCTGGCTTAAGGCTATTAAAAGTAATTCCTGCATGACAGCAGATAAACTTCTGACTCCCTCTTTACTCTGGGAAACAGGCTCCTGATGAGGAAGAACAAAATCAATTACACCTTCAAGCAGCCCCTGTTATCTCTGATGTGTTGAAAGCTACCTTATATTTTGCAAAGAAGGTGTAAGTACCCAAGAACTACAGACAGAAAAGTGAAAATATTCCTTTAGAAAATGCTGAAAACAGAAACATTGCATTCTTCTCTTCCACCAGATAAGGGTGACAAACATAATGTCATTCATTTACTTAGACTCATTTACAGTGCAGATTCATTAATCTGAACTCCCCAGGACACAACAAGAGAGTCAGACAGGAGCAAATTGTCACTTTTTTGTAAACTATTTAGCTGTTTTTGTGAATTAACTTGTCATTTAGGGACATACTTTATGCAGAGGGCCACAGATGGAGGAACATGTATAGCTATGTGGTTCTATTAAATTTTAGAATAAATGTTATTCATTTTCATAGCTTCTTTATCCTGTTCAGCTCAAGCTAATAAAAACCACACTACCTCTGCTATTTGCGCTTCTAATTGCTTTATTAAAACTGAATTGATAAAGAGCTTATGAATGATAGTCTGCCAAAGATATAACATCATTTCTGTCAATCCTTAAAAAAGAATGCAACATAAGGACTTTCCAGAACAAAAATTACAGATTCTGAAACAGAGGAAAAAATCTGAAGGTAGTATTGCTGAAAAAATAATGAAATTATTCAGCCATCTTTTTAGCCAAGAACATTTGCATTGGCTTGTGAAACTGGAAAGAATATATCTAAACTGTACAGTTAACACGGCCTGCATACTTCTTGCAGTCCAATAATTTTCTGAGGGATGAACCATTACTGTTCAAAGGAGACTTTGAATCTGAACTACTAAGTTCTTGCCATGGATTCAAAGATATGTAGCTAACTAAAAAAAACAAAACCAAAGAGAGAAAAAAAGAGTAGTCTTGGTGCAATTGACTGCTGTAGTCTACTTCATCTCCTTCTACACAGATCTTCTGAGATTTCAATTCACAACTCTCCAGTTTATGGTCATCATTAGAGTCATGGTTATCAAAGCCATTCTTAGTTTTTCAATAGAGCTGGGTTTCTAACACACAAATCCAGTAAAGAAGCCAGAAAAGGAAAAGAGTTTTCTTCAAGGTGATGCAATGAAGGAGTGGAGATACAGGCAGTTAAATTATGACATCTGAGGAATGTTAATCTGCTCACAACAATGTATTGATTTTATGCCAGTCAGCAATAGTTTCTGAAAGAAAGAAATTAATACTTGATCTTTAAATTCAGTGTTTAAACAATTTTTTCGCAATTACTTAAGTCAAATTTCTGCTAAATGAACTACAGCGAATGTACTTTGCTCCTAATTGTTCAGGAAAACCAAATTTCACACTTATTTGCTTAGCAGTTATTTAGTAGGCTGGCACAGGTCCTCTACAAACAATTCCTTGAATTCAGGCCTTGTCAAGCCTGGGAAAGCAGGAGAGGGATATCCTCCATATAATGATGACAATGGCCAGGCAATAGTCAATGGAGTTTGGCAAAGCCCTTATTCACTGAACTCAATTGCATTGAATGTTCACTAGTAACTTCTAGCACAACTGTACCCCATATTCCAGGTCCTAGTTTGTTTCATAAACATTCATGAACCCTAAGGCAATGTCTTCTGCAAAATCTGTCCTTCATGTATGGCAGGTATTTTTAACTGAGCTTACTTTTTTAAATAAATACTTGTAGTGAAGAGCAATAGTGAACGCTGTAAGTGACATCGTCACATCTGTTCAGCCACTTACATGTTAATCAAGGCAGAAATCTTCCTTTTTCCTGGACTTTTCTTCTTTGATGTCTTGTTGAATGGGGAAGAAATGTATGAGAAATTCTACAGCTTCTGATGAGAACTTTTTATTTTCTTTCAGTAATAGAGCATGTACACTTTATATGGATAGATAAGCAATCTAACTGTTAAGTGCTTAAGATATATTAACCTGGAATTGAACAAGAAATCCAGGGAAATCAGGATATTTAGTTAGATGATATATGCGCTGTGCTTGCTTTTTAATTTCCACATTTCTTATTTTCTTTCTACTCTCTTACTGCAGACGTATGATATTGGTGCCATTGACCTTCAACTTGACGTTACATAATCTAGTATGCTATATCATAATTATCTGCATGATATAGTCAAGCACATGCTATGCTGATATATGTAAGCATTTCCAATGTTTAGCACTTTTCTCTCAAAGAGAAGCCAGCCTCATTCTTACAGTCTCTTATATAATGGAATATAATTTAACTTCTCAACTGTAGAATATTATTTCTAGTGGAAGAATTGATTTTCTCAAATATTTACAAATTACTTGGTTTTTAAATAGGAGTTTTTCTTTGCTATCCAAATTTTAATCTTGGGGAAGCTGTGTACAGTATTGCTAAGGGACTGTGTCTCTGCAGTGTTTTCTTAAGAGCACAAAAGAAAATAAATAGGAATTATATTTGTTCTCCATAAGAAAAATCAAAATAAATTCTGACAAAATAATCTGTATTGTAATCTAACTACTATGACTGCTAAACTTAGTACAGGAAGAGCACAAAAGAAAATTCCATCAGATTGGAAAATTTATGTCCATCTTGAAAAAAATTGTGCCTTTTTAATGCTACAGCTATATTTACTCTAAAGCTATTTTAGAGTTTCATCCAACTTGTGGAAGCTTCATTTAGGAGTGCAGTTCTAGGTCAAAGACTCCTGACAGTATCCAAGCAACAAGTGATTAATTAAATGATACTTTTCAAGTTGTTATATGTAAGAAGATGATGTACTTAATAAAAGTAAAGATAGGGGGTTGAAAACATGACAGTTCAACACAAAATCTAGATATATTCACCTTCCATCCAAACATATAGTATTTTTCTGGAAAAATCTTGAAATCTTAAATTACAGCCTGTCAGCAAAGCACCATATTGTCTCAATCATTTATTTATGAGTTAGATTATTTACACGTCTCACATAATGTGATACCTCTTCTTAGACTTCAAGTGGAGGAAAGAGAAAGAAAACATCACGTATAAATTAGTTTGGTCTCACTAGAGAAGCACTCACAATTCTGGAGAAAATGCTGAAGTTAACATAGTTTTGTGATTCAGGAGACAATAATGTCACAGATTTGGAATAATGAAAGCAACAACTGATGCTATTTATTTAATGCCAGTGACTCTGTTTGCTGTCTTCTTTTTGTTCCTTCCCAGGAATTTCCAAAGAGTTTGACAAACTAGAACACCAAGTTTATCAAAGTATTCAGAACAGGTAAAGTCCAGCCCAGCCTGATCTGAAAGAAGAAACACCAACAGTGAAAAGGTAAATGAGTTTTCACTATTATTCAAATTCTGATGACACCTGTTGAAATTATCATTACAACATCATCTAGTGTACTTATCTGCCCTGTGGATTTTTTGACGTACATTTAGAAATTCATCTGTCCAGGTTTTCTCAGTATAACAATCTATTACTTAAT
Source organism: Clamator glandarius (assembly GCA_033459285.1). NCBI lineage: Eukaryota > Metazoa > Chordata > Aves > Cuculiformes > Cuculidae > Clamator > Clamator glandarius. The sequence continues at coordinate 1,635,937 of JAUNZM010000492.1, forward strand.
ATGGCCAAATGTATTCTGCTCATCCGAAAAATATTAAACCAAAGTAATCATAGAATCATAGAATCACTAGGTTGGAAAAGACCCACGGGATCATTGAGTCCAATCGTTCCTACCAACCACTAAACCATGTCCCTCAGCACCTCATCCACCTGTCCTAGCATTTAATTTTTCTTCATTTAATTTATTTACATTATAACTTTTGTCTCATTTGAATTCTGTAAGAGATGAGTGCTCTTAATCTCAGAAAGACCTTCCTACAGAAACTTTATTATTTCTGGATATTATTTTGTTTGTTTTAGAAACAGAAATATTTTTTTTAAATTTCCAGTGACCTGAAAATTCTACAGATAATTTCTGATGGAAATATCAGCACAGAGCATTTCCGTTTTCACAGCTGTATGCCTTCTAAGATTCCAGAAGCATAGAATGATTGGAAAACCTTCAGAAGGTACTAAAATCTTTAACATTGAATTAAGCAAGCCTGTAGACAAACAAGAGGGTGAAATTAACTGATCTTTCAGTTTCATATGTTTTGTGGTTTAGCCACACTGAGTTCAATGCTATAGAAAGAAAAGAGGATTCATCAACATGAAGTTCCATCTTTTTTGTTATAACATAGATCTCTTACAAGCACATCCACAAAACTGAAACAGCTCTGCTCTATTGAAACAGGTTCTGCTCTACTGTTCAGTTGAGATCTACCACTTCCACACATACTTTTCATTTCTCATTTACTGAAGTTGATGTCATTTCACGAAAAAACTTTGCTCACTCTTGTTTTCTTGGCAAATAATTTACAAATCCAAAGGGAAAAAAGTGTTTAGTTGAACTGGCACATCCGAAGTTTAAAAGTCTGAATTCTTAGAGTGCAGAGACAGCTCTGTTTGCAATAAAAAAAAAGGTGCATGGAAAAAAAGAGATGGCGTCTAACCATGCCATGTAGAACCCAGGAATTAAGCCCAAGGAAGAAAAGTCACACACCTGATGCCTGAATTAATTCAGAAAGAAGGATTAAGGCAAACCAGTGGGAGAAACAAATAATGTTTTCCTATGACACTAGTCAGGTGCTTAGTTTTTACTTGGATTACGCACTACTTCGTGTTCTTTCAGCAGTTGTTCAGCTACTATAACAGCTAAATGTGTGTTAATGCCTAGGAAACAATCCTTTAACATACTTATTTGTAGAGCTGAAATCTTAAACCCTCTGCAGCTTATAGGAAAACAAGTAAGGGAACTAATATATTTTCATCATTAACTTGCATGCTCCAGTAAGAATCCTTTCCTAGTTGGATGTCGGTTGTCTCTGTGACCAAAAACTCATTTTCTCAGATGAACTAAACAGTATATAATACTTCAACAGTTTTGCAATGCAAAAGCTGCAAAATTGTGTTTTGAGCTTCTTACTTCCTCCCCTCTTCCCTCTTCAATAAATAAAACCAATGCTATTTTTTATCATGGTATACCATCAGAGTCCACAGACTTGGTTATACATGATACCAATTAAAATTATTGTTTTCTTCAAGAAGAATCAGCTTTCTCATAGATAAAACCTTGACCTTCTGAGAGTTAATTTTGCTTACACTATTTATTAGAATGCAATTAAACTGCAAACAGCACTCCAGGAAAAGGTTGTTATTTTATCTCTCTGTCATGATGCAAGCTTTCAAATACATTCTCAAATAATTGTAATAGAAATCAGATTCTTTTATTCAGCACAATTGTATCCCATTTTTAATAGATAAGAAGACTAAAAATATTCTGTTTATACAAATAAAAATGTAGATATTGGCAGTCTTTGGATGTTGCAGGTATTCTCATTTGACAGTTACAATTCCCTATCACAAAATTGTATCTATTTAGGCAAAATATATTAACCATCTCCCCACTACCACAAAAATCTCTTAACACACTCACTTCTTAAATGTTCCAATAAATAATAGCTACTCACTTCAGCCAGTATGTTTTTAGGTGGCAGGGGAGATTTTCATGCACCTCTTCACTAATCTTCCCCACAAATTTTGAGCAGTCTTGTTTTGGAAAGAGCCCTCCTAGCTGATAAATAATGCTTTATATCCTCCCTCCAATGTGTCATTTGCTTCTGCTCCCAAACAAGGAATCTAAGTGTTAAATTCTTATTTCTTTGTGGGAAAAATATTTTTTGTTTCTTTCTCACATTCTTGTCCTCTTTTTGCTAAAAATATCTGAGGAAAGTTCTTTTCAACAACTTTGTCATTTTTTTGGTACAACATGAATCAGTCTTTTTAAGGAAAATGCAACTTCTCACCAATCATAAATACTAAATAGTAGGCAAGTATTTATCCAAGGGCTTTTCCCTATGATCAATGGGATGTCATATTTCACTGTGAGCTGTGTATTCTATTCTTTTGAAAATTCAGTCATATGCACAACTTGGAGTTTAAAATGGATGTTACATTCTGACACACATACTCAGAGAGTTTCATTCATCAGTCATAATTCATGGCTGTACACAGATACGTTTCCCAATAACACAACAGTGAAAATCAAATTATGCAAATTGGGCCAGAGTTGCAAAATTTCAAGGGAAATTTAAGCAGAGCCTAACAGCTGTTTGCTGAAAGTTCTCACAACAGAAATATAATTTTAATTTTAATAACTGAGATTTGTCTCTATTAGGCAACATCTGTCTATCTGAAACATCCTTTAACAGATGAAAACAATGCAGTAAGGGGGCTGACCAAAGCCATTGTCAAATATAAGGAAGTACAGTGGAAATCAGGTTGTTTCTACTTTCTACCTTAGTCAAATGATATGCTTCTTTCACTTGTTTCTGGAAACTTTTCTTCATTTGTTTTCAGTTAGGTGTGCATAGTATGAAAATTTGAGTACTCATCACAGGAAAAATTCTTTACAATTGATGAAAAAATTTCAAGCTGAGTTGCTGAAAATTTTAATGCTACTTAATTCCAAAGTCCTTGATTTCATGCTTACTTAGTGTTCTCCACAGTTTCTTTGTGGTTTTGAGGAAGTGGCAGCTTCTACATTGATCTACCTCTCAATAAGGTCCAAATTAAATACTCAGAAAGAATTGTCTCATGTTAGGGGTGATCTCAACTTAGCAAAACTCACTTCTCTTTTTTTAATGAATTTGTGTTTAAATTTAACATTCAAAACATTAAAGGAAATTAGTCTAAAAGGCAACTGACTCTCACTTAGATTAATCTAAGAAGTTCTGATGAGTGATCACAAATAGCCAAAACTCAGAAAATCTGTCTTCTTTGGGGGAATCAAAAGTGTGAAAAACTTTAGTTGATCTTTCTTCATAAGTAGCTGAAAAGAGGTGCTGTGTGTGTTCCTAAGATCTCAGAGGTCACTTACAGAATAAACACAAGATAATTTCTATTGGCAAAGGCCATATGTGGAGCTGACGCAGTTCACACGGTGAGACCTGGGAGAGAGACAACCAGAACTCATTCCATCCTCCCAACCCCCTTTCTTTTTCTGAGATCAGTAGGTTACCCAAGTACTTCAATCTCAAAGTACCATCTGTTTATGGCATCTACACAAATGCCTTTGGGAAAGTGATGGTGATATTGTCAGATTTAGTAGTCCAGGAAATGTCCTTCAGTTCCACAGTAGCTGAGAGGCTGTAAAAGCTAAACCATAGTACTAATAAGTTTAAAAGGCAGAACAATGTAAGACATTTATGACCAAGAAGAAGGAATATTTAGGCTTTACAAACATCTGTGTCTCCCTGAAGTATGCTTTCAACAGATTCACAGAAAGACCAAGTTCTCTCACTAACCAGAAAATAATTCTTTAAGAAGTCATTAAGAGAAAAAGAGGATAATTTGGGTTTAGCTAACTACAAACACTCCTGGATGAGTTCTGAGTAGGTTTATGTACAGTTGTATGAATACTCAAGTATTCTGTGGTGGTGGAGAAACGTAGATCTGCTTAAAATTAAAGATCTTTGAAGAAGGCTATTGAAACTAGGATGAGCAACACAGTGAAGGATGTAACTGGTACAAGTCCAAAACAAAAACCAAATAAAAAACCCCACAACCTTTGAATAGCAGTATTCTCAGCTTGAAGCACAGGATTAAAATGTTTCCTGACCTGCTAGCTGTATGATATGGTCTCCTTCCTTGTTACCTAGAGTTAGTATGATAGTATGAAAGGGCTGAGCAATAGCAGAAGAGCAAAGAAGAAAAAAAAGATCTGCAGGACTTCAGGAGGTCACTTTTACCTCTGCATGAAATAGTGATTAAAAACTTTACGTTTAAAACTAGTTAGAAAAAAACTTAATCCTAAACTTTCTCTGTTCTCTCAGCCAACAAATACGAATTTTATGTTTGACTTAAGAAACATGCTGGCTAGCCAGTGAGCAATTTTCAGTTGAGTTATGAGCAAAATTAGAAGCCCATCTCAAATACTGTGATAACTTTTAGGTTTATGAATGCTATGTCATAAAGATATATAGGACCCATCATTACCTATAATATCTGAGACATGAAGACTTCTGTATGTGCAAACTGAGGAGTTAGAGCTTCATACATCTTAACTGAACTGGTTAGAAAATAAAACATGGAGCATCCATGTATGACATAGTAGCTACAGAATAATTTAGTTAAACTTGTACCTTTTTGGCTCAGGATGAGAAGGACTTAGGGAAATTAAATCCAAGGAATGACTGGTAGAAGGTAGTGAGTGTACACAATAGAAGACAGAAGTTAGTAAATAATACTGAAAATTAAGACCACAAGGAACATCCTTGGTAAGAAACACAAGTGTGCCATTTCATTATAATTGGGACAGATAGAAGAGACATTGTTTTTTCACTTGTTTCTTCACCATTTCCTTTTTTGCATCAGCGTGAAAACCTTACTTTGACCAGTGCTTTATGCCCTAAATAAAATAAAGAAGCTGTGACCTTCACTTGACAGAAGGGTGCCTCTAAATGGGGTCTAGGACCACTCTCCACAGCCAACTCTCTGGGGAACAACTCTCCACAAGGACAACTGTCTTGGGGACAGTGGAGGACAGTAGGTACTGTGTTTCTGATTTTGTAAGGTATTTACAACATATAGACCTGTCTTCTAGTAGCAGTTTTTAGTATTATTCAGTTTTTGAAGCACATTTGTCTTGGCCTTATGTCTGGCATAGTCATTCAGTTGACATCCAAGACTAGGTCCTTCATATCAAAAAAAATCACTGAGTATGTTAACGCCTCCTTCTCTACTCCTTCATCCTTCCAGATTTTTTCTACCAACGATAACTTCCAGAGTAGCGACAGAGAAAGACAGAGCAAAGACATGCCTGGATGTCCTACTGGGTGGCCTAATTCAAAATATTCCTGTTTGTAAGTGTATGAAATCTTTCATTCCTTCTGACAAATCTTTGGAGGAGGATGAAGAGGAAGGCTAGATAACTTCAAGTAACAGCATTTTGGACACAATAATGTAAATTATTAATTATTCTCCTCCTCTGTAGAGTATGAAGAACAGTCAGAAGAGCTAAATATAAATTGTTGATTTATGTTAGTTTAAAAGTGAGTGGTTCATGACTGATTCAGTAATAATTTATCTAGATGATAAATCAATATTTTTATGTAAGGTTTGCTTTTCATGCCTGAAGCCATAACTTTTACATCTTGCAAAATGTATTGTTTGTAGTCACTTATTAAGCTCCAGATACAACTGTATGACAGCAGGATTTATACAGAGGAAAAAATATGAGAGAAGAGTTTAACTACTGTGCTTCAGTGTGGAGTGTGTTAGTGCATGTAATTCAAGAAAGATCATATATGCGGTTTTTGCAACTTTTCCTCTGTACTAAAGCATTTTCAGCATAAAAAGCTTTTATATGTGATGTAACACCTATTAATATCCTGCCTAGCTAAACAGGCTGAACATCTGCTGTCAGTCAACACAACACTTTTAGCACCCAAAACGAGACTAGTCTAATGTCTCTGTTACAAATTATTTGCAGATCTTTCAGACCAGAACTACTGACTTGTCTTAAACCATGCTAATCACAGAATCAGAGAATCACAGAATAACCAGGTTGGAAGAGACCCACCAGATCATCAAGTCCAACCACTCCTATCAAACACTAAACCATGCCCCTTAGCACCTTGTCCACTCGTGCCTTAAACACCTCCAGGGAAGGTGAATCAATCACCTCCCTGGACAGCCTGTTCCAGTGCTCAATGATCCTTTCTGTGAATTTTTTTTCCTAATGTCCAGCCTAAATCTCCCCTGGCGGAGCTTGAGGCCATTTCCTCTTGTCTTATCACCTGTCACTTGGGAGAAGAAGCTGTTACCCTCCTTTCCACAACCTCCCCTCAGGTTGTAGAGAGCAATGAGGTCTCCCCTCAGCCTCCCCTTCTCCAGGCTAAAACAACCCCAGCTCTCTCAGCCGTTCCTTACAAGGCCAGTTCTCCAGTCCCTTCACCAGCTTCATTGCTCTTCACTGGACTCGCTCCAGAGCCTCAACATCCTTCTTGTGGTGAGGGACCCAAAAACTGAACATGGGATTCAAGGAGTGGTCTCACCAGTGCTGAGTACAGAGGGAGAATAACCTCCATGGACCTGCTGGTCATGCAGTTTCTGATACAAGCCAAGATGCCATTGGCCTTCTTGGCCACCTGGGCACACTGCTGGCTCATGTTCAGGTGACTGTCAACCAACATCCCCAGGTCCCTCTCCTCCAGGCAGCTTTCTATACAGACTTCTCCTAGTCTGTAGCACTGCATGGGGTTGTTGTGCCCCACGTGCAGGTCCCGGCACTTGGCCTTGTTAAACCTCATGCCGTTGGGCTCTACCCAGCAGTCCAGCCTGTTCAGATCCCTTTGCAGAGCCTCCCGACCCTCCAGCAGATCCACACTTCCATCCAGCTTAGTGTCGTCTGCAAACTTGCTAAGGGAGGACTCAATGCCTTCATCCAGGTCGTTGATAAAGACATTGAACAGGGCTGGACCCAGCACTGAGCCCTGGGGAACTCCACTTGTAACTGGCCTCTAGCTGGAGTTAACTCTGTTTCCCACCACTCTCTGGGCCCGGCCATCCAACCAGTTTTCCACCCAGGCGAGTGTGCGCCTGTCCAGGCCAGAGGCCGACAGTTTCTGTAGCAGAATGCTGTGAGAAACTGTGTCAAAGGCTTTACTGAGGTCCAGAAAGACCACATCCACAGCTTTTCCCTCATCCAGCAGCCGATTCATTTTGTCATATAAGGCAATCAGGATAGTTTGGCAAGACCTGCCTTTTGTAAACCTGTGTTGACTGGGCCTGATCATGCAATTTTCTTGCATGTGCTTCATGATTGCACTCAAGATCACCTGTTCCATGACTATTCCCTGCCTGCTCCTGGCTTAAGAGGATGACTATCTCTAGTCAACCCATACTGTGTCCTCATTGTTCAATAAACTGGCAGCCTTAGGCTGTTTTCCCTGTTGTATAATCTTGTTCTAGATGAAACACATTCACTACTGAAAATATCAACCCCCTCCCCAGACCTGCCCCCAACATCAAGATCAGGACTGGGGAGAAGTAAATAAAGCTTAAGGTTATGTGGCAGAAAACAGAAAGAAATTTCTGCCACTGCTTTCATTCTTGGTTGCAGTTGCAGCTGAGTTAGAAATATGGGTATGAACTTAAATTTTTTGTAATTTGCTTTGCTTCTCTACATTTATTTTCCTCAGAGCCTCCTATAAACTTTATTAACACAGAGAACTCCTTGTATGCTACACTTCAGTAGAAAACTTGCCCTGAGTGCTAAATCATCATTCTAGCAGGAGAAGCATGCACCTGTTGATCCTATCCTCCGTCGCTGTCTGCATCTCCTCTCTGTAAGCAGTACAGCTTTCAAAGAATAAAGGCTGAGGCAAAATACCGGCAGGTATCTCTATTGTTTCTTTTTATTTTTCTTTTAAACAGAGCACTTCATTTTAAACCGAAGTTGTCTTTCATCCCATTGTTTGAATTTTGGTCCATTTCTGATTTCTTCTAACTTGATGTTTTGTGCTTTTTGACCTTATCTTTTATGGCCTTTGAAACAAGTAGGTTGACATACTGCATTTCAGTTTATACTTCTGTTATGCTGCTGTGGATTCAATAGCTCTCTACAACAGTCAGTCATACTTCTGAATGTAGGAGCTCATACAATTCCTTATTACAAAGTACATCTATGCTGATAACAACTCTTTTCTCAAGCATCTATACATAATGGATTATATTCAGTTCCACTTTCAGCTTCAAACAGAAGCTATCCTAGCTGAACACAGAAATGTTAACTGTGCTGTTTTAAGAGGCTGCTGATGGCTCAAAAAGAAATTCTTCTCAGTCAGCTTCTGTGCAATCACTAGCTGTCCAAAAGGTTCAGGTATGCTTCCTTTATTGCCCTATATTGTTCCTACATGCATGTACAAATACAATGTCCATGAAACTAAATTATAGTACTAAAGCAAAAACTAGATGTGATCCTGAGACAAAGAATATAGCTACTATGAAGAAAATTAACTGAATCCCAGGCAAAGCCACTACAGAGAACCAGCATCTCTACCAGCATGGGTACAGAGACCAGAAAGCAGCTGAGATTTTCTTCCTCCAAGTGTACAAAGGCTGGAGATGACTCCACTCCTATTACCTTCATAGAAAACTCTCCAAAAGCAGGCATACGCTTTTTAATGTTATGTCCTGTAAAGCTACAGGAAGTGGTAGTTAACTTCTGTAAAACCACCAGCTGTTCAAAAGTAATTGATTATTCTTATCTGTCAATATGTAAGACCTGGGGTATCAGACACTCACACATTTTGTAAGTATAAGTAAATTTTATTCCATTCATGAACATCTCCATTCTTCTTTATATCTGACCTCTATCCATGAGTACTCTGTTTGGAAATATACAGTATCTTAGCAGAATTACAGATTATGGTACTTTCATTTGGCCTGTCATGTTCTTAGGAGCAACCAGTACCATAGAAATTTGGGTACTTTCTTACATTCATTAAAATACTAGCTGCTCCTAGAAACACACAGAATTTCCAGTCTTTACTAAAGGGAAGAGTACATGCTTAAAATTCACATTTTCAGACACATATATGTTAATTGTAACACCTAACATCAAAATCCACTTATGAGGTTTTTGTTCACAGCTGCTTCCATGTGTCTGAACAGTGCCAAACATAGTAGGATTTTGGCAGTGATAGCAACATCTGGAAGCTATTATATCATGTATGTAATATTCATGAAGTCAAAATTTCATCCAAGGATAGTTGATAATAAAATGAAGAAAAGTGCAGAATTACTCCAATTAATGGGTTGGAAACATGAAAAGGCAAATAGTCTTTAATAATAAAAGAATGATGTCCTAAAAATATTTATTTAAATAGCCACAGTTTGCAAATTTTGGCCCAAACAGTTCAGAATGTTTTTAGAATATTATGCAAGACAGTCAAAGTACAGCAAAACACCTTGGTTCATTAAGTACCAAAACATAATCCCAGGGAAAACAAGACTTGAGGTGAAAAACACTTAATCAAGCACATACTTGCAAATCTATAAATTCCTACCTTAAGATGAAGGGCTAATAGCTTCAGTCAAACAAGTCGGTATTCTGGATAGGGATGTCCCCTTACATGGATAGTCTTGAGATGAAGAGGAAGAAATTGGCATAAATCAAGGTTTATGGAATACATGTATAGTAAACAATAGCAATGTGAAAGGGGAGGAGGGTTTAGTAATGGTGTCCTGGAGGGAAGAAGGACAGGAGCATTTCTGGAAAAAAACAACAACTCATACCATGTAGCATAGTCTTTGTAATAGTGAGGTAGGGGTCTAAGTTAAACTGAACAGAAGCTGAGAATTCCTGACAGCTCAGGCTTCTTTAGTCCTCCCACTCTGTGGAGCTCTCACTATCCTCTGCCCTCACTGGATTTTTAAGGAATAATCCAGCACAATTAGACCTTAATGTGGGATTTGATGGGTATAGTTTCACCTTTTGCATTTCCCACTATCCTATGAGACTATTTTTCCATATCGTAAGCACCTACTTATTACTAGAATTTAAATTATACTGAGATTAAAAAACCTTGCTCCTCACACTGTATGTGCATAATCACTAGACTAAGATAAATAAGCTGAAGAATGAAGCTATATTGTTCATCAGGCCATGTATTAGACACAAAGAATTCTCTCTCCCTTCATACCCTCTGCAGCTTCTTCATGGATTAGGTACATTTGGTGCTTGAAATGTGTAATTCTCTAATAAAAACATTCTCAAGATGCTGGGTTAGGAAAACAGCCTCTAGAATTTATGCAGAAAATACTGCAGAGACTTCCAAGTTCCACTTAGTTGCAGGTATTTATCTATTCATTTTCACTTTTAGAGAGCATAAACATCTTTCACCAAGTGCTGTAGGTAAACTAAAAGCCCAACTCATCAGGACTTTTACTAGATTAGGAGTATCCTATTTCAACCTCAGTGAATTACTTTGTTATGTGATTGTTAGTTAATTCATCAAATTAAAAAGTGTTAAAAATGCTCACACTTCAGCATAAAGTTAACTGTAAGTATAAAAGGGGAAGTATTTCAACTCTCATCGTGTGCTTTATTGTAAAAGAGATTCCAGAGTGCAGAAAGCCTCTCAGTAGTGATTTCACATGGTCTCAGTATAGGTATGGATCCCCGTTCTTTCATCCCTGCCCCAGGTATAACAATATCTCCCTCTCAGTCCTTCATATTTGTTGATGCTTTTGCAGTACCTCCATCACTCTAATAGCTGGCAGGAGACACAACTTTCTGCTGACATCAACTAAGCACAAAATTAGTCAGGTCTGTAACAAGAGTTTTCAAGAGAGTTAGTGGAGTAAAACTGTACAAAAAGAAACTCTTCTGAACATTCGCCTGTGACAGGAGAGGAAATTCACTTACAGCTTACCTTAAGTATTGCATCTAAAACTTCCCCCAGGCCAGTTTCAAGACATCCTCCTGAAACTGCTACCAGAAGTGCCAAGTAAGTATGATGAGAAACAAAGAAGCAGTTGGGTGAATATTTTTTTGTTCATTTCAGCTGACTGAAATGGTGGCACATTAAAGATTTTCTATTAAAAGACTTGACTTCACTTAAAATACTTATAAGTATAGCCTTTCTACACCATGGACTTGCTGGGTTAACATCGACAATTTTCCCTTTCCCAAGACATCCTTGAATACTGATGTTCTAGTATTTATTGACTTTGCTCTGAAAATGCCAATCCCTGCAAGAGGCCAAAGGATATAATTAGAGGAAGAAGCCTCTTAAATTGCTACTGCAAATCTCCGAGTCCTTAAGACTTCAACATTGTAGTTAGAACTGACTTAGTGAATCAACATAAGCTGGAAGAAAGGACTGATTTTTTCTCAGAGAGAAGACTTGGTTTCTCTTTTCCTGAACATGCATTTTCACTTCTATTAGTCAAGATTCATCCATCTCTTCTTGGGTATAGATTGATTGTCCTGAATAGTAACCTGCGTTTTTTGGGGTTTTTTTTTCCCCTGGAATTCAGTAGCCATTTCAAAGTGTCATCTGTAACAAGGACTTCATTAACACTGTTTCAGGTACACACAACTTCTAAAGTAAGAAACCAAAATGTGTGTTCAAGTGAGTAAAACAGAGGCCCTAGGGCAGAAAAACTCTTTATCTGAGCTCTCTATTTAACCCACAGGCCACAGACTATCCTCATTAAAAGTTAAAATTTCTTGGCATTGTTTCAATTCTTTTCTTGCCAGAATGCGATACAGCTGGCATCAGTGGTGATATGCTGCGCACACAACTGTTGTCTTCCCAGGTCACAGGAGAAAGGCCTGCTGTTAAAACAATATTAATTTCTACTTGGATTGAGGTAGAGAGTAGACAGAGTCGAGGAGAAAATCCTCACTACCCTGAAAGAGTTATAAACTATAGGATGGAGTAATACAGACATGCAGAGATTAGCAGAGACAGTAATAGTCTCAATACTAATCAGAGGGAGGGAGAGAGGCCTCTCTCCCTCAAATATTCAGGCACAGAGGGCCTGCAGACTTCTTATACTCCTGATCTAGTCCCTCATGGAGATGCCATACCCTGTCAATGAAACAGAGAAGACTAGAGTAGCACATATAAAAGAACTACTTCTGCTGTATTTATTCAGGAGTAAAAATGGAGCTCACTTTCTCTGCTTTTTAAAGTTTAAAATTATATTAAGCTTGAAGAATAAAGGAAATATAACATTTCCAATGAAGCATGTGGTCTTTCACAAAGCCAAATGTCCTAAAACATGTTTACCCTGCTTCACACATTACAAGAACATATTGTATGTAGGACCCAGAGGTGATGAAGACATGTAGAAACACAGTGAGACTGGACTGTGAAGAGCACAAAGTGGAAAAGACTCTCCAGAAACACTCTACATGCATTGTTATGCAGAAAAATCACAGAAGAAATTCTTCATTGATTTCAGTACAATTACTCTGGTATTCATTGATAGTGGATTGGGTTCAAAGAACAAATCCAAGAAAAGCTTTGTTCAGGAAGATTAATCCAAAATTCACCTGAGTATGAAGCAGGGAAATAATCTATAAGAAATAAACAGAATAAAAGGTATGAAGAGGAAGTACCATTTACACCAGCAATGTTCCCCACTGTCTCCCAAACACCCACAAACTGGAAAAGGTCCATTTCCAGCTTCTGGAAGAGGCACTGGTTTTTCTCAGAGCACATATAACACAGTGCTCACAGAAAAGCCTTGGTTTTAATCAGCTGATTACAGAAACATTTGAAAGTAAAAGAAAGAAAGGAAAAAAAGGAGTGGTGAAGGATGCAAGGAAGAAAGGAGAAAGAAGAGAAGAATGTAAAACGAGTAAAGGAAGAAAGGAATAAGGATGAAAAGATCCAAGGGTCTTTTGCAAAGTAGAAGTATTTTGTGAATAATGCATTCCTCAAAGTAGATCAGAGTAGCTATACAAGGAAAACTTGATTTCAGCATATAGCAAAACAATGGTGTTTGTAGAAAGTGAAAACCAACTATGTACAAAGATACCACACATTTTGACCCGCTTTTACAACTACCTTTATGACCTGCAAGTTTGGTGGGTCTTGAGTTGTCACAACATAGAAAGCAGGAAAAGCTGTTATTTCAGAATATACCTGGAAAACTATAAAAGTGGAGAGCTTGCCTGCCTCTACAAAGTACAGGAAAAGCTATCTTACTAAGCATAAATCCTGGGATCCAGCAGAACTTGTACTACAGCAGAAAGGAAACCTTATACAAAGGCAGAATCTTAAAGAGAGCTCTGCTTCTCCAGCAAAATCAGAGGAGGTGTTCCGTAAGTAGGATGCTTCTCTTCTAACCCCTCCTCTTATTCCCCAGATGGTGAAAATGATGCTGTCCATGTAAAGCCCAGAGTTTTCAATTTAAAAGAAAAAAAAAAAAGAGACTCAGGAACCATGGAAAAACACCATTTCTTCTATTTCAAGGACTATGACTTGAAGTGAGTCATAGCTCTCTTCCACTACATTTATAGAGCAAACAGTAATTTCAATGTCTGTATACAGAGTGAAAGGCAATAGCCTGTTCTCTTCCACCTATTTCTGCCCTAGTCCAGAGAGAGGGAATATAGATCTCTTCTCTGTACCACCAGCATGACTGGGAGAAAGATTAGCTGGGGCTGACAGACACACTGAGTCATTCAGCAGTCTTAGTCCCTCTGCTACACCCTCTGCAGATGGAGCACAGTAGTGAGTGGGTGAGAATGGCTGACACCAGCAGCATGCATCCTACAGGCATTCACTCATTGGACCTTCCCTCAGCTGGCGCCTCTCCACAGTATGACATTTTGCAAAGACATAATGTACCCTTCCAGAGCCCTCAGAGTGTGCTCCCTTCCTCACCCTCCTTTGGCTTTCAAGAGCCATCACGTAGCTTAAAGTGTTTCATGAATGCAGCTTCCTTTACATCTGCTGGTGATGCAAAAACATCAACAACACCACAAAATCCTCTCTAATGTGGATTGCAGGAGCAGCAGCCAGAAACTGTTTTATTCTGTCAAAGCAAGGAGCATTTTGAAGAGGCAAAACCACATCAGCATAGAAATCAGTTAGGGTGAGAGTTAAAAGACAATAAAAATATCTTAGCTGCCTTCAGGATGGAAGTAAGTTGAGTTCACAACAAAAGCTAACAAGTTAGTAACAATCAAGGATTAAATTCTCATGATGGAGCCACAGCCCAGACCTCTACTTCATTACTTCCTTTGACAAAGATTTTGTGTTTTCTTACAGCTTCTTCTGGAATATCTAGTGCTTTAGAAAGTGAGAAATGGAATAGTGAACAAGACACTGTGAATCTTGCCTCTTCTGACAAATTCTGTGTTCCTGTCCTTCTGTGGAAAGATGACAGTTTTCCTGAGGGAGAGACTCTCTGCTCTGTAGAGAGAAAGTTTACACTTTTAGGCCTCAATAAAAGAGGAAAAGATCAGCCTATAAGAATGCCATTGAAATGAACAATAAAAAGACACAATAACAAATCCTTTAAGTTAAAGATATGGCAAGTGAAAACAGATACAGCATGTGAGAATAAGAAACATGAAGGAATCTTCATCTTATGACAGCTGCAGGTGAATGCTGGATAACTTGCCACTTCAAAGCAACTGAAACACACTAAAGGTAATGCCACTGCAATCACTGCTTTTAAAAAATAGAAAAAATAGTATTTTAACAGCTGTTATATTTTGAAATTGTGTTAGTTGGGCAAATAGTTTCTTCAACACATGATAGGTAGACCATACCAGATGTTTAGTAAGACTTTTGAAATGTGGGGAGCAAATGATAAATGGTTTATGTTCCCATTCTAAACATGTGGAAATTATAATTCCAGAAACATGAATGTTAAAATTCATTCCCTGAAAGTATTTCAGTTTGATATAGAACTGTGAGCAACTTCATCATTTACTCAAAACCCTGTTCTTTTGTTTATGTTTCAAATGATCCTCAGTCTCCAGCTGCCTCTCTGAGGCATATTTCTCAACACCTTAATACTACAGCAGTGGTGGCATGTTGGAGCCTTATTTGCCCTCGATCAGTCATGCTGCTCTAGGTTTTAGCAAAGCAGAGGTTATAATCATGGAGCAGACCTCAGTGCTATGAAACTTGCTGACAAATGAAGCTGTCAGTGAAAGTAATGATGAATGCCACATAGGCTTCAAAGATATCTTTCCACATAGTGTTGGCCCCAGATTCAGCTGATGTACTGCCACACAAACTGGGAAGATATATAGGCATTTTTTGATCTTGCCCTGTTTTCACTGGGAAAACCGTCACTGATTTCATCTTAACCTCTGGACTGAAAACAACACAAATATCACATGGAACAGAATGAGGATG
Organism: Clamator glandarius; assembly: GCA_033459285.1. NCBI lineage: Eukaryota > Metazoa > Chordata > Aves > Cuculiformes > Cuculidae > Clamator > Clamator glandarius. Next base: position 1,651,313 of record JAUNZM010000492.1, read on the forward strand.
TTTCATGCAGAAATATTTGTTGTTAGTCAAGCTTAGGGTATTGGATTCTCAAGTGGTCTAAAGCTGAAGCTGCTCTGAAGATTCCCTGAAGAGTTTCATTTTCTCATTATTATTTATTACTTTGAAGGCAGATCAGACAATATCCAGCACATCTGTTATCTCACCATTTTGATAGTTTAAGATTAATTGCTGTAATAATAGCCTGCGGTGCAAGTCAAGGCAAGAAATTTTGAGAGCTCAGTGTCTTCCATAAATCCACATATGGTTGCTTTTTATGTAACATATGTAAATGTTCTACATAAGCAGAATAAAGTTACAGTGTCCTTGGAGACCCAGCCTTCCTCAGCTTTCAGCTGGAATGGCAGCTTTTGCAGAAGTGCTGGTGGGACTCCAGACTCCACAAAAGGTGAAAGAGGAAAGGAAGATAGGAAAATTATGTTGTATTTGAAATCTCTCTCATCTTTCCTTGGGTAGAGGAAAGGGCTCTACCGCATTTCTGCTCTATGATAAGAGCTCATTTCTGCAAGCTCTCTCAAAAGCTGGGGCAGCATAACATTTGGGTGTAAAGGCAGCAGACCATGAATAGGGGCATGATGTAAGAGATTACTAGGTGAAGACCAGGTGCCTCCACAGCTTGCCAGAGTACAAAGCTGCTTGCCCTTTGGTGAGTTAAGAGAAAAGGGGACTATAGAAAGGCTTTATTTTCAGCTTTTGGTCAAGGGCACAGCATTCTGCTTCAGAAACTGTCAGCCTCTGGCCTGGACAGGCGCACACTCTCCTGAGTGGAAAACTGGTTGAATGGCCAGGCCCAGAGAGTGGTGCTTAACGGTGTTAAATCCAGCTGGAGGCCAGTGACAAGTGGGGTTCCCTAGGGCTCAATCCTGGGTCCAGTCGTGTTCAATGTCTTTATCAACAACCTGGATGAAGGCATCGAGTGCTCCCTTAGCAAGTTTGCAGACGACACTAAGCTGGATGGAAGTGTGGATCTGCTGGAGGGTTGGGAGGCTCTGCAAAGGGATCTGAACAGGCTGGACTGCTGGGTAGAGCCCAACGGCATGAGGTTTAACAAGGCCAAATGCTGGGTCCTGTATTTGGGGCACAACAACCCCATGCAGTGCTACAGACTAGGAGAAGTCTGTCTAGAAAGCTGCCAGGAGGAGAGGGACCTGGGGGTGTTGGTTGACAGTCGACTGAACATGAGCCAGCAGTGGCCCAGGTGGCCAAGAAGGCCAATGGCATCTTGGCTTGTATAAGAAATCGCATGACCAGCAGGTCCATGGAGGTTATTCTCCCTCTGTACTCAGCACTGGTGAGACCACTCCTTGAATCCTGTGTTCAGTTCTGTGCCCCTCACCACAAGAAGGATGTTAAGGCTCTGGAGCGAGTCCAGAGAAGAGCAACATAGCTGGTGAAGGGGCTGGAGAACAGGCCTTATGAGGAACAGCACTTCATCAGTCCAAGATCCAGGTTTGGTCAAGCACACAAATCAACAACATTTCTTTGTCCTGCACAAATAAGTCAGGAAGAGTCAGGGCCATCTGAGCAGTTTGGTGCCCAGCCAGGTTGCATTTTAATCCAGTTTTAAAGCAATGCTTCATGGAAATATTCAGAAGGTCTTCCCAAGAGCAACTGACCAGCAGGTCTTCCACTTACCCCTCATCTGTAGCACTCAATAGATCCTAGGGGCTTCTGTAATTTAATTATTCCTTGAGACCTAGATAGAAAAATATTTGTTACCCTAATCACTGAGCAGAGATTAAGAAGTAAATATGGCCTTCACAAACTGACTTTTTACATAGCACTTTATATTTGTTCTCTGTGTTCAAACATGGTGTAATATTTGAGACAGCAAATGATCAGAAAAATGAGTTGTTAATGTGGAAACAGTTGAATAATTTCACAACTTGCCTTCTAAGTACATGTCTTCTAAGTACAGTACACAGCTTAAACAAATCTAGTACAAAAAGTCTCAATTGTTTAAGCACACTGTCTCTGAACACAAAACAACAACAAGTAAAAAAGATAAATAGAGAGGATTTTGGATGATATCTCTTACTAAAAATTCTCCACCAGAATATAAGCAAAAAAATCTCAGGCAATAGTGTACCAATAGCAATATTAGAATTAATAGCATCATCTAGCTATTAATCTGTTAACTATTGTATTTTATTGAGTTCTCTTCACTTTTTCAGATAGCAAAAATAATATTCCTCCTTTATCCTCAGATCCTGAATTCAATTATTTTATATTATTTTAAGAGTCTAAACTACAAGGCAGGCATAGAATTCCCTGCAGTGGTTCTGGCAAGAGCAAGTTACAAACTGTTCATTTTGGTCTAGGCCATTAATTTATTTAGACAGGTAAACAGGCAGTGAAAATTCTATTATAGCTGCCTATTCTAGTGATTTGCTAGATTAGCTCTTTTGACACCTACTTAGAACAAAGATCAAGTTCTACTCATTAGAACCCTAGGGAAGGATCATTTATGATTAGGGTTTGGATTATTTTTGAAGCTTTATAAACTTCCCACATGGAAGGAAATAAAATTAAATTACTTAAATTTGTGTCTTTCCAATTTGGCAGGACTGCAGGCTTACATTGTATAATGAAACTCCTACCTACATATGCTGATAGAACTAAACTTACAGGATAGAATAATATATCTTTTATAACTGGAAGACAAAAGGCAATTTCTAAAAAGAGCGGCTGGAAAGTGAAGGAGGAACAGAAATGTAGGAATAGGAAGGCAGCTACCTTCTCCACCATAAATCTTAATACCTATTGACTTAAATGTGTTTGTATGTGTAAATCTAGAATAGCACAGAAAGAGCATGATTCACCCCTATAATATGAATGACCAGTAGCTATTCTTACAAAGCAAAGCCCTAGGCAGATTTCCATATTTGCTTGCAATCAAGTGCTGCACTCGATAGCCTACTGATTTCATGACAAGAGTACAGTTTCCGTCCTAAATTTGGGAATTATCGGTTATTGTATTTTTCAGGTGTGCCCAGTATCTTCTTACTTTCACATGGATAGTTCCCACTCCAAAACAAATGAAATTAGAATAAAATTATAAACCATTACTGAATATAGCATCTTAAAGGACAAGATCTTAGTCTTTTAATTAGGTAGGCAAACACATTCATAACTTTCTTTAAAAAATCTGCATCAGACACTGGTACAAAGGACTTAGTAGCGCCAGATTTCACTCAGGAAAAAGGCTTTTGGATGCAAAGGCAGAGACACTCCTACCTCCTGAGAGGGCTTTATTTTGCGAACATCACTGCCAGGGGCTGCAGTTCTTCCAGTCATGCCTGCTAGTGCCTTTGAGACAGCTCCTTTCAGAGCTGGTGTCTACTGGACATGACAGCATAAGTCTGTGCTTGGAAAACTCAGTTTGTATCTGCACTGCCTTTGGGATTACAGCTAGACTCTGTATTAAGCTAGACTTCTTACAGGACCTAGTAGTCATTCTATGAGTACTAAGATTACTTTAAGCAAAGCCACAGCTGTGCACTTGTACTGAAAGAAAGTGGAAGAAACACCATTACTTCTAGGAATTATTTAGCACCTTGCTTTCATTATCAGCAGATCCTTACATCTCCTTCCAAACCACCTTTTTGGGAAAGACTGAGAAGTTTCTTCTGCCATTGATAAATTGTCTACTTGTCTAGTAGCCCCTGCCTCAGCAGTATTCATTCATAATATCCTAAACTCAGATCAGTCATGGATATCTTTCAAATCCTTTACAAGCTAAGAAAGGGATAGATTATTTTCATTATTATAGTATAGATTTATGGCACCTGATTCTTCAAAATATAAGTCTGAGATAAAAATAGAGATTTGAAAATGAGTTACTGATTTAGAAGAATAACAAATATCCAAGTACATTTCTGTGTATGTGAAATGGAGCACACCACTAATTTCATAAAAGTAAAAATTTCTTCTGCTCGTTGAAGCACACATCTTTGCTTCTCCTTATGGCTCTCTACATCTATGTACCCTTTTTTCCCGGTGTGTATAGAGGTTGCCATTCAAGTAGACCGGCCACATGACGTCTCACCCATGCTGCACAGGACCAGTGGAAGTTCTCTGCAGAACCTTGGTCTGTATTGCAGTAACAGAGCTGCAAGTTCCTTCCTTCCCTCTCTTGCAGCAGAAAGCATGAGACTGCTGCTCTTGTATACACAGTTGCACAAGGCTGGGCCACAAGGGTCTCTTTTTTTGGGGTTTTTTTCCAGGCCTCTATTCCTAAACCTAGGTACAGCCCTTAGCTGACCCTTTCTGGCCCTTTCAGATATCGTTGCAGGATACAGGTTTCATGTGTGGAAGACGGGTTTCTTGTGAACTGTCTTTGGCCTTGCCAGCAGACACACGGGCTATCTTACACATAGTGTTGATGTACTCCTTTCTGGTTTTACCACAGTTATAAAAGTCCTGCATTTTGTTTACAGATACGCAGATATACCCTCCAACATATGTGTGTGCTTAAGGCAAACACATTTACAAAAACATATGCGGTATGTACCTACTTCAGTATAGACCATGTCAGAACAATTTTTTCCTCTAATGATTTCAGGCACTAACTCAAGTGCTCTGCTTCACAGTTATTACAGCTCAGCATAGGTAGGAGGACATGCACTGAGAACTGGGGGTCGTATAATGCCTTCTGTTGTAGTTTGAGGTAAATTAGAGTCAATTTTAAGACTAACTCACTTGCCGTAGGTAACTTCATTCTCTGGAAACTGACTGCATTTTTTTTGAGATGGCATTCTTCTCTAAAGTGATAGCACAGACTATTGATAGGCAACAGGTCAATGCTTACACTTAACCAACTCGAGCTGGTGGAAAACGAGACTCTCCTGCAAAGAGGGCTGAATAGGACAGGTGACTGTAAGCTTATCGACAGAATATTCCATCCCATATATGTCATACTTGGTATAAATTTGAGAGAGCTCTAGCGTCTCTCTCTCTTCTGCAAAGGCCAACATCCAGTGAGGACTTTGTTTGTCTAGTTGATCCCAGTCCCAGATCTGTGTGTTCCTGAATCCAGTTCATGAGTCCAGCTCCCTCCTAGCCATGGACCCATCCCATCATGTCTGCTCTGCAGCATTTGTAGTGACATATAGTCATCATGGGGTGGGGACATAATCTCATATATTTTTACATATTTTATTAATTTCTAATTATTTTCATAGTTATCATGAGCATTAGCATTGCATTAAAGCTGTAGTTCTAGTTTCCAGCCTCTAAGTCTTTTTCTTCTCATTTCCCTCTCCCCTTTCCTTGCAGCGTGGTGGAGGTGAAGGGGTTTTGGAGGCTCAACCACACAGATTTAGCTTCCAAATTTGGCCAGGTGGGGCTAGACCATGACACCTTCACAACAACTCTAAAAGAAATTTCCACTTTCAATTGCACCTTCCAAGTTGCACCCATTTAACCTTCTAATCGAATGCTACCTAGAGCGGTCAGTATGTGTTAACTGCTTTACCAACAGTGTTGTCAGAAATTTGCTAATGCACATTCAGTATTTGCTGCAGTGAAGTTCAGTTGGAATAAAAACAAACAATCAGACCAAAAGAAGAAAATCACCCCACTTTATTAAAAGACTTCTTTGAATCAAATTTTCTTTCACTGCCACAACCAGCTAGAATTTTATCTAATTTTCTCATAGTGACTTCCTCAGAGATTACATTTTCAGCCCAGGTGAAGTATGTCAACCAACTGCCATTCTCTTCGTGAGAAGAATTTATGGGGTAGGACAAGGACAAGATGCTAAATTTTTAGCTGATGCTTCTTTTTCCTCTCATAATCGTTTTAAGGTGCTCAACCTCCTCCCACATTCCCATTCTTTAAACTGGTGAAGAAATAGTTACCTTTTATTTAAACTGTTACCTTTTGTTAAATGCTTGCTGTCTTAAAAAACACATGAAGATATTCATGAAAGAGATCAAACTCTTTTTTTGTTTTGTTTTGACAAAGAACTAGAAAAATCTGAAGTTTGACTAAAGCTTCATAGCTTCCAAGTATGAAAAAACATAATCTAGGAAGAAACATTTTGAAACTCTAACGGAGAGTGGAGATTTATAGTGAATTATTGTGGCCTAAATGAATTTATGCCACCCCTGTATGCTGCTGTACTAGACATACTAGAAATTCCATAAGATCTGGAGTCAATTGTGTGCCACGATTGCTATTACTGATGTGTTTTTCTCAATTTCTTTGGCAGCAAAACACAGGCCACAATTTGCGTTCACTAGGTGGGTCATCCAGTACACCTGGAACAGAGAATCCAAGGTTGGAAACACAACTTGTCATGATCTGATCCAGATTGTACTAGAAAAGATTCACGTTCCAGAACACATGAAATACACTGGCATCATCATCATATAGGGCAACACAGCACAAGACATAATAAATAATAATAAATAATAATAAATAATTCAAATCCTTCCAAAAGCATGGTTTTGGTATAAAACAACAGAAGATGAAGGGACCTGTACAGAAGATCTATTTCCTAGAAATAAGATGTCAAGATGAATGCCATCAGATCCCATGGATGCGAGCAACAAAATAACAGCTATGTCTCCACCAACAAACGAAAAAGAAATACAAGCCATCTTGAGCACTGGGTGTTCCTGGAGAATGCATATGCCATATTACAGTCTGACTGTAAGTCCACTCCATCTTGTGACCTGAAAAAAGAACGATCTTCAATAGAGCCCTGAGCAACAACAAGTCTTTGAACAAATAAACATGAGTTTGTTCATGCAGTAGCCCTTGGGCCAGTGCAGGCACGACAAGCAATGAAAAATGTGCTTTACACTGCAGCCAGGGAGAATGGTATCTGTGGCAGAAAGCACTTGAGGTCAAGTCTTAGGATTTTGGAGCCAAGAATACAGAGTATCTGAGGCCCACTATGCTCCAATTTTAAAAAAGAGATATTGGCAGCATATGAAAGAGTTCAAGCTGTTTTGGAAGTATTTGGTACTGAGGTACAGCTCTTCTTACCACCCCAGCTGTTGGTGCTGGTACAGAGGGAAGTACTTCTCTAGACATCATGCAGTTGATGCTACAAGGAGCAAGTGGGTCACATTTGATTATGCAACAGATTCAAATAAGAAACCCCAGTGAGTCACCCCGGAGACTTGGAAGTGATCATGGACTGGCCAGAATGCCAAGATTTCAGAATGTTACCAGTGGAGGAGGTGGTATGTACTGAAGAGGCCGCACTGTATGATAAACTAGCACAAGATGAGAAACGATATGCCCTGTCCACTGATGGGTCCTGTCATGTTGTAGGAAAACATCAAAAGTGGAAAATTGCTGTGCAGAGTTCTACACAATGAGCTGCAGAAACCTCTGAGGGACAAAGTGAATAGAGTCAGTTTGAAGAGGCAACAGATATCCAGCTGGCCTTAGATACTGCTGAATGAGAAAAGTCACCAGTGCTGTATTTCTATACTGACTCATGGATGGTGGCCAATGACCTGTGGGACTGGCTAACGCAGTGAAAGCAGAACAACTGGCAGCACCCAGAAAACCCATCTGGTGTGTTCCATTGTGGCAAGACATTGCTGCATGGCTAAGAGAATCTGGTTGTAAAAGTACATCATGTAGATGACAACATATCTAAGAGTCAAGCTATCAAAGATCACCAAAATTTCTAGCAAGTTGATCAGGCTGCTAAGATTAAAGATGGTCCAGTAGGTCTAGACTGGCAAGATAGGTGTGAACTATTTTTAGTTTGGTGGGCCCATGACAACTCTGGCCATCAGGGAAGAGATGCAAATGGATCTGCTCATGACTGAGGGGTAGACCTAACCATGGATTCTATTGCACAGGTTATCCACAAACATGAACCATGCACTTTGATTAAGCAGGCCAAATGGTTAAAGCCTCCATGTTACGGTGGGCTGTAGCTGAAACATAAATATGGAGAGGCCTGGTATATTGATTATATCACAGTCCCACAAACCTGCCAAGGCAAGCACCATGTGCTTACAATGGTGGAATCAATAACTGAATGGGTGGAAACGTATTCTGTGCCCTGTTACACCATCTGTAACACTATCCTGGGTCTTGAAAAGCAAGTTTTATAGCTGCATGGCACTCCCAAAAGAACTGAGTCAGGCAACAGGACTCATCCTAAAGAGCCTTATACACACCTAGGCAAAAGAGCACAGCATTGAGGTGGTATATTAAATCCCTTATCATGCACCAGCCTCCTGTAAAATTGAACTATACAATGGGCTATTACAAACTACACTGACAAGTACTGGGACATTCAAAAACTGAGATGAACATTTAGCAAAAGCTACATGGTTAGTTAACAGCAGAGGGCCTCTCAGTCAAGCTGGCCCTGCTCAGTATAAATCAAGAAGCTCTCTTCATCTTCAGCTTCCACCCTGCTCCTGGTGCTCCTGCTCCCAGTGCCCAATTCCACTTTCCAGTTCCATGACCTTGTAGCACAGGCTATGACCTTTGCACCCGCTGGATCTGCTGTGTTCCTCACGTTTGTCATTTGGCAAACACTGCTGCTAGCACATGTTCCATGACCACTGCCAGGATGGCTGATTGTTTCTTTTTGTATATTTCCTTATTATTATAGTATTAGTAGTATTGTTATCTTTTTTATTATTGTTTTATTAAAACTGGTTTTATTTCAGCTCACAGGTCTTCCTTTCCTGATTCTTCCACCCTGGGGTTGGGGTTGTTGAGAAAGTAGCTGCCAATTGGTAAACTCTTGATTGAGGACTTAACTGGGATATGCTAAAAAGCTATCAGCAAAAACAAAAAATGTGCTACTACACAACATCTCTAGATGAACAACAGAAATGAAGATGTGTTATCATTTAATTTTTATTTCTCCCTTCCCCCTCAAATACAGCTTTCAAAACCCTGGACTCTATGTCACAATATCTGTTACTGTAGTAATGTGTCTCTGTATGACTTTGTAAATAGAATAATTTATGAAAATGTGTTTCTCAACTGCTCAGCTACTCTGCAAGCAAGCTTCTTAGTCTGAGCCATAACAACAAATATTGGAATTAAGAAATCCTGATCCTTAATACTGTTTTACCTTTTAACAGCCTATCTCACAGACACAGCTATGACTGTTTTTGTTGTAAACAGAAGTGTTTGGTATTCCCAATTATGTAATTACATTTGCTTTAGCCTCATTGCAGTTGAGGAGATTAACTCAAGAAGATAAGGAAATACTCCAGGGTCTTGGCACAAAATGTAGCTGAGGATGTGGAAAAAGCAAGCTCTTCTCTTAGGCAAACAGTGAAAGCACTGACTGGGAGGTAGTCTAGATCAATGACGTCAGCTCAGGATTATGAACTGTAGGAGCGACTGCTGGGTAGGCATGCCCTTAGGCAAAGGTGAAAATCTATTACTATTCCTCTAGACAATTGTGCATTGATCCTCATGATGGATATGTATGGTATTTCTACAGTTAGGCTGTAACCACAGGTAGTGTTTCTCAATTCATTAAACCCTATAAGACCTACAGCAGGGAGGAAAACATCAAACAGTGATCCGCAAAATGACCATAAAATAACAAGTGCACATGTTCTTGCAAGCATAAGCAAGCTGGCAAATTATTGGGAAAATAATTTTTAAAATTGCAGCATCATTTTTCTTTGATTAGAAATGAAAACCATGATGGCAGCACCACACCAATTGCTCCTTGTGTAATTAAATGAAAGTTTGATGGTCCTAGAATTTTAAAAGATCCAGACACTTCTGTGGAAAATAGAAGCAGATGATTATAATTATTAGTAGTAGCTAAACTGAATTCTCATCTTTCCACATAGCTCCCTGTGGTAAGGAGATCATCCACATAAAAAATTACTCTCAAAATTTTCCATGAGTTTCTCTGAGACTACAGTAGACCTCTGGCTACGGAAAAGGTACAGCGACGTGTGATACCATTTCAATACCTCTAGATTTTATCTATTTCCTGGTTTGAGAAGTTGTAACAAGATCTTATATGTCTGTCATCAAAAAATTTATTTGTTGATATACAAGAAGGTGTAAAGATAAATGAGATCCTCTTTTTCTAGAAGTGTATGTATTGTTTAACTCCTTGAAAGGAACACAGAAACAAAAGACTTAACATTTTAAGGGAGCTTACAAGAGAAATAATTCCTTTTTTTCACGTACCACACCTTTTTGATGAACCAGAAGAAAGATCTTTAAAATCTGCTCTTAGGAGAAGATGAAAGTAGCGAAGGTCTGAATTAACTAATAGAAGGTCAACGGCTTCCTCTGGCAATGTGGTATAAATCTAGAGTTCTCAAGAAATCCATGATTCTATGGGAAGTTTCAGATTAAACATCAGGAAATATTTCTTGACCAAAAGAATTAACAGTTGAAATACACTCATCTATTAAAAGGGGAGACCTACAGTTCATGTTGTTTACCCCTTCAGATTAATAGGCAATGAAAAAAAATAAAACTAAGAAAAGACTCAATGAAAAGAAATAAAAGTCTCCCCAAACTCCTACATGTCCTAAAGTATTTTAGAAGAAGCCATTGCCTTTTCCCCCTTTAGTGGAACAGGGTGAACCTTGGTAGAGTTGTTTCTGCTGTCTCCTGTGGGGGAATATTCTTTTTATGAAAGAGTTACAAACAGAACTCAAACTGAATCAATTTTCCTGTGATTTTCCTCTATCTAGATCTAAAATCTCACCATAATGTATGTGAAAATGCCAGTACATCTGTACTGTAACCTCCATGCTTAGGAGTATTCTCTGAATTTCTCATGTGCGAGTCATGAAAGCGTTAGCACAGAATCAATGAGAAAATAGCACTGGAAGAAGTCTCAGAGAAGTTAAATCCTTTTGTCCCAAGCTCAGAACCTCTTTCAAGGTTTTAAATCTATGTACTCATTGTGATCTATTAAACCAGACTTGTAAACTACTTGGAAACTGCTGTAAGGAAAAAGGAAAGTTTTTCTGTATGAAAGCACTGCAGATAACTCCAGGAGAGGGTTCGTGATCAGCACAGCTGCAAAGAGATTGAATACACATTGTCTTGACAGGCCATTGGTGAAGAAAAGACAGAATACCAAAAATTTCATGTATACTAAGCCCTGTTTACAGGCTTTTTTGCTTACTGCCCTCATTGTAGACATTGGTAATTTCCTAATGAAAAAATAAACGTATTTTTAAGGCCATATGTATAATTTTTATCTGTGTATGTTTTCATTACATTATTACTTCTGCACACCTCTTCAGCCTTTCCAGCTCCCTGCATACCCACAAGCCTCTATTTCCCTGATGGCTAGCAGCTTGCAGGAGAGGACTATTATTCAGGGTAGTCCCTCCTCTCTCTTTCAAAAAAAATAATTAGGTGCATCCTAAATCACCTCTGAAAAATATTACTCTTATTTCTTCTTAAAGCATTCAGGAAAAGATATTTCTTATCTTCCCTAGGTAGCTGCTTCTATTGATCATATTCTTAGTGTAAAAATTTGACCCAATATTTCACTAGGTCTTTTTTCTTATCTTTTGCTGGAAGTTACTTTTAACTTTCCCTCTGTAGGGGATATGTATAATGGTTTACTGCTGTCCCTTATGCAATTATTTTAGTTCTGGAAAACAGCTGCTGTTCATCAGCTCTTCAGCCTTATGTTTCTAAGATGAGCACAGTTAATTTACTCAACCTTCTCTCATATGTTCTGTTCCATAAATCTCTTACCACTCCTGGTGTTCCCTCCTGCACTTTCTACATTTGTAACAAGCATTCCTCTAGTCCTCTGCTTACACAGGGATTCAGTGCCCCAGCTCTGCCCTCATCATTGCACTGGAGTAGGGCATCATTTCCTCCCACATCTGACTTTTGGTATTTCTTTTAACAGACATTTTTATCCTAGGTGCCTTCCTTTCCTCCTTCTTCCCAAGAGCACAGCTGATACAGACTCTGCCTGTGACCTACTACTTCTCTGTTAAGAGTCTTTTCTTTGTTTACTTGATTTTTAATTTATTTTGGTCCTTAAACATAGTACATTTCATTTGTGGTTACTGGATTTCATCTTGCTGATAGTGTGCACTTTCTCCAGTTTATCAAAATCATATTTAATTTTAAACCCATTACCCATCATGATCACAGTCCCTCCCAACTCCAACCATCTGCATTAGCACAACGTTTCTATTCCATCATTTGAATCATTAAACAATATATCGTCTTTGTGTTACAATCAGCCCTCAGGACATCACTTGCATGTGATCTATCTGGACTTACGTAAAGCCTTTAACACAGTTCCCCACAACATCCTCCTCTCTAAATTGGAGAGATATGGATTTGATGGGTGGACTGTTCAGTGGAGAAGCAATTGTTTGGATGGTTGTATTCAGGGAAGAGTGGTCAATGACTCGAAATCTATATGGAGATCCGTAACAAGTGGTGTCCCTCAGGCGTCCTCCCTGACAATTCTATGTCATTCATCAATGATATAGAGTGAAATTGAGTGCACCCTCAGCACATTTGCAGAGAACAGCAAGCTGAGTAGTGCAGTTGTCAAACAAGAAGGACACAATGTCATCCAGAGGGACTTGGACAAGTTGGAGGAGTGGGCCTCTGTGAACCTTTTGAAGTTCAGCCACACCAAGTGCAAGGTCATACACTTGGCTTGGAGTAATCCACTATTTCAATATAAGATAGGGAATAACGTGATTGAGAGCTGCCCTGCTTGGCGATGCTCATTGATGAGAAGCTTTACATGTACATACACAGCCCAGAATGCCAACCGTATCCTGGGCTGCATCAAAAGAAGCATAGCCAGCAGGGAGAGGGAGGTGATTTTCCCTCTCTACTCCACTCTTGTAAGATCCCATCTGGAGTACTGTGTCCAGTTCTGGAATCCTGAATATAAGGAGGATATGGAACTTTTGGAACAGGTCCATAGGAGAGCCACAAAGAGGATCAGAGGTCTAGAGCACCTCTGCTCCACAACAGGCTGAGAATGTTGGGGCTGCTCAGCCTGGAGAAAAGAAGCCTCCAGAGAATCCTTGTAACAGCCTTCTGGTACCTGAAGGGGGAGGGACTTTTTACAATGGCATGTAGAGATAGGATGAGGGGGGATGGCTATTAATTAGAGTGGGGAAGATTTAGGTTAGACATTAGGAAGAATTTCTTCACAATGAGAGTGGTGAGGCACTGGCACGGGCTGCCCATGGAAGTTGTGGATGCTTCCTCCCTGGAAGTGTTCAAGGGCAAGTTGGACGGGGCCTTAAGAAGCCTGATCTAGTGGGAGGTGTCTATGCCTATGGCATGGAGGGTTGGAAATGGATGATCTTAAGGTCCCATCCAACCCAAATTATTCTATAATTCTGTGAGTCTAAGAGTGGCTGGAAAGCTGCCTGGCAGAGAAGGACCTGAGAATGTTTGTTGTCAGCTGGCTGAATGTGTGTCAGCAGTGTGCCCAGGTGGCCAAGAAGGCCAACAGCATCTTGGCCTGCATCAGAAAAAGCATGGTCAGCAGGACCAGGGAAGTCATTGTGTCCCTGTACATGGCATTGGTGAAGCTGCACCTTGAATACTGTGTTCAGGTTTGCACTCCTTGTTACAAGAAAGACATTGAGGTCCTGGAGCATGCCCAGAGAAAAGCAATGGAACTGGTGAAGGGGATGGAGTACAAGCCTTACAAGGAGCAGCTGAGGGAACTCATCTAGAGAAAAGGAGGCTAACGAGAGATCTTAATCCTGTCTACAGCTTCCTGAAAGGAGTTGTAGCGAGATGGCTGTTGGTGTCTTCTCCCAAGTGACAGGTGATAGGGTGAGAGGAAATGGCCTCAAGTTGTGCCAGAGGAGGTTCAGATTGGACTTTAGGAAAAATTTCTTCACCATAAGAGTTATCAGGCACTGGAACAGGCTGCCCAGGGAGGTGGTTGAGTCATCGCCCTGGAGGTATTTAATAGGTGGGTAGGTGAAGTGCTTCGGGATATGATTGAGCAGTGAACAGATAAAGTTGAAATTTATGATCTGAAAGATTATTTTCCTACCTAGTGATTCTAAAGTTCTATGATTCTATGACTTCAGTAATTTACCTCAGCCCCTAGCCTTAGCAGTATCAGAGCACAGAAACACAGCTGTCTCAGAAGTGTGTTTCTGTGCTTCTCTGTGGCTCCGATCATTTTGATTCAATTACAATTTGATGCATAGATAAGAAGTATCGGCAGGAATTGGCTTCTATTTCTGTCACTTATGACAGAACTGCTATTTGCTGCATTGTGTGCATGAAGCTTTATTGCAGTTCATTTTATGATGATCTAGGAGAAGCTTCATCAACAAAACAACTGAATTCCTGTTCCCTCTTCTTTCTTTATGATCTGAAAGAAAATTGGCACTTGATATGTCTAAAATAAGTTTCATAATGGCAGCGAAACTGCTTAAATACATTCAGTGTGCTGAAAATATCAGATAAATGGGAGGCTTGGCTCATGTTAACAAGCTTTGCACTTTTTGTGTTCTTTTCATCTACGACAAAATTCAACACTTACTAGCCATTAAGGTTGCATTGTGTAAATCAAAAATGCAGACAGATATTCTGAGAGAATTTTAATCATATAATCATTGTACAAGAAATTCAGATACTGTATGCTCAGATTTTTTTGAATTTTTTTCTCCCCTTAAGAAAACATGCACTAGAATTATAAGAGACAAGCTTTACTTACGCTTATCAAAACAGCAGTATTGAAGATGATAGAATTGATAGCATTACCATCAATCAGGGACAACACAAACCAAAAAGGTCATATCCTAAAGTAGTGAGAAAAGATATATATGGTGCAACGTTTTCAAATTCCAGAAATCTACAAATGATGATGGAGGTGATTGGAGCAACTATGTTACTGCAGTCTGCACAAGCAGGCACTGGATATGCTGCTCTGTAATTGCTGACATTCAGTACTAAACTTGCCTGAAATAAACATGGCAATTGTAATCTCCTACAGTTATTGTTTCTGGTTACCTGCATATTTAGATAGTCATCATGATGGTACATAGTATTGGCACCTCCTTCCCATGGACTTGCATCTTGTAGTGGCTATTCACTATTCCTGGACATTTCACAAAGAAAACTACAAAATAGGACCTTCAGAACAGCTCGGTCTAAATACAAGCCAAAAAAACCAGGAGGGGGAGCTGTAGTAGGACAGGAGGGGGCATACATGAGGTTGCTCAGCTCCATTTTTATCAGTTCATTACTGTATGGAAAATACAAAGGTGACATACTTGGATACACAACAAAGGGATGTAAATGAAAGAAGAAAGGTTGATGAATTTACATTTGCTTCACTGTCCCACTTTGAGTTATTTGTGGGTTTCTGAGCCTGCCAGTTTGTGATGGAGCTATTTCTGAAAAGTGGATTTCTAAAAATCAGAAACAAGAAAAAAACTCGTCTCACGCTAGCTGTGTCTGAAATTCAAACCAAACAGAAAGTAATTTTAGATTTGGTGAAATATAAGAGGAAAAAAAGAGAATCTTCTTCATGGTCTGAATTTCCAGGCTTCAGGAACTAGGAAAAAAAAAGCTCTCTCCAGAAAAATGCAAAACCAGAAAGCTGTTGAAATCCACAACTATACATTTTTCTGAATAAGCAAAAAGAGCCTGCCCTAGCTCATAAGATAGGCTATTTCCATACTTCTTTCAGGCAAATGAAAAAAATGTAGATAAGCTTTACAACTTTCTTGATTTTCAGAGCTTTCAATCTCTTCCCCTACAGGAAAGAGATCAGATATTTTTAAAATCTCAGGGAATAGGTAACTCTTGCAGCTTTTCTTCAGAGCAGTTAAAAGGCTGGCCACCTTATATAAGGTGACTTTCTAGCAAATCTTTGGCTGTTTGCTGAGCCGATGTACACAGTTTTCACAACTTTCCACCTGCATCAAAAGCAAGAGAGAACTTGTAGTATCTAAGCAATCTTTATGAGACAAACACATGCTAGGGATCAGAGGGACAGAAAACCAGAACCACTGGAACCCACTTCTGGCTATGAGTTTGCTGGGTTTCAGGTTTTCTATTCTGTAATGGTGCCTGATCTAGTGGGATGTCCCTAGGGTGTTGGAACTAGGTGATCTGTAAGATCCCTTCCAACCCTAAAAATTCTATGATTCTATGACTCTCTCCATCCTGACATCTAAGTATTTGTTAGTCTTAACTGATGAACCATTATAATATCCTAATACTATGACAGGCAAATATTATAAGAACCTGAAGAAGTGAAGTAGAAGTGACCCTGTCTCTTACAGTTTCAGAAGTTATATTTATTTCCTGCATTGACATGAGCAGTAATAAAAAGAGACATACTTTATCCTTCTCAAGAGTATACCTTCCTGGATTCCTGTCATAGCACTGCAACACGCCTTTATAGGACTGTTTTTAGCTAATGGCATGGGTTATGCCAGGTGTTTTGTCTTCATTTTCTTTAAACTGAATGATGTTTTATGATAAGGATTCCTAAGAAGTCTGCTCCCATTACAACAAATGTCACTGAACATTCACAAGTTACTCACTGCCCATTTGATCAGGCTATTGGCCTCTGGCTGTCTCATCTTTTGATAAATTAGCCATATGAAAATGTATGTTCTGATTCCTAGCGCATTTCTAGAAATACATCTCTGTCCAACTTTTCTGGTTAACATTCTCACATCTCATTTAGTAGCTTTATGAAAACTATGGGATTAAATAAGGAAGATTTTTCTCATGGAGATTATCTTTAGATCCTCCTTCTTTAATTCAGAACAAGCTCAAAGAAAGGCAAAAGTAGATAAAATTTACAAAACACACCTGAAATGAACACTCTGCTTTTTTTTGTGTATGTTATAATTTTTTCAAGAACCAGGGGGCTCCAAAACAAGGAAAATAGGTTGTATCGTATTTTTTAATTCCTGTTTTGTCTAAAATTCCTGGTTTAAGAACGAGATTGAAAGTCTATGTGAAAAGCTATCTTGCATTAAGAAATGTGCAGTAAATTCACAGTCCAACTTTTCCACTTGAGTCAGGCATATGTCGGCATTTCTTTAAAGTAGTCTCCAAAAACTGAGATTCTTCTAGTCTCTCTTTGCCTCAATGTGGAATCTGAATGAACTGGCATATCAGTGGTCAGTAGTTAAGAAACTTAACCAAAGTGTCTGCCCAGAAAATCATTGAGCAGATACTATCAGAAAGCTTTATAAATCACCATGGTCTTAATGAGCTGTGTGAGCTGACCTGGGAAGAGCCGGTCAGTCACAGTCTGCTTTTCTTGGCTCTTCAGTGTCTTCATTTGCTGGTCACAAAGGCAATGAGGTCACAGTCTTTTCTGTTTCCTTCAAGTAATGCCATTGACTGTAATCTCTGGCTTGTGATCAGTCTCAAATTTTACCTTTCACAACATGGAAAACGTAACATGTAGCTTTTCCTATTTTCTCTTTGAAAAGCATGTTTTCATATTATCTGTTGTATTCTTTCATGTATTGGTATCACAATTCATTTCACCTGATCATGACTGAGATACTGAGATGTGTAAGGAGCACAGAAAAATTTTCTTCAGTCCCAATTTGGGTAGATTGACTGATTGTAGGAAGATACTTGGAAGTGCAAGGAAGGCATTTGAGTCTAACAGTAGATGTCCTGGAGAACCAGGATTTATTTTTTCATTTTGTTTTACTGGGCTCACCATAAAGGAAAAAGGGGAAAAAAAACTATTCACAACATTTCAGTCCAAGTCTGGATGTGAATGGAAGTCTATTCCTAGACAACTTTTGCTTTGATTTCTGATTTCTATACAAAACTCTGTCATCGATGCTTTCACCATATGCTTCCAATCACTCATCCCAAGCTGGACTCAGAATTCCCCACACATGCCTGATGCAGCAAATCCTCCAGTTTAGATGCTGCTGTAGAACTTCAAACAAATTTTACTTCATTTGAATATATTTTCCATGTACATCGTGGATTCACTTGCCTCCGTAAAAGGAGACATTTGATTAGCAGTGGCACAATCCTAAGTCAAGCAGAGTGGCAGAACCCCCTTCCTACCAGCACTGAGTCAGGTGTCAGGTGATGGAGCAAGGTAAAGTTAAGGGACATCAGGTGTATACACATATGAGATTCCCTGGCACATCACGGAAATACATGCATCTCATCTCCAAATCCTTGCAGCTGCCAATGGGTCAAAAATCTGAGGGAAGACACAAGATCTTTCCACCATGGCAAGAAATCATGAGTTACTGCCACCTTATTCTTCCTCTCTTCTCTTTTCCCTTCCCAGTAGTACAGCCGTATCTGTGATCAATGATAATTTGCAAAGCCACGTTTTTGTCCATTCTGAAAACAAATCATCTTTTGTAAACTACTTAAAAGCAATCTTTTTTGTTGTCAGGAGAAAAGACAGACCCATGTGCCTAAAGTATTGGATAGAAACTCGATTTCACATTGAGTGCTTGGCTCTCATGTAGATTTACTGTGTAACTGTAAGGAATTCACTTATTAACTAACCATGAAGTTCGCATCTACTAGAGTAATCAGAAAAAAATATATAACAGGTTATTTCAGGCCTTAGATGTTTAGATTTTACAAAATAAAATCATCATTATGATATGCTGTTCAAGCAAGGACCACAATTAAAGCAGGAAGAAAAGAAATATGCTTGCTTTATTTTAACAATAAAGATGTCTTGTCTGTGCAACTGTGCAAGATGCAAACAATATGGAATTATTGTGAGTTCAAACATGTAATTTTCCTTGGAAAGAAAATTAAATTATTAGGTTAGCTTCATTAATGAAGAACAGAGGAGAAACAGAAAAGTAAAACTAGAATTATAAGAAAATTTTCAGAACAACTGTTTAATATGGCAGAATGTCATTAACTTAAGAAGTCAGCTTTTTCCTGGCACAAATGGTGTGCTGGTTGTATGACACATCACTCTCCTGGGTGAAAAACTGGTTGAATGACTGGGCCCAGAGGTTGGTGGTAAATGGAGTTAAATCCAGCTGGAGGCCAGTTACAAGTGGGGTTCCCTAGGGCTCAATCCTGGGTCCAGTCGTGTTCAATGTCTTTATCAACAACCTGGATGAAGGAATTGAGTCCTCCCTTAGCACGTTTGCAGATGACACCAAGCTGGGTGGAAGTGTCGATGTGCTGGAGGGTCGGGAGGCTCTGCAAAGGGATCTGAACAGGCTGGACTGCTGGGCTGAGACCAACGGCATGAGGTTTAACAAGGCCAAATGCCGGGTCCTGCACTTGGGGCACAACAACCCTAAGCAGAGCTACAGACTAGGAGAAGCCTGGCTGGAAAGCTGCCAAGAGGAGAAGGACCTGGGGGTGCTGGTTGACAGCCGATTGAACATGAGCCAGCAGTGTGCCCAGGTGGCCAAAAAGGCCAATGGCATCTTGGCTTGTATCAGGAACGGCGTAACCAGCAGGTCCAGGGAGGTTATTCTCCCCCTGTACTTGGCACTGGTGAGACCGCACCTCGAGTACTGTGTTCAGTTCTGGGCCCCTCACCACAAGAAGGATGTTGTGGCTCTGGAGTGAGTCCAGAGAAGAGCAACAAAGCTGGTGAAGGGGCTGGAGAACAAATCTTATGAGGAACGACTGGGAGAGCCGGGGCTGTTTATCCTGGAGAAGAGGAGGCTGAGGGGAGACCTTATTACTCTCTACAACTACCTGAAGGGAGGTTGTGGAGAGGAGGGAGCTGGCCTCTTCTCCCAAGTGACAGGGGACAGGACGAGAGGGAATGGCCTCAAGCTCCGCCAGGGGAGATTTAGGCTTGAGATTAGGAAAAAGTTCTTCACGGAGAGGGTGGTTAGGGATTGGAACAGTCTGCCAAGGCAGGTGGTTGAGTCACCGTCCCTGGAGGTGTTTAAGGTTAGGGTAGATGAGGTGCTTAGGAGCATGATTTAGGGATTGGTGGGAATGGTTGGACTCGACGATCCAGTGGGTCTCTTCCAACCCGGTTATTCTGTGATTCTGTGATTCTGTGATCAGTTAAATCAGAATGGTATGGCAGTTACCTCGTGATCTGGTATTCCATGTTTGCTTTTTACCACACTGCTGATGATGCAAGGGTTACAAAACCTGAACTCCCTTCTTGCTTTCCCATTCAGGGATCTGTATGGAGCTGCCAGGAGCAGTCTTTGATAGTTCCTCACTAATGCCAATTTTGTCTTTTTAGTTTCTGAATTCCCTTTACTTGGCCTGTCCAGTTTCACTGATGCACCAGTAGTCAGGGAAGCTCTACCATCAATATGAGTTTTCTTTCCAATACGCAGCCCTCTTTTTGTTCCATGCTGCAGTGAAGAACACTCAGCCACAGCACTCCTGTTGGCTTTTGAGAAGATGGGACAAAGTAATCTGTCTTTGGCCCATGAGAGGTCCTTGCACAATAGGGGTGATTTGGACCAGAGACTCCCCAGGAGTCCAGTCAATTCAGTAAAACCTTCTCTAGGTGCCAGCGTCAGAGCTGGGCTTTATGCAGCTCAGCTCTCCAATCTTTGCACCTATGGCCTATTCCTATACTCAGCAAGATGCACCTTCCCTGGAGGTGTTTAAGGCCAAGTTGGATGGGGCCTTGGGCAGCCTGATCCAGTGGGATGTGTCCCTGCCCATGGCGGGGAGGGGGGTGGAACTAGATGATCGTTAAGGTCCCTTCCAACCCAAACTATTCCGTGATTCTATGATTTATAATCACATTCCAGCCAACACAAGGGAAAATAAATGGGTCAGCAGAGAAACAGCAACAAAACCTCTCAAAGAAAAGGGGCCAAGTCTTCAACGAATGTATACTCTAGCTTCAGTGAAGTCAATAGATCTGTGCTGTGTATGCCAGCAGAAGATACAGTTCTGGATCTCTGCCACTACAAATGTGGGCACATGGTAAGCCTTCACATGACTGAGTTCTCTTTGTACATGAATGACTGTGTTAATCAAACTTCATATGAATAATTCATGAAGGAAAATTACAGATTTGCACTACTTATCTGTAGTTTTACCACCAGGCTTGTACTCAGCACACTGATACTATCAGTTTTAGAGATGTAAGTTAAACAAGGCAACATACTTCTCCTCTAAGAAGCAATTGTTTGGCTACATCTATTGTCTGCAATGTCTTTCTCACAAATTTGTTCATATTTGCTTGAATTTTGGCAACACAGTAAGGGACAAAAGACTGAGAATGAAGACAATGATGCCGGACCCAGATGACTGTCATAAAACCTTTCATGTGCAGAGATATTCAGCAAAGTACCTTCAGATGTCTCACTTGTGGCAGTGGTGCAGGTAGGTATGAAAGAGAGCAATATGCCACATCCTGCCAGCCTAGACATCTAACAGCCTTGATGGAAGTTGAAAGAACAAAGCCCAGAGGCTGGTCAGAGTTGACAATCCCCTTGCTAAGCATGAAAATACATGGCATGTCACTAGCAGAGACCCAGAACCAGATCCAGTGTTTAATCCCCACTGCTTTATTCCATTCCATTGGCTCATGGCAGTCATTAATACACTGGAGGTGCAATTTGATTCATGTGCATTTTTTAGTGTGGTGAAAACAACATATTGTCATCTGTGAGACATCTTTGTAAGTCTGTGAGACATCTTTTACAGTAAAGGTCACCTGTGACACAGGGCAAATCACAACAGTGCCCAGAGGGTTTCCTTTTTGCAAAAGAATCACTTATTTCACCCAGTTAATTACAGAATTCAGCTCAATTCTTACTACATGGGCTTTCAGACAAAATGCATTTTCCTTCCTTTTTAATTGCAGAGCATGCTATTCCTCTGGTATCCATTTCTTTTCTCCTCTTATATACTGTTACCACAGGTATCCATAAACCCCATCTCTAGCTATAAAAAGTTAGTATGCCTATTCTGAATTTTCAACTGCAGCCTTTTTGCTGTTTTTCTGTTGGAAAACATCGGTGTTTGTGAGTGTGTGATATAGCTTTAACCTATTAATCTGATGGTTTTGCTGTTTTGTTTTTTTTTTTTCTCTCTCTCTCTCTCAAGACCTTGGCTTTCTCAGCAATGGTCCAGTTCTTCAAAATAAATTAGTAATTTTGGACTCGTCATTTTACTGCTTTACATATCAGATACATCATCAATGCATCATTTTCTGAAAAAGCTCAGTATTTAGTTTTGGAAAATTGACTTTAAGGATAACCAGCCACTAATCCTCAGTTCTTATTTTACTTCCTAGCTTGCCAGCCACAAATCTCTTATTCAGAGAGAGAAAAAGTGCCTGGATTTGTTTCTTTAAAGACATATTGATTTACTCATCAAAGAAAAAAAAAAGAAGTGAATCAAGACAGGAGAAAAACAAGTATCAGCAATGAACCGTGAGGCAGATTATACTGAGCCTGTAAGGAAGGACTGGAATTGGGGCTTTACTAAAGTTAATCTATCACAGATTGATGAAGAACACCCTCATTATTGCCTACAGGAATTTTTCTAAAAGTATTTCTATTCAAAATTCAGATTTGAGAAGGAGGAGAAATTTGGTGAGTCATAAGGTTTTATCAATTTTGGCTGTGTATTTGCAGGATGATCTTATTTTCTCTTGCTTTGAATTAATGAAGAACTGAACTGTCCTTGGCAACAGCCTGTTAGGACTCTAAGATGTTCCTTTTTCATCTACAGTTTTTAGAAATCACTATCTATTTGCATTATTTAGGCAAATGAAATTAATGTATACTACTCCTTTTCAAAAATAACCTGCAGAGCCCTTTTTTTTATGTCTGGGTCTGTACATTGAAGAACCTAGACTACCAATCATCAGGAAAAGCAGAAGTGTCTGCCTGAGTCTGACCTTCAAAGAAGAGCCACTGGTCAGACATCGCCATCCTTTCCCTCCAGTTGCAAAGTTGATATTCTACAAGGCAGAATATCAGTGACAACAGATATCATCAGAGACATGAGTATTAGAAAAATGCTGTGCAATAGCCAGAGGATTTAATCCCAAACAAACAGACCTGGGAAACCAACTGACATATCGTTTCCAGAAGAATCAGTAGGAAGCTGAGATGTGTCCGAAGCAGACATTCTGAGCATTAATAGATAATCTCCTACCTGCAGCTGTCAAATCAGGATCCAATCAGGAAACAAGGGTGCCCAGAAGAAACTCACATGAGAACTTCTCAGAACAGGGCAGGGTACAGAAAGCAAAGGGCCTATGAAGGAAATGGAAAATTGGCAGAAGTGGAAAAGATTTGGGGTTTGTCCTGCAAGCCAGAGTTTTTGCAAGAACAATGAAGGAATGAACTTTCTTCACAATTTTCAAGAAAGACAATGATGGTGATTATCTGTGAAGGTAATGCAACAGCTTATGAACCAAATCTTTTTTAAGGATCTAGTCTCTCTCAGCTACCTTCATTAACAACTTCAAAAAAAGCAATGCTAATGATAAATGCTCTCTTAAACCAGCTTCAGGTTTCTGAGATCCAAGTTAGAATAATTAAAGGACCCTTAAAACATTTTATTTGCATCTTAGTATCAGAATACCTTGACCAACTTAGATCTTCAGGTAATTACCATAGATTATACCAAGAACTTTTTTTGACTATAAATATTCTAAATAGAATACTCCAGCTTTAAAACAAGTTTAGTTCTTCCCACAGAAATACCTGGCTCAACAGATTAAAAAAACTTCATGCATAGAAGCATAAACTAGTTTATCATATTCAGAAAGTTATATTAAGAATCAAGTTATGTTCAGAATCTTACATGTTAATATGTTATAATATATATAAATAAAATGTATTAGTTTCTATCACCTGATGCTTTTATATTACTGAACTAGCAGAAGCCAAATAAAGCATTACAATGATCCCCATACCTACAGATAAATGAAATGTCTGCAAAGAATGGCCCCTGTTATCAGGAAGCAGTAGCAATACATATTCTCTTCCTTTCTAATTAACAACAATAAAATAAAGGCCAGCTAGTGAGTCAAAGCTCTATGCAGATTATAACATAATAAGTTTCCAAACTCCCTTGTTTTATAGTTTAGAAGAGAAAAACTGAGAAATCTTGCATAAAATCAGAAAGGAAATAAAAAATCAATGCAAACAAACTACACAAGTGGCTCTTCTAAAGTCCACCTCAAACTTTCACTCCATAACTGATCACAATGTTTACAGTAACTAAAACAATTTTAAAAGATGCCAAAATCCTATGCCCTGTATAGAGAAGCAGAAACAGACCATGACTCAAGGCTTTTGAAAATCCCTCTTCTGAACATCTCCTGCTATGTGGGATAAAAGGATGGTTGAAGTCATCAGGAGTATTCATCTTCCGAGTTACGCACACAGATAAGCACGTGAGTGAACTGAGACTTTACAGCCTAGCCACAATAAAATTAACCCTGATTGGTATTTTTTTTCTATTAAATAGACATAAATCTGTCTATTTCAGAAGCTGTAAAAGCTAAATTTACTCAAATAATAAAGGTGAACCTGACTCACAAAAAAAGAGGCAAACTTATACAGTGCATATATTTAAGAGATTAAAACTCTAATTCCAGCACTGAGAAAGTCTAATCCACTTGTCAAACAGTAACCCTTCCAAGAGTATCTGAACATGTGGTTAGAAAAGTACCAATTACATTCAGGCTGGATAGAAATAGAACATTTAACAAATACACAGGTTTCATGTAAAAAGCATGCAGGTTTCCTCTTATTTCCTTGAAAGTGGGATCAGATTCACATCAGAGTCAGAACAATAACACTTGTCCATCCCAGGAGTCTGCTTCTAGCCACCAGGGCCTTCCTAAACCAACAGAAAGAAACTACACAAGATGGCCAGCTGCATCAGTGCTTTTAAGTGTATCCTCCTGTTCCTACGGGCATTCCTTTCTTGTTTTTGCTGTCTTTCCCTAGGAGGTAAAACCCCATGTCTTCTTATGGTCACCATGACCAAGACTACTCTCTACTCATACTTAATTGCCTTGCCAAAGTCAAAGAATACATCATTCACTGCTCTTTCCTTGTCACCAAAGCCAAGCACCTCAGCAGAAAAAAAGGTAGTCAGGGTGATCCAGTACGATTTCCCTTGTATTTCCAGACTTGCTCTTGCCTACAACTACTTGTTGTTACCAAGCTTGAAGAAAAATATCAGTATTCCAGCTACCTTGGATGGTAGTATCTTTTTTTATTTTTCTTTCTGCTTTTTTTTTTTGGTGTTTCATTTTCTTTTTGATGATGTGCCAGTGTATTCTTTCAGTATTTCATCTTCATTCTTGAATTTGTGTGGCGAATTCCATTTTCGGATTAGGTGCTGAATGCCATCCCTCAGCTGAAGGTAACTCAGAGAGAATGCATAGGCCTGCTTTAAAAGTGAAATGTTAGAGTTTGGAAAATGAAAAGGAAAAAAAAGTCTTCTAATATAAGACCACTACATAACTTTCATAACTAGGATCTCCATCCATAAAGTGGCAGAAATTAATTACAAAACCTTTTAGTATAAAAACAAACAAACAAACAACAACATGTACACACACACAAAACTGAAACTCTAACTCTTTCTAGCCCCAAATACTCATTCTTCTCTGTACTAAGTCCCAGAAGCTCTGATGTTTTAGGATCTTAATGTTATTCATCTGTTACGAGTCTCTAAAAGCCAATATCAACACTCTTCATCTGGATGTCTGAAATTTGACATTCAATTACAAACCTCTTAACCATAGGAAGGGATCCTATAAATTTCAGAAGTTCTTATGGGGAAAAAGGAAAGATCTCTCATGGTTTAAGTATTTAACAGTAAATTCAAGTGCTGTATCTTCAAAATCCCAGGTGTGTAAACTTTTATTCTAACCTCTAAGATTCAGGTTTTCTGGTCTTACAACAAATCCTAAAAGCATAAAGTAAGTGTAACGTGTAGATCAGTGTGATGTTAGCATCTGTAGCTCTTCTGTTGCTGCTGAAGCACCATCCTTACAAATCATACTGCAGCAGAGTCACCATTCCTCTCATTAATTGGCCTGTTATATAGGTCTGCCCAGATTAAGCAACCCAATATCCACTATTGCCGTTCTACAATGAGGGAGGAAAAATATCTTGGCGATGAAAATTTGACTAACACATATCTGGTATTTGTCAGTGTCATGAAAGTGACGGAAAAATCATCTACTGGGGATACTAGAAAACTGTTATGCAGAACCTCATTTCAGACTTTTTAATCATGCACAAGTGACAGTAACTCAGGATCTGAGAGCTGAATAAGAACCTCAGGCACCTTTAGGAATTTGATCCTCAGCTCCTTAAATGACCCAGTCTAAGGAGTTCTTCTAGAAGTCCCTCCTTAAAAATAACAAGGAATGGGGAAAACACTTTCAATCCATGCAATTTTTCCATTGCAGAAAAGGCCCCTCTGATGTAAAGATCATTAAACAAAAAGAGGAGCAAAGAGGCAATGAGAAAAACAGGAAAACTACTGGAATCTTAAAGACAACTGAGACAGCATGGAGAAAATTGCTTCGATAAGCCCAACTATGTCCCAGAATAGGCTACAAATAAATAGCACTTATATCAGGAATCCATTCTTTTGCCATTTTTTAAGTCAATAGGCTTGGGATTGATTTTGCTCGTGTTCTTTTATGTCTAAACACAATGTGTTAGTAGACTAAAAATATATTTTATATTATATATTTCAGATACAAAAATACTCCAGAACTTTTCAGGCACATTTCACACAGCTGCAAAAATTCGGTGAGCACATACTCATCTGTGCAACTTCCCTCTCATGTCACTTGGAGTAGAATTACTAACTTGCTTAATGTTTGCAGAGTGGCAGAAAGTTGATACTTGGATTTCAGTCCAAATAGAAAAAGAAACATTACTATCTGAGGGGTGACAATTGAGAGGGCAGAAGATTTTAAGGCTAAGTGCCAAAAGATCTCAAGCTGCAGAAATGCAGATAATAACAGAACACGTGCAAAAAGAAAAAGAAATAGAAGAGAAGGAAACTATAGACTGACAAGTCCAGCTATACCAAGTCTCTATTGTGTTTTTAAAATACATACAGATATACTTTCTCTTAAGTAAGAAAATATTTGACTACCATCAACTCACAAGGTGCTACTGAGTTCACAAGACCTGGGGTAAGAGGTCTGAAATGCCTGTGCATACTGGGAATGATTGATTGATTGATTGATTGATTCACCTTCTTATGTTACATCACTGGTCTTATTTCTGTCACTGAACTCAAAATTCTACATGTCATGTTCATACCTGTAGATGTGAAGAACTTTGAGAACACAGAAGACCTTAGCAGCAGGAGATAAAAGCATAGCCATCAGCAAATAGAAGAATGATCTATTTAATTTCTATGTGAAATATACAAAAATAAATGTATCAGAGGATGAGTAAGATTTTTATTCCTTCAATTTTTAGTCTTGCCTTCCACTGAGGAAGTGTCATGCAGAACTTAATAAGTGTAGAACCAAAAAGATTCTATAGAAATTAAATAAGTTCTGAAAAAGCAGGTTTAGACATATTTGTGGTTTTTTTAACATAACCTTCCATTGGGTGACATGAGCACCTATGAAGACAGAAGGCTGATTCAATCAGACAACTGTTAATTTCACCAGTGAGGCATATGAGTACCCAGCTCATCCTCAGCATCAAGGGCCCTGCCTTCCCCAAAAACAACATCTATTATCCATGATGTTACTGTCTACCCTATGAAAACCCACAGTAAGAATACAGTTGGCTTCTGAATTCCCAAAAAAAAAAATTTATCTTTTCTAAACATCTGAATTTCACATGGGCATAATATACACTCCCATTTTATATATAACTTTTGACTTAATTAGAAAGCTGCCCTTTATCTAACATGAAGAAAAATGGCATTTAAAGCACCTCTAACTCATTTAGCTTTCTGTTCATTCATTAGCTGTACACATTTCTCACCTGTATTTTTCATTATTCACAGAAAGTCTATTTTTATGAGAGTATTTTGACAACTTTTTAACTGCAAATGTTCGCTGATTTTCTGGCAGTCCTCTGCAGAATTTTTATCAGGATATGCTTCCCTGGCATAGCACCAATAGAACTCAATATTTGCTCTTCCAGCAGTTTAACTCAGTATATGAATGTCTTTTAAGGGTGCTTTAAAAACTGCCCAGTCCTCAGCAGGTGCTGTTGATTTGTACAACCACATTGACCTCATTGGAGCAACTGCAAATAATACGTCATGGACTTTCCACACCTTGCTTAACATTCCACCAGGAGTCTGCTGTTAATACTAGTTAGTTGATTTGATTGCAAGGCCCTCTGTTGAGATAATGTGGTCTGTTCAGCATGACTAAATAGTTACTACACTCATACACTTATTCCTCCCACAACTGATGACTTCTTGCTGGAACAGTCAAAGACAGGCCAATTTCTACTGAATGCCTACTGGTTTTATACTCATAAACTCATTAAGTCTAATATTATAGCAACATATTATTCATCTGTATCCAAGCTCACTTCAAACACAAGTTAAGAAACTTAACCATAGTGTCTGCCCTGAAAAGTGTTGAACAGATAACTGCCAGAAAGCTTCCTAAATCACCATGGCCTAAATAAGCCTTGTGAGCTGACCTTGGAAAAGCAGGCTAATCACACTCTTTGCTTTTCTTGACTCTTCAGTGTCTTCAATTTGGTGTTTACAAAGCCACATGGTCACAGTCTTTTCTTGGTTTTCTTCAAGTAAAGCCATTGATCACAGTCTCTGGCTCCTGTCAACTTCTCAAACTAGACCTTTCTCAACTGCAGAAACTGCAACGTTACTTGCTTTACAAATGTAGTTTTTTGTTTAAAATACTGCCAACGTGTATCCTAATTATTCACAGATTATAGTTATGATTCTGCTGTTTAATGCAAGAGCAGTAACACAGACATCTCAGTCTCAAGTTATGCGTATTAGATCCTGTTCCAAATTTGCTACAAGGCTCTCAGAAAAATGAAAGGATTGAGCAAGGAACAAATAGCACTGTTTTAAATAAATTTGTGATTTTTTTTTTTAAACTACTTTTTAAAGTCAATCTGCAGAACTATATAAAAGCATGCATATTTTAGTCTTTTTAGAGCTTACTTTAGATTAAGATTGTTTCCCTGGGTGTTTGGCACTATTATAACTAAAACAGTTGCTATATTAGACTAAAGAGATTCAACTTCTCCCTGTAGAGAGGTTTACTCTCTTGACAAACTTGCAGTGCTCTAAATCAGCTCTGGGTTGTTCACGATGCAGGGACAGAACATCTAGCCCAATAATTTTGAGACTTTTATTATAATTATAGTTCACCACCAAATAATTCACAACGGCCTTTGTGAATCTCTCTTTTTTTTTTTCTGTTCTGCAATCAGCCCATGCTTTTTTTCTGGAATAATTGTTGTTCCCCAAATTATTTGTCAAATGCAGTCTCAGCTGGTAGATATATCAAAAGCATCTTCTTGCAGGTAGTTGGTAGACAGAATTCGTATGCATGATAGGTTTCATCAGGCAAACAGGGCTCAGGACAACTTTCTTATTCTAGTAATTGCAAAACTATAACCGCAAGACAAGGATTTGAGTCAGAACTCATTCATTTAATTGATCAGATAGGTATTTATTTGAGTGACTTAAGGAATTTTACCTTCTTTAGTCTTTCCGCTTTGAAAATACGTAGCACAATCATGCAGCTTCCATCCAGTCAGTATAGTTTAGGACTCTTATCAGGCCTGAACTGATGAAATATTTATTTTTTACAAATATATTCAAAGAATCCATTGTTCTTATGGAATTTCTTCATCCTAACTTGTTAGGATATCTAGAGAAATAAAGCAAACCCAGGATAAAATATTGAATATGTACGTCTAAAGAGTTATAGGGGACAAAAGAGACAGACTTTACTCAGCTGGTGTAGCTGACTCTGCTATACAAAACTGAGTGAACTGCTGTAAACAAACCATTGGCATAATCAAAACCAGAAAGGTTTCCTTTAAAACCAGTATCAGCAGAAAGCACCTACCATTTTTGGTAGACTCAGATTATATGTCATGGTGTTGGATTTCCTTCATTCACTTTTCTCCATTCCAAAACACTTACAAGTCACTTATTAGAAAGAAATTTTCCCTAACCCACATCAGATAATTTTTATCTTTTTTTTTTCAGTGGATGCATTTCTGGTTTTGTCTTCTCCATTTCTTCCACTCCTAGCAAAACCAAGTATTTATGTAGCCCCATCTTACTGTTCCATGTGAGATATCCCCCAGAACTGAGTAATGCTTTTGGACATTCAGGTAATGTGTGAGGCTAAGCTACAGTTCTGCTTTACCCCCTACATATTTATTCAGCTTTTGTTAATGCATATTTTGTGTGCATGTGGGAAACAATTTAGTTTGCTATTGAAGATGACTCCTCCATGGCAAAAATTACTCTGAGACACTAGAACATCTTTCTCATTTATACTGAAATTTATCAGCTAAAATAACATCTTTCCAAGTGGTGTTCCCAAAGAGCTTTCTGTTGTCTGCAGAAGAAGTCTGAAGTAGGAGACACTGAGCACTTCAAATATGATCTACATTCCAAACACCCTCCAAAATTTTCATTTCTCATCAGCATTTGTCAGCTATAAAAATTCTTCTGCCATTAAAGTTAGGAGCAGCCAATATCCAGAATGCCAGCTGTGAAGGTCACTGACATACTAGCAGAAACGCCTTGCTTGCTCCCCTTGTGTAGTGCTGAGGTCAATTTGCCAGGGGCAAGCAGTACACAAATTCAGCAGCAGTAGCATTTGGCCTTCAGTGGTGTGTCAGAATCTTATTATGAAAACTGAGTAAAAAAGAGAGTGCAATTTTGTTTCTTTAGAAGAAATTGAGAGAACTGTCTAAGCTCAGGGAGCCAGTGCACCCTGCAATTTCTTCTTTATTCCTAGAGGCATGTGTCATCAATAACATATTCCCTTTCTCTCTCCACCAGCTCACTTATAGAAGCTGCTCCACTGCAGAAATTACCAGGACAAGATAACTGTTTTCTTCTGGAGGCTTCTCATCTAAACTTTCTGTGGTCACATAAGCCCAACCAACTTCTTACATAACAATCCTTTTAAAATACAGAAGGCAGGAAGGCAGGCTATCTGAAGAGCCTTATGTAACAACCTGCCCTTCAACTGCACGAGGCTGCATTGCCTTCCTTTTAAGTACTTCAGATAAAAGACAAAAATGCATTTATTGCCACAACTTGCTGACAAGGGATAGGAGCATGCAAGGCTTCAGTCAAAATTAAAAAGTCACATTCAACATGTTATGACTATGTCCCTATTTTTGATGGTTTGGAGCCTTTCCTGGAGATTTACACAACAGTGATTAGCCATACCATCTGTAAGGGTTACAGATGACATTTACTTTTACTCCAGGCTGCAAATAAGAGAGAAAAACCTTGACTTTCTTCCTACTTATAACAGAGCTCTTAGGTGTTTAAAGCAGCTTGTCAAAAGGATGTTTCAAGAATCTCTGGTGGTGCAAAAGTGGTGCTCTGTTTTCTCAGAGATGTTTCCTTCCCAGTAACACCCTTCTGTCCTCCTGTGACAGGCTAGATTTGATAGCAAGAAATTGAAACTCAGTAAGGACTCATGGAGTGTATAGTAGAGCTGGAAACCACATCACAATTTCAAAGCCCAGGATTACATCAGAAAACCTGAGCTATCTTTACCTTTTATTTACATAGGATATACCTATAAACTGTCATCCAGTACCACATTATACATACTTGAGCTTATTCCAAGACAACCTGTTTGTACAAAGGGAATAATTTGACAATGGCATTAGCACTTGGGAACTTCATCGGTACATGGTTAAAGAGAACTTGTGTTTTTAAACATAGCATTTATAAATATCAGGCTCATTTGTATTGAGCAGATGTGTAAATTTTTCAGTCTGAGCTTGCTTATGGAAAATGATGAAAAAGATTTGTCATAAGTACACATCTGATTTAACTATTGCTTCTTCTGCACTGTATAACCAGGAAAGCATCCAACATCACATTACTTAACAACACCCTGGAACAGAACGCAAGCATCCAGTTCATCTATTTCCTTCTAAAACCACGACCTTGGGTGAATGCCATTCTCACTTGTACTTCATCTCATGTGTCAGCATTTTACAGGCATTTCCCTTCTGCCAATGTATTCTCCTATGTAAGCCTAATCCTGCCAAATTTCAGCATTATTTAAGCCTTTTAAGACATTTACTTGCATCATGTATTTTTTTCCTGATATAATTTTGAGGAGGACTTAGTTGTAATTTAGACTTTATTGTGGATTATACCCCTGCTGGACAGCCTGCTCTTGAGCTCAGATAGATAGGAACAAACTGCTGAATACCTCCTTGATACAGAAAATCTTTTGTCTATTAATACACATGCCTTTTCTAGGGTACTTGACTCAGAAAGATGGATTGGATTGTACTGCTGACACCTAGGACATCGCATACTGAAGCAAAGTGTGTGATCTCTCCCAGGGTTTCCCCACGTCTTTAACTCAGCACTATGCCTAGGCACAACAGAGCAGGTTTTGGTTTCATTTCATTTTGGGTTTTTTGACAGTATGGCACGTCTTGAAGAACATTTCAACAAGAAGCGTCTTAAATGTGACATTATTTGTCGCACACACATTTATACTATGCATGCCAGTGAGTTGTGCAGAAAAAAGCAAGTAATTGGTAAGGCCAGCAGCCTGCTGCTCAATATTACAGCCAAGCAGAGCTCAATCAACAGGTGTAGATACTATATCTGCCTGAGGGCTGGAAAGCATACTGTGCAAACACAGACTGCAAGGAGGTTTCTACTTCTGATGAAAGCTAGGGAGGGAGATCTGCATGATGTCTGGATCTTCACAGGGACTCACATCCCTTTCAGGGTGGCATCCCTCAGATGCACCCTGGACAAGCTGCATCTTCTACTAGACAGCTTCAGGCAGTGTCCAAAGTTGTCAGCAAGCCTACAGACTTTCAGGAACGCAGTCATTGTGACTGCAGCTGGAAAGATGACTCCTGCACAAATCAGATTCACTTGTACCACAAATCCCTGTTAAAGCCAATTATTTGAGGAAGGTCATCCCAGTGCTTTGAGTAAGGGTTTAAAAAATCAGTTCTTTAAACAGCAAATAGAAGGGATAAGCCCACTCTGCCTCTGCATGTCTCAGAAGAGATGAGGCAGTTTGCCAATTTTGCAGCCCTCAGTAAACTTGACAGAATTGTTTAGCTGGACAAATTGGGTGAGTTATCTCTTACACAGATGCTGTTGTGGCCTTTCCTCAGTTTGCTTATTCAGTCTTTTCCTGTTTTTTACACCACCTTTATAATTTAACTTCGATAAGCACCCATGATTTTTTACTCCTACTCTTCCCCTTTTAACCTAACCTCTAAGTCTGAGGGAGCAGGAGGGAATGAACAGTAAAAAACATGTGATCTTGCCAGGGTCATGCAGCATGGGGTGCCCTCCTAACCTTATAGAAACTGAAGAATTTGCCTGAAATGTAAACAGTCTTTATTCATCTTTATTGAGCATTGACACCAAGTGGCCTTTTGAAGCCAATCAAAACAGTTCAAAGCTTGCACACAGCCTATAATCATTTTATACTCACAACAGAAGTGTGGCAGAAAAGATATAATGCAGAAGGCACCACAATGCCGGAAAAGTGGCATGGATATTTTTTTCAAAACTATGGGTTTGCTCTGTGCAAGATCTGTTGCTACTCAAATGACACTGATATTGGTGACAATTTTGACACTCACTTCAAACAGCCTTTTCTCTTTCTTCTCCTTCCACATGCCAAAATTTTCACAGGAACAAAAGTGTCTTTCTGGAATAAAAAAGCAAATACCTGCTGCTGGGAAATTTGTATTAAATCCAGCCTGGTCCTACAGAAGTCCATGAAATGGCATTGTGTTTTTATGTGGGAATATATTGAGAATGGCCATGGATAAAGGATCTATACTACCTAGAAGAAAAAACTGGGAGAGTAACTGCAAAAAGTCAGAAAAAAAATAAATCAATGCACTCATAGTAGTGACATACAGCACATGCACACATTGCCCTAGGAACTGCTTCCACGCTTCTCTGCTCAGGACTTGTCAGCTCAGAGAAGCTGGCCTGCAGAGGGGGTGGCTTCTTCCTCAACAACTCTCAGTGGATACTGGGATAACATATTCCTGGCAAATATATGGTGCTTTTTTTTTGTTAGAGATGAAGGGACCCTGGCCAGATGTCTTCTGTACCTTCAGGTTTGGAGTAGCCAGATAGCTCTTCCCTGTGTAGTTGGCTCCACCGGATTTTGACTCCAAGACTCAAGAGAAGACTTTATATTCAGCTAACCACTGGATTTCCAGATAACTATCCCCCTGAAATTAAGATCTTCTAAAGTCTGTCTGTGCCATTTGTTGTGATGCTGTAAGTAGAGCTGGGATTATTCCTATCTACTGGTGGTGTTCTCATCACCATCTTATCAACTATGAAAGAACAACTATGAAAGAACAACACAGGAGACATAAAAACAGAACAGAAAAGATTTAAAAATAAAAACAACGAGCAATGACTGAAACTTCAGGTAGTTACAGTCAGAAGCTTAGTACTCAACTGAGTCATTTGGTACCTCTCTACCAGCTGCAGGTCTGCTCAGGATTAATGTATCTCAAAGGTGAGAACAACAGGGAACACTATATAAGGACCTGCAATGAGAAAAACATAACTAAGTGTCAAACTCAAAATACACGGCATGAACAAAATAAATGGCAAATGGGGATCTTACAGCAGTTTTATAGCTACTTGTTGAGGAAGATATATACCACCACCTCAGAAAAGAAGCAATAAAAACAATCAATCAGATCACTTACATTAACAGAGAAAGTGGTACTTTCACCTGCAACAAAGCTCTTCCTTCGCCATTGAGGCACTGGAAACGGGTCTCATAGTAAGAGTATACTCATGCCTATATAGTTCCAGTGGTGTAAAGAAGCTGCAACTGAATACTAGTC
Organism: Clamator glandarius; assembly: GCA_033459285.1. NCBI lineage: Eukaryota > Metazoa > Chordata > Aves > Cuculiformes > Cuculidae > Clamator > Clamator glandarius. The sequence goes on from JAUNZM010000492.1 coordinate 1,686,295, forward strand.
ACTTACTTTTTTTACGTTTATAGGTACCTGGATGTCTTGAGATCTTCCCATGGTAGCATCAGTTTCAGAGAGGGGACTATCAAAATCAGAGGTGTCAGCGGGCTGTGTGCCACTATCTGGCAACGTTACAAAAACTCCCTCCTCCTCTGCTGTCTAAAAGGGAGCAAAGATACAAAGTGGTGCACTGCATGCTTTCCTCACTGACTCTTTGAGTGTCATCTCACAGCATCAGAATTTCTCTGGCTTTCTATTGCCAGAAGAAACAAAATGGTTGTTTTCTTTAGGGGGAAAGAACTGTATCGGCCTCTTTTCTGAGGCAGTAAAGTAACACATAGCCATTACTGGTGAAAATCAAATTGACTTCAAAGTAGTTGTTTGGATTCACAGGAGAATATTGGCAGGCATTACTCTAGAGTAGCCAGTGCACTGTTGAGTCACACCAGATACACACTACAGCGATGTGAAATTTTTAAAATATAAAGCCTTACTTAGCATTCCTAATACAGTTTTAGATATCTGAAAGTACTTGCAAATTTCTTCTGGCTGGAAAATAAGTGTGGAGAACAGAAAGTAAGGAACTTCTAGACAACTTTTTTCCCTCCCTTGAAACAGCAATTCAAGAAAAAAACATAGCATATTCAAGTGTTTGAAACCGCTTAGACAAAATGGGTGATCTAAATAGAAACAGAAGTCTATTCCTATTTCATTCTTGCTAAATCATTATTCCTGAATGGCTTATTTTTTCCTAATTCTCATTTTTCAAAAACAGTTCTGAAAAAAAAAAAAAAAGAAAAAACCCAACATTTTTTTCCAGGCTGACCCAAAATAAATCCCTCACACTCTCTAAGGCTAAAGAGATAGTCCTGGGAATGGAAACCCTGCATCTCAGATAGTGACTTGGGTGCTTTGAAAAATGTAAGCAGCTAAAAAAGGGTCAGATCAACATGATATTAAGCAATGTGGCTATCATGCTCTGGTAAGCCCAAGAAGCTTCTCCATCAGAGGAACGGGAGCAGAGAAACATGGACATGAATTGAAACGCAGCAATAACCTACTTCTAAATGAGCCAAGTTGCTCACAGGTAGCAAGCCTTGCAGAAGGTCACTGTGAAACACACAGAATAATTGTTCTGCAGTCCAGAAAGCAAAGAAAACAACTCTACTTTAAAGAAATTACAATAACCAAGCAAGCAGAAACAGCAGCACAAGAAATACAAGTGGTGATTTTAATCATATTTCCCTACAGCATTTTTCATTGCTGAAGGCTTTTCCCGAGCTTTAACTGTGACACTCAGCCACAGATCAAGGATGACTAGTTTCTGTGGCCACCATTCCTCAGCAATCAATGCCACCAGCATTACTGTACTCATGGTTACCCAAGATGGTTACCCAAAGGTCCCTCCACTTGCCCGGATCTGCTTGGTCTTACTAAAGTCAAATATTGAACGCTGGAGAAGAGCAGAGTGGACATTCTGACCACAGCAAACACCATGAGAAAGGGAAAGGGGTGCGGTGGGGTTAAGTCAGGGAAGAGGGAGTAGAAGGCATCCAGTCCTTTGTCTGAAGATGAAAAAAACTCAATAATCTGTCAAAAAGCTTGTTCTACTAGCCCCCATCCAAGAGGGACCCAGCCAAAAAGCAGGATGCAATTAATACACAGGAGATTCCAATTCCCTTGTCAGACTAAAAAAATTGTGCTCTTTCCACATGCATATTTATGCAAATAAAGCAGAAAAACTAATGACACAACTTTCCAAGTCTCATATGTATATGCTTTGGCAGATTTTATGTCCTTTCTCATGTCACTTTCTGAAAATATTCCAGCCTCTTACAGAGCAGCACTTACCATTTAAATGTCTTCTTTAAAAAAAGCCTGGTTTTAAGCTTTTTGGTATATCAGAGGTAGTGTAGAGAACTTATTAACAGGAATATTTCAGCCAAGAATAAAAATAAGTACAAATTGCAAACAAGGCAAATTCATAATTTGTTGTTATAAATAATCAAGCTGAAAAGATAGTTTCAAGGGCTAGAGCCATTTGAGTCAAGATTATTACATCGACTGTAGAGTTCACCTACTCTGTATAGTTCAAGCTTCTGTGACCATTTCCTACGACTTGCTCCACAATGAATTCCAGATCAAGAATTATTATATCAGTAGTCCTAAAAATAGTGCTGCATGACCACCAGCAACAGCAGAGGTTTGCACTCTGGTCATAAATTATCCACAAATGAAAAAAAAAAAACAACTGAATTATTTCCCCTTATTAATCAATTTCTTGTGTAATTTTCAGAGCTGTTTCGATAACAGGTTTAATTATATTTTTCTGAAACTCTTGCTTCTTTAAACTAGTGTCATCTGCACCCTAAAGCTCCTATAATGAAGCTTCAAATAAATGACAATCTAGGGCTGTCAAGTCACAGAAGAGTAGCTGTTTCTTATAAAAATAATTCCCACATGAAAAAACAGCAATTACCTAACTGTACAGCAGAGAAGTTATATACTTATCAGTTTTCTTCCAAACTTGACAAAAAGAATGCAAATAAATATTACGCCTCTGGAGTTGTACAGATCTCAAGTGAACTCATGCTCACAACCGGAAAGCAAACTCCTGTGGTGTTGTGAGGAAAAAAAAATTATTTCACTGCACAGTGTGAAATTTATCATATTCAAAGCCTGTTCTCCCAGCCAATAATTCCTTATTGCTTGCTGAGAACACTTTGAACACCTATGTTAATGATACACCCCTTCAAAAAATAAAATTAGGAAAACGGTTAGGAGGAACCTGGGTGGATAAGAGGAGACACCAAGAAATAAAAATGTGATTATGAGACTAGATGAAAAAGGAAGAAGATGGAAACAGGAAATTGTAATTAACTCTCAAATTTAGTGTTAGAACACCTTTACATGTAGCAGCTGGTATAGTCAAGTCTTGTTCTATATACCACTGCTCTGCCACTCAATAGCTTTCTACCTGAAAACCAATTTGGCAACCACATATCAATTTAAACAAAGCAGTTTGAGAGAAAGATTAGCTTTGCAGGTTGTTTGGAAGATGAGAACAGGAGGAGGGTATGACAAGGTGCTAATGTGATGGAGATAAGAATATATGAAACAGAGGAATATCAGCACATCTGCTCAAGACCTTGGTAAGACCTCACTTTGAAGACTGTGTACAGCTCTGGTGATCTCCCTTCAAGAAATGATGAATTTAAACCAGAGGGCAGGCAGTCCAGACCTGTTGTAGGGTAGTAACAACTCCTTTCATACAATAGGATGAAAAGTGCTTTCTTCTACACAGATTTTGTGCATACCAAATGAAGAAAAAAACAGCAATGCATGCCTCTAGCCCAGAAAGACAAACATATCCTAAGCTGTATTGAGAGTGTGATCAGCAGGTCAAGAGAAGTGATTCTGCCCTTCTACTCTGCTCTCATGAGACCTAACCTCGGCTGCTGCCTTGTGCTCTAGAGTCCTCAGCACACGAAGGACATAGATCTGTTTGAGTCCAGACAAGGGCCACTGAGATGACCAGAGGACTGGAGCATCCCCTCTGTGAGGACAGGTTGAGACAGTTGGGGCTGTTCAGCCTGGAGAAGGCTCTGGGGAGACCTTACAGTATCCCTCCAGTACTTAAAGGAGGTCTACAAGAAAGATGAGGACAGGCTCTTTATCAGGGAGTGCAGGGGTAGGACAAGAGGGAATGGTTTTAAGCTAGAAGAAGGGAGAATTAGATTAGATATTAAGAAGAAAATATTTCCTGTAAAGGTGGTGAGGCACTGGCACAGGTTGCTCAGAGAAGTCGAGGGTGCCCCATCCCTAGAGGTGTTCAAGGCCGGATTGGATAAGTCTTTGAGCAACCTGACCCAGTGGAAAGTGTCTCTTCCCATGGCAGGGGAGTTGGATCTCGAGCATCTTTAAAGTCCCTTACAACCCAAACTGTTCTATTATTCCACGAAAAAAAAAAAAAGAGCATTTCATATTTCTTCATACAGTGCTGTGAAGAAAGATCTCCAAGAAAGGGGAAAGAAGGGTAAGACTCGAAGGAGAAGGGCTCTTTAAGTTAAAGAAGAGGCGAGCAGTAGATCAAAGTAAACTGCTCATGAACAAGTTACCGCAGGATTTCTAACCACTCCAGGAGTGAAAGTGTCGAACTGTCCTACGTGGGGCATCGACAGCAGGAAACTACAGCGCACTCAAACAGGGCTGAATCAGCGAGGGAAAGAGGACAGGACTCCAATAAGCAGCACACACATTTGAGTCTCTGTGCATCCCTCTTGTCGGTAGGCAGCCTGCACCTCGCTGCCAGGAAGATTTGGGAGGCCATCTCCTCTCTGATGGAGAAGAGGGCATCCTCTGAGATCCTGGAGATTGATTATGGAGTGGAGATAAAACTCCGAGCGTATTGATGCGCCGATCAGAGCATCACAGTCTCGGATCTAGAGTTAGCAGGGGTGTCGGCTGCCCAGGACTTAACCCAATTAGCAGAACCGAGCCAGGGTAGGACATTCCCCAGCCTCCTGCAGGCGCGCACCGAACGCCCCCGCGGCTCTGCCCCATTTTCTGTTAGGATAAGGGCGTTGCATCATAGTCACAATTTTAGAAAGTATCCTTGGCTCGCTGAACGCGAATCTCGGGTGCCACATGTTGCAAAACGATGCGGTTTGAGGCAGCATCGCATGAGAAAGGCATCGAGAGCAATCAGCGCCGCCTTTCCCCGCGGTTCCCTCCCGGCCAAGAGAACAGGGACGCTCCCCATGCCCCATCCCCGGTCCGAAGCACCCGAGGCGCAGAGGCTGTTCCGCACCGGCTCAGAGGCTGCCGTCGGGGCTGTCCCGGGACGCGCAGGCTGCACGGAGGGAGCGCGCTGTCCTCCCCCCCAGAACCCTCCTTCCCCCCCGGGGCGGCCCGCGGGGGCGGTGGCGACTACAAGTCCCGGCTGCCCGGGGAGGAGCCGGCGTGGGGGCTGCCGCTCGCCGTCCCTCCCGGTGGGAGCGCAGCGCAGCCCAGCGACCGCACGCAGCCCCGCGGCAACTTTTCTCGCCTCGGGAGCCGGGCACGGGGAGCGCCCGAGAGAAGCCGGGGTGGGGAGGGAGGGCTGGAATTCAGCGGAGCCGGGCAGGGGGCTAGGAGGAACGCCCGGGAAGGGAGCGTCGCGCTCGGGAAGGGGAGCGGGGCAGCGGAGGGGGCCGGGGCGCCTCGCCGGCGGCTGCGAGGGGCGGTGCGGGGGCCGAGCCGCGCCCCCCCCCCCCCCCGCCTACCGCCGCTCCCCGCCCGGCCCCAGCCCCGGGGCGTGGGCTCCGCGTCCCCATGGGCGGGGGCGGCTGATGCCGCTGCCGGCCGGGCGCGGGGTGGCGGATGCGGGCGGCGGGCGGGTCACGGCCATGCGGCGGCCGGGGGTGCGCGGGGTCCCGGCCCGGGCGTGCCTGCTGCTGCTGCCGCCCTGCGCCCTGCTGCTGGCGGCGCTGCCCGGCGCCGCGTCCCACCCGCAGCCCTGCCAGATCCTGCGGCGCATCGGACACACCGTCAGGGTGGGGGCCACCCACCTGCAGCCCCGCGCCCGGCCGGGGGGAGGCCCCGAAGGAGAGCGGGGGGCGAGCCCCTCGCCTTCGCCGCGGGACGCGCTGCTGCTGGCCGTGGCCAACCTCAACGGCGTGCCCGGGCTGCTGCCCTACAACCTGTCCCTGGAGGTGGTGATGGCGATCGAAGCGGGGCTGGGCGACTTGCCCCTCTTCCCCTTCTCTTCCCCCAGCGCCTCCTGGAGCAACGACCCCGTCTCCTTCCTGCAGAGCCTCTGCCACACCGTGGTGGTGCAGGGGGTCTCCGCCATCCTCGCCTTCCCGCAGAGCCGCGGGGAGATGCTGGAGCTGGACTTCGTCTCGGCGGCGCTGCGCATCCCCGTGGTCAGCATCGTGCTGGGCGAGTTCCCCCGGCGGAGCCCGGTAAGGCGCGGGGCGCCCCCAGCCCCGGGGATCAGCGCGGAGCCCCCCGGGGACCCCGAGGGGAGGTCGGGGGACGGGGGTCTTGCTCTCCTCTCTTCTCCCGGGTGGAGGGGAGCGAGCATCCTCTCTCCGGTAAGGCAAGAGCACGGTGGGAAAAACTCGACTGCGAGCCCGAAGTCGCGTGCCGCGTTAAGTTGTGGAGTTGGGAGAGGGAGTCCAGGATCTGCGCTGCTGAGATGCTGCGCTTCCCGATGTCCTCAGTTTGGCTCTTTGGAGACGGACACGGTTCCCAATCCAAAATACGGTTGTTAGCCAAAAAAAAAAAAAAAAAAAAAGGAAAAAGAAAAAAAGCTAAATCCAGCATTATGGGTGTTTGTTTATAACTGGTCTGAGTGCTCTGCTCTGTGTCTGTTTGTGTGTGGGCACCATAGGTTGTTTACCAGATGACGCTTCTCCGGGAGGTTGTTGGCTGTAACTTGACTTCGCGTTGAGCTATCAAAGCATTAGGATTTTCTTGTAGTTCATGCATCACTGCTAGATCAGGTTTCTGCTGATTGCCTTAGCCGAGTAGTGGAGTCTGACTGTGTCTGTGTTTGATAGTGTAGCTAAAATAGTAGAGACTGAATTCATTGTGTTTGTCTCTTAGGCAAAAGTAGTATTGTCCAAGGGGAGCTAAACTTTCTATCCTACAGGGATGGCAACTTTGTGTTACACACTTGGGAAAAAGATGATAGTTCGATGCCAATAATCATCTTCAGGCAAAAGAGTTGGACGGAATACTCTATTCTGTGTAGCCCATGCAGGAGAAGTCGTGAGTAAAATGGCAGAAGCTGCCATTTAAGTAGCCAGGAGAAATAGTTGTTTTATATAAAAAGAGATAGCTCAACTTTGCTCTGAAAATGTAATCAGAAAAAAAGATTACCAACTGGACTTGCTTTGTAAAAGCAAATAGGAAACCCAGTCTGGATCACTGTTAGACTTATGTATTTTTTGGCTTCCATTATGCCAGAAAAGGTAGGGAAAGAAAGTCTGTACTAGGCAGCTCCTAGTCTGTAACTGAAGGTGTGACTGCTGTATGCTGGTCTGAACTCAGCTTGTTTTCTCCACCTCTGCAAACACCACATAATTCGAGTTTCTGTAGATTTATGCAGAAACTCAAGGTGAATCACTGCCACTGAATGCTATTGTTGGTGTGTATTTGGTGGCAGCAGCATCCGTGTTTGCTCAGCTACGCCTGCCAGCCTTGTGGCTACGCTTGCAGTTGTGCTGAAGCCAATAGCCAAAACTCTGTGAAGACCAGAACCTGAATCCAACATCTCCTTGCTCTGTCTGTTAAAGTTAGAATTATTTTCTCTTTCATCTTAGAGATGGGTGTAAGTTCATCCAAAGCTGGCTGAGGACACAAGATGGATTAAACACATAGCACAGGGTTAGTCATTGCTCCTTTCCAGAGACTTCACAGCTCCTGCTTAACTTTCAAATTATTCTCAGTGGGGAGCCAAAGGGACCAGTCTATCTAAATCAGGACTTTGTCCTTAAGCAGACATTGAGGTGTCACTGTCTTCAGTGACAATGCCTGACAATGAAACCTGACATTGAACATGTGCTGAGTAGAGTCTGATTTTTTTGGTGGAACAACAAAAATATCAGTGTCTCAGAGTTGGCTTGGAGAGCTTGACATCTTTCTGGAAATTCTTTTTTCATACCTTTGCATAATAAATACCATTTTAAGGCTAACTGTGGGGACGATACTCCAACAGCTTCGCCTCATGTACTTCCCAGAGTTACAGGACTTCTGACAGTGTGTTGGACCTGGAGGATCCCAGAAGTGTTGGCTTCAGCAGCCTCCGGTGTCTTACCGCCTGCTGCAGGAAGTGATTTTATGTCACTCAGTCCCATGGCAGCACTGGCATGAAACTACCATACCATGGACCTCCCACCTTAACAGACCCAGAAGTACAGACTGATTGACAATTTTAGAGGAGGCAAGTGTAAATCACTTCTTTGAAGGCAAGACGGATTTTGCTAATAAGCCCTGCATGCAATTTTTCAGAGAAGAAAAGTCAGGAAGACTGAGATCTAACCCTGCTTCAAAAGTGTGAAGGATTGGCCTCCCTGGAGTCACCCTTCCCGCTGATAACTTGGCAGAACAACCCTCCCCTCTCTCCACCGCACCACCTCAGCACACACTAGGGGGCTGCTTGCAGTTTGCTTTCTTCCAGGCAGGAACAGAAGCAGACCTAAAAAGTGTTTGTCCTTGAAAAGCATTTCCCATTGTCTGCCATAATAAGGACTACAGCAAACATGCTAACGAGCATGATGTTTACTAGATGCTGTTTCAAGCTGTTTCTCCTCAGCATTCAGAATTTTATTAGAATGGTTTTAAGGTAGTGATATCTAATAAAGTCTGATTTTCCATATTACACCAGAAAAGGAATGTGTACATACAATGTTTGTACCATTGCTAAATGTTAACGTTACTTCATACAGAAGTTTATAATAAGCAGATATTAATTGTAACTGAAAAGTACGTTCATCTTTAAGGACCTGTTCCCTAACATGGCAAAAAGCAATACTTAAAATGAAACGGAAGGTAAGGATCCAGAACTGAGTGTACGTCAGTAGTGTTGCCTCCATGACATCTGGTGATGCACCTCAAACATCACCATCAGGAGGAGATCCACGGTGTCACAGCTGGATAGGTACTGTCAGCTGTATACCTATCCAAAAGTTTTGTGGTTGCTCAGGCATCTTTGAGAGTCTGTTTCTCACTGAATTCTACATTTCTGAAGTTAAAAAAATAAAACAGTGTACGGTCTTCCCCAGTGACAATTAACAGACAGCAACCATCACAGAGTGCAGTACAGCATTAATTTTCTTGCAACCAAAAGCTTTTGCTGAAGATTCAGGATCGTGCGTGGCAAAAGCTACACAAAGTAAAATGTGGTATACTTTTTTTCCATTTTTGTTTGTATATGTGATTTAATGACTAACATACAATGACAGTAAATCCAGACTGCTGTTGTGACCTGAAAAAAGCTGTTTACTTCTCTGAGTTTACTGTCACTCCAGTAAATTTTTACACTCTTTGTAAGCAAAAGTAACAATTTTACACGTATTCAGCAAGCCAAAAAAGGGAAAAAAAGTCACTGGATTTCTTTACTACTAACACAAATGCAAATTGCACTGAAGCTTTGACAGATCATTATTTTGGAATCAGCAGCTGACAAGGGCTGATGCCATTGAGGTGAGGTTTGTTATGTATATTTGTATGAAGAAACACACTTATTTTTCTTTTCCAAGAATGCCAACGTCATTAATAATTTTTTCAGAGATGGAGCAGGGAACAGATCCAGGGAATAGGAACATCAATAAATACAACGATATCACTTCTAATATATTTCAGAGCTGGCAGTTTTGGAAGAATATCCCACAATACGCATTTTATAGGTGATATTATCAGTAACACAACTAAGATCTCTGAACTTCACAACTTAGGAGATATTTTCAGTGGATTTCAGACAGATCAGTAGCTCTGTTGTCTTCTGTCGTGGAAAGGAATGTTCTCAGTGCAATGAAACAGAATAAAGTAAATCTGAGTCATCAGTCCCTGCGTAGGCAGTCCGTGCTTTGTCTGGTGTCCTGAGGAGATGCAACTGCAGCACTGTTGATTACCACTATGACTTCAGAGATGGTCAGAAGAATTAATAAATCAAGCAAGAATTTTAGGTTAAACAGTGAATTTCCCGGTGAAGGAGCAGGTTCAGGCTCAGAACAGATGCTGTAGAAAGAAACTGACAATTAACATTTAATTTTTTGTTCGGGTTTTTTTTTGTGTTTTTTTAAAAGAAATTAAGCTTTCTGTTGATAACAGCTTTATAGTTTACACATATCAAACCACCCTGGGTGGGGAATTGCACATCTTTCGCTTTTGGAAATAGCCAGGAATATCACTGTGTCTGTGGTATCCCCAGAAGTCTTACTAACCTGCAAGACACTACCTGTGCAGAGTACCAGAGAGAGCAGGCAGAAATTACAACAAGAGAATGGAGATGCAGAAAAACTTATGTCCAAATAAATGCTCAAAGGCACTGTTTTCCCCTCCTTCAAGGCAAAATTCCATTTTTGCGGAGAAATTTTTTATCAGGAAAGAAATATGAGCCTCATTTCCATGAGAGACTACAAATCACATGCTTCTGTGCAGGCTTTGATAGTTCAAACTATCATTGCTTATCTGACTTAGTCCAAATGTTGGAGTTTGTATTATTTACTGTGCAGATGAGGAATATTTACGCAGTCTCTCCCTGTGATCATCAACCCTCTTCACCTCACACTGCATAAATACTGTGGCACATACCTTTTGTGCCCTTCTAGAGGGTTTATGAGGGGTGTCCCGTGCGGAAAAAGGAATGGAAATTGAAAGGACATGTTAACAGATGTTCAGCGGCTTCTCTTTCAGCCAAAAGTTGCTGTGCCATTTTGCTCATAGTGAGCTTTTGAAACTTGTATAATTTAAGCCGTACATCTGCTCTAAAGTGCAAGTCCTGTTACGTTGCAATCTAATGTAAGGGTGCTTTGTGTAACTAACTTTTACACTGTAGCCTGGTATCCTGTAGAGTTATTAATTCTTTAAACACAGATCTCAGAGTCAAAACTGATGTTTGCTGGCAGCATTATGGCCCTAGCATCATGGGAGAAGTCTCCTTATTTTAAGAGTTCTCAGTTAAAAATTAATTACACAATATTAACTGATCCAATCTCCTGCCTCTCAACACACTTTTTCCCAGTATCATACCTTCTGAAGTTGTTACTTGGAGAACAGTTTTACTTGCGCCTCTGTGCTATGTTGTACATTGTCAGCTATGAGAGTAGCACAATTTTCATATTCCACTGTGTTGTTAGCTGAAGCCAATCTACCTGTTAGGCTTTAAGTTGATAAATGATGTGTGTTGAAGGGAGATGAGTCCTTGTTTATTTTCTTGTCTATGGTCAGAAAGCCCTCAAGTTTTATGAAAGGGTGTTAGCTTAATGTTTGGAACTTGTGTTGGCAACTTCTTTGTTCTGCCGTTTATCACCTTGTTTAATGCTCAGAGTCTGTTTTCCCTATGTGTTGCACCCTTGATAATACAAGAAGTCATCCTTGTTTCCTAAACTATCAAAGTCATAATAAAAACTATTTATAACGCCACTAAAGGCATCCAGTCCTATAAAACAGAGGACTGCAGCCTACTACCCATGAGGACTTTTTTTAAGGGGAGTCCCTCTATCAACAAGCTTTGCACATTCAGAAGCATAGGACATTGAAAAGGGGGGAAAAAAAGTCTTTTTCGAGTTACAGTGTCTACAGAGGATTCAGTTTATCGTGACTGCAAAAGAACTCTTTACAGAATGCGGGAAGGTGTTGAGAGTGTTTTGACAACCCATTGAGACAAAAGGAGCCAAAAATCTGCTGGGATTTATTTTTCCAAGTAGCACTTTTCACTGCTGTCTCTAACCCCTCTCTTTTGGAAGAAAGCCCCTCAGAAACCCACTGAATGCGCTATCCTACCTCTGGGCTTTTGAAATTAAGGGATCTAGCAACTTAGAATGTTTTAGCATTGTAAAGGCAAATGTATACTACACTTTGAGGTAAGAGATTTATTATTTTCTCAAGTGTTTTTTTGCTTATGAAGGAGCAAATTTTTGAGCTGAAAAAGTGATTTCAAGCATATTAGTTCAGGAATTTACTTAGTATTCCTTACCACCCAAGTATCGGTGAACTCTTTTAATGACCGGCTTCTTTCTTCAGCTCCCCTAAGTTTTTATAGCATAAAGGTATTCTTATTTTATAGTATTTGTAATTTCTAATATAAGTTCTAGCGCTTGTTTTTGACAACCACCATTCACAGCCTTATTCACTACCTATAATTTTCTGTATGCTTTTCTTTTCCTTTTGATGGCAGTTTTGTTTTAAGGAAATTCTGGAGTTTGAGTGTCTGCTTATTCCAAGTTAGAGGGACATAACTACTTCATATTGATCTAAGATATTGAAAACCTGATTGTGCAGCATTATTTGAAATACATACACTAGAGCAATCTATCTCCAATGTAGCAATGGGTTATTACCCAGATTTACAATGTGCACTGGGTCTGTAATTATTTAAGGTATCTGACTGTAGGAATCCTTAGATAAAATTATGCCAATTCTCACTTTGTTCTTGAAGTGCATCCAGTTCTGTTAAGTTTTGTCGAATCACTTAGTCAACTTTATAAATTCTGTTGTATGCCCATTTATATCAATTCCACTGGAAAAGGGTAGTGAAGAGTTAAGATTTGGGAAGGAGGTGGAGGGAAGGTGATTCCTGTAGTTTAATAATATTCCAGTGGACATTTCCTACATAAATGAAAAACAAATTTCTGTATTGAACTGATACAGAAATTCTAAAGCAAAGACACCTGCCTTGCAGTTTGATGTGCAGTTCTTTGTTAATCATCTTCTTTGCTGTACTCTTGATATCGTACTAGATTCTGGAGAAAATACCTGAGCTGGCTAGTAACAAGATTTTCTCATTCCTCATCCTGTGCTGCTTCTCTGATGCAGAAACAACTGAGTTAATACCGAATTCAATACCATACATTATGTTTTCTTCTGTGGTTTTTTTTGCTATTCTGGGTTCACAAAACAGTGTCTTCCTCATTGCATAACCTAGAAGAGATCTTTCATAATACACTACATGAAGTCATGTTAATAATGAGTAATTAAACTATGAAAGGGTTAAATTGTTAATTATTATTTTATGGAATTATGTGCGTTGTTAAAAGAAATGGCAAAGAATGCTAACCTGTATTCACTAAGTAAAAATTAAAATTTGGCCAAAAAAGCCAAAGTCAAAGACAGTCTGCTAGCAAATACTGTGTGAATACAGAAGTTATGGTATCAAACAGGTTACTAGCAGTGAAAACATTTTCTAGAAATGTCTTTTGGGGTGTTCAGTATAACTTTCCATAGGAATTTGTCCACAAAACTCAGAGAAAGCACCCTGTCTTTCCACTAAAATCATGGCATACCTAGGTAAGCAGAGCTGTGGAAATTACAAGACAGCCAAGGATCTTGTCATGCTAAATGTTGTTCAATGCTCTCAATTAAATTCAAAGACTACTTAGAAATGTTCTCATCTAGGGTGTATTTCATGGTGTATTTATTATTTAAGCCCACAAAATATTGAAAACTCAGAGCATTCCCAGGTCATCAAGTAAAATGTTTCTCTCAAGTGTTCTGTTCTTTTCCTCTGTGGATTTCTATGTAATTTTTTTTAAGTGAAAGAAATCCAGTCCTAGCACGGTTAGAATTTATGTATGTATTGTAATTAGTGGAAAACTGGGAAAAGTGCAGTTTCTTTTTAGATTTTGGATTTGTCTTTCAAAGAAGAACCATGCAATAAATATGTGTTTCTGTAGATCTTACTGAAGAGCTTTTCAGTTTGGTTGAACAAGAGAGAGTATACGGAATCTCCTGGTAATACCAGTAGCTGTGCATTATAGACTTTATTGTGAATAGCTAAAAGGAGCCAGAGGGGAAAAAAAAATAAGGACAGAATTGTCAGTGACACCAGGAGAAAGAAGGAGAGAGTAAACTGCATTGAGAAAGAAAGGAACAGGTGCCCTTCTCTGTTTCCTGTTTTTTGTGATTCCAGAAGCATAAAAAGAAGGGAACTGGATTTTACATTGAAGCACTGTTTAGAAAGCTAGGATCACCAAGCACAGAGTGAAAGAGTTTGTCCCATTCAGGGCTGAATTAACTAGCTGATTCCGGGCTAAGAACAGTTACTTGCACTCTGTTATCCTTTCCCAAAATATGGTGCATACCTCCTACGGAGCTGCTAAGCCAACATCTAGGAAGCAGTAAATGAAATGGGATGAGATCAAAGGTATAGAGAGGTTTATTGCTGCTGCTGCTGGGAGGGCTTCTTGCAAAGTGTGGGAGGCCTCAGTGTGGGTGGGTGTAATTCATGGAAGCCTTTTAGTACTGAGGTTTACAGGAAGAGAGATGGACCTGGGCATCTCGTTGTACAGTCTGACTTGATGCTCTGGCACTTGGGCTCAGACATCTTCTGATCAGCATCTCAGAGTGCCTGGGGACTGACCAAGGCTGCTTGGACACTCAGCATTGTACCAAGTAGGTACCTAAAAAGGATTTCCTAAGAAATGGAAGCAAGTTCAGGCACAATGGGTTTAATATTACAGCTTTGGACTTCAGCAACTGTTCCTTACTTCTAGTCTGGTCCTGAAGGTCTGCCTGTTTTCCCAGACACCCTATAGATCAGTAAAATTGGTTCTCACCACCGTGGGGAGAGGATGTGCAGATGGTCGAAGCAACAGTAGAACTGGGAAAAAGATTCAAGCTTGCGTACGCAGCAGTGATAGATGATTGATTTATTAAGGGACTCGCACTCAAGCAAAGCCATTTGTTCAAGGGACTCCTTGTTAGTGTGACTAAGAAGTTCACAATCTGGCCCTGAGTGCTTCACAGCTGTCACATCAAGCTGCCGGCATTACTCTTGGTAATTATGGACAACTACATGAAGAACTGAGATGAAACGTGACAACAAGTGTACCACAAACCACAATAAACCATAGTAATCATTACGTGCCACCTCTGCAGGACAGTGCAAGAAAATGTTTTTGTAGTGCTGGCCATGGGAACTGGTTTTGGCTGTAGACAGCATTTCAAAATGTATCTGCATTCAAGCTTGATGTTCAGCACTCATGCTGAACTTACTACATCCTTTCCCCACAGCACAGTACAATGCAGCCATTCATAAGCATCTTGCATCCCAGTAGCATATACACTGTTAACAGAAGGAGAGCGTATGTGCATACCGCTGCTATACTAAGCAGCCATCTCTGTCTCTGCAAGATTTGTGAGTACATTGTCAGCAAGTTGAGAGATGGTGCTGAACCTCTTGGATGCGCCCTGCAGCACAGCCTCTCTTGCAGTGGACTGCACCATGTGGAAGCAGAGAGCCCTCAGGAGCTGACTGGAAGGTTTCCACTTCATGCAGGTTTGAAAAGAACTGGTGTGCAGTGTGCTGGCTAATTAACTTTTATCTGGAATGTTTCAGTCACCTGAATCTGTATTGCTGCAGGCAGCAGATGGGAAGGTGGAGAAGGAGGGGAAAAAGAGTGAACATGAACACAGATAAAGCACAGTAAATGGGGAAATTACTGTGATCACTTGATTGTTATTATTATATAGGAGAAAATCAAATGTTAGAATTCAGTAGCAGGCACCATTTTTTCCTTTTCTTGCTACAGTGTTTTTATTACTTTTACTTCACTAGCTTTCATCTGTGATGATAGTTTCGAAAGCCTGTTTTACAATGTGGAAAGTATTTGAAATGCATTATAAAAATCTATGAATGTGCTGCACAAGCATATTTTAAATTCTTAGTATTTCCCTGAAAGGCATGCTTTTCCACTTCCAGATTTTTTAAGACTGTGAAGAAAATTATTGCCCATGCTCTTCATAAGATATTTTACAAGGCTTTCTAACTTAAGACAGAGTTAAAAGACAAGAGAGATCTTCAAGGAGGAGCTGAGATTGTAAGAATGAAGTTTTGTACTTGTTGCAAAGAAAGAACTTTTAGAACTTAATAGCTAGGAGGAGGAGCTCTATTATTCACCAGGCTGTCTCGATGCTGCTAATAAAGCAGTTGCACTCATCTTAATAATGTGCTTACTAAACCAGCTTTTTTGCATATCAGATGAAAAGTAAGCGTTGTGAGTTCACAGTTTGATAATTTTCAGGTACTGTTTTAGATGAAAACGTAATTATTTATCACTTTCTTTGTGTAATGCTCACTCAAATATATCAGTTAAACATTTCTCTGTAGGAGTTGTTTTTAAGAATTTACTGTATTCAGTATAAGCAGCAAAATGTGGGAAGAGTAGATCAAACATTTGCTTGGAGCTAATAGCTGCTCTTTTTTGAGAGTATACTGGACCAGTTCTAGCTGTGATTTCTATTTTCTTAGTGCACTAATACCATGGAGTTTATTTTAGTCCTACATTGGAAGGGCAACAAGATTAACGTTATGTGCCTGAGTTTCCTCTGTTGAAATTGTGTGTGATAGGTGATAAACTACCGAGCTCCAAGGGGGCAACTATATATGCAATAACAGCCTTGAGGCAAACATAGGTAAACAGTTAAAGCAAAAAGCAAAACTCATTATTTTTGGTTTAAGTTTTGAGACATGAAAGCTTCAGATGTCATTGCACCACATTGCACTTGCCAAAGAGGAGTTTCCAAGAGCTTATTCTTATTTTCAGGTATAGAAATAGGCTGCTACAGTTAACACTACTCTTCTGGCCTCTGACTAGGATCTTGCATCAGCAGTCAACACAGTGAAGCCAAAACAATGATTATTCAGTCACCTTTGTGATCATCTTCGTATATGCATGAAATATTTACATAGTACAGAGTACTTACACATTTGTTAATTAAAACCTGCTTTTTTCCTTCAGATACACTCCTAAGGTCTCTTTAGAGCATGTAATCCATTTAACAGCATTTATTTCACATTCATTTTGCCATATTTAGTTTAATGTTATCTTTCATTGTATAAATAGAAAATCCTTCAGCGCAGAATACTTCGGGGAAAGTATTCCTTCACACTGAGAATTTCTTCAGAGCGAGAGAGAGAGAGAAAGAGAGATGGGTGATTTGGTCTATTTTGAATATTGATGCCCAGAATCCCCAGGCACCCTGAAATATTTTTCTGTTACACCATTTTCTACTTACTCTTCTATATTCAGTGCGGCATGCTCACTTCACCCTTTCTTAATACTGCCTGTTGGTCTTTGTTCTGAATTCCTGTCTTCCACCGCAGGATAATACAGATCCTAAATTAACAGTCTTGACTCCAGAAAAAGATCTCAAGGCTTTATTGTGATACAAATGATCAGCAACATAAATTGCTCATCACTCACTGTTCATCACATTCTCTGAAGAGCACCAAAAATAAGATACTTGTTTATAAATAGCTCAGCCTGCTGGATTCCAGAAACTCAATTTCATATCTTCCCACCATTTTGACAGTGCATATAAATATGTAACATGTAGTTCTGTGAAAGTTAGCTGTACTGCTATGTCCTCCTTAGGTGTTCACAACCGTTATGGGTTTACAGCAAAAGAATAAATTACAAATTGAGACCTTTGGTGGGATACAGCATACCACATGATTACCATAATTAAGCTGCCTTCCTTGACAGAGAATTGGAGCTTGTTGCCTAGATCATGCTGCTCTTGTATTCCTCCCTAGAAGTGTACTTCAAGACAAAATGAAGTGAGAATTCACAGTGAATAGTACATATGATAATAGCAGACTTTTTTTTTTGGCCTGAAAACCACCTGAAATTTCTGGAACAAGCAAGAACAATATACACATTAGGAATGACTGCATCCCAGAGCCGTAAAAAAATGTATGAAAGTGTTTCTGTTTACTTCACTGACTCTTCAGTGTAATAAACACAAGAGCTGAAGATATACAATTGGAAGCTGGATCTTGCAAATACCACAAGTGTTCAGTTTTGCTATTCATTTCCTATGAGCATTTGTCCTAGTGTAATTCGATTACTGGAATGTTCATGAAAAGTAAATGTTGAGGAGAACAAGAACAGCTGAAGAGAATAATTTTGTTCATGTGTGTATATATGTGTTGTTTCTGATACAATTGCCATCATTAAAAAACCCAATATATTCAGACTTCCTGTTCGTTTAAGTGTGGTATAACTTTGCTTAGGATGAAGAACTAGTTGAACAGGATCTGTGGGTCGTTGTGCTATTAAAACTGTATTCATAACTGAGTTTAACACTTCTATCAACTTCAACCTTTAATTTTACCTGACCTTGCATGGTTTTCACCAGAGTTCCCTTCACTTAAAAATCTATAAAAAGGCATTTACTGACTAGATGAAGGATAATTCAGACAATTTATCCTTTTTGTGGATCCATATTATGCCAGCACTATGAAAGCAAATGCATTTCTTCCAGGAGTCATACAGAATTATTACAGTCTTATTAGAGAATGGCAGGCAGCAAAATGGCTTATTATTTTCAGTAAGAAAGGAGTATACAGTGTGACCATTCAACAGGGAACTCAAATGGGAGATTCAGTCTTCTCCAACACTTAAAAATGTATGGGAAAAAGCACTGGGCTGAGTACTGGAATTGTTAACTGATACACCCATCCTGGTATGGAGAAGTCCAGCTGAATTTCTTTGCTTTGTCTGAAGTATCCTCTGGAAGGTTAAAAGTTGTCCAAGGCCTTCAAAATCAGCAGCAACACATTGCCTGTCTGTTAACAAAGTGCTGGTCCACATTGGAGCACTGCCCAGTGCAATGACAGTTGGAGCTGTTGTGTAGTGCTGCAAGCATCCCTCCTTTTGAAGTGTTAACAGTGAGAGGAAGAAACAGTCAAGCCCTACTGTGCACCAAATCTTTATTTGACTTGACTGCTGCTTCTAGTTGCACAGCATGTCCAAGAGACTGACTCTGCCCTCCTGATGGGGTAATTCCCTTTGCCTTCGCCATGAGTTTGAAGGGTGGTATTCCAGCAGCCTTCACACCTCTTTGACCAGTGTGTCCTGCCCGGTGTAGCCATCCACATGTATATCAGTCAATATGCTCAAGCCTGTGTAAAGCTTCAGTTATTTTAAGAGGAGTTTCCAAATGTTGCTTACCTGTCAGGAAAAAAAAAAAAAAAAAAAAGCTCTCCTTCCACAGAAGTTCCTGCTTTCTGTGAGTGTCTCTGCCTTTTATTCTCACAGTTGGCTGGCTTTTTCACGCCAGTTTATTAATAAAACATTCTGGTATCCTGTGTTGTAGCTGTTGAAGTGTTTCAAGCAGGGATTTTTACAGAATATTTCAGTTACCTTGCTCAGACAGAGCAGTGCAGCCTCCCTGTGAATGCCAAATATCGAAACAATATTACAACAAAATCCAGAGCTTACAGCATTTCACCTTTCCTCAGTTCTGTTCCAGGTCATTGAAATGTGTAGAAATATAAGTAATCTTTTGGAAAACTGACCAAGAATTTCATTCACATGCCAGCATCTTGTAAACAGAGAAAACATAATGAGGAAGGAAACAAAAAATCCTATTTCTTCAGGGAATACACCTTTTTTGTAATTTTTTTTTTTTTAATTAAAGGTGGTGCCTCCCTGAAGCAGTACTATTTGCTATAGAGAGGGATAGCAGCATTGTTCATACATTCATTCCAGACTCATAGGAGCAGTTCTGTCATCCCTTGCTTTCAGGTTGTCCTGGGGAATTCAATCTTCCTCTGCAACACTTCCCCTTGTTCAGAGAGTTAAAAAGAATTGATTAAAAAGGAAGTAGTTAATGTGAATTGCTTATCCCCAGGCTTGGTTCATCTGATTTTTCAGAGTCTTTGCAGATTACTGCATGGAAATGGATCAACATCTTGCTAAGATTAGTGAGACATGATGCTTGTGTATTTTATCACAAGTGCTTATCCATGTTAAACTCCCAGGGCATGCTTCACTTTCAGTGGTTCTTACCCTCTCTCTTGGGAGGATACAATCACCCACTCAAGAAGCAGAAATAGTGCATGACTAACTATGTCATGGAACAAATGATTAACACTAAGTAGTTTGTGCTAGCTGTTTGCAAACAATCCACCTGCTGACAATTATGCTAAAGTAATTTTGTGATTACCTAACTAAAAGTAATTTGCATAACTCAAGACTGGCTTCTGAATCATTAAATTCTTACCTTCCATCTTGTTTGTTAAATTCATAAATGTCATTAGTTCTTCTAGCCCATAGAAGTGGTAGTACTAGATTCAACTGTGATATTATTCTACAACACTGGACTGGAAACAGCTGTAGGAAAGGTGGTGGCTTTGACAAAAAAGGTCCTCTGTACTCTAAGAGTTTAAAAGCCACGAAGTGTAGAGGAGGGCAGTCATATGTAGGCAGATCCATTAATACATCTGATGCTATTGGATTTGCAGCTATGCATATAAAGACACTCCTCGCCTCAGCTATGCTCACTCCACCTGCAGAGAGCTTGGTCTGGCTGACCAAGTGCGTAAAAATACTCATAGAGTTTATTATCAGGAGCTGAGGGGCTCTTTGTCAGCTGTGATTGCTCATCAGCTGTCTGCCAATGTCAGGGTTAAAGAGCTGACCTAGAGAAAGCTTAGCATCCATTTGCTATATCACCATATGGGCCAGGGCAGGAAAACCAGAGCTATGAGGAAGAAGATGTCTCATATGTCAGTAGGAAGCTCAAGCACAGGCAAGAGTTTGTTGTTTGATGTGGTTTGGAGGATTTGAGAGCCTTTTTAACTCAGGAATGTTCAGACTTAACCAGATTCTAAAGCATAAAACTCTTATAAAATAAAGTAAATGCCTGATGTCCTTGGGTAACTGAGGCTTTGCAATGAGTGTAGAGGTTTTCAGCTGTTACAGAGCTGTACAAACCCTACATAACTTTAGGAGAAGATATATTATTTTATAAGAGGGGGATATAGGGCAGTAGAAATTTAATGGAATTGCAGCAAACAAGGTAGAGCCAGTATTGAAAACTAAATTTGTGAAGGCCTTTCCCCTCGTTTCCATGCTTCAAAGCATTCTTCCCATCAATAACATCCAACTTGTTAAATTGTTGTTGTTGCTTTCATTACCTTCTCATAAATGAAGCCAACCCCTGTTAGGCTTCTACAAGGTTTTTCCCCTTTCCCCGTCAAGCAAGGTAAAGTAGCAGCACCAATAATTTTTTGCATAAACAGGTAGAGTGAAGGACTTTATTTACAATGAAGTGAATTTGGTATTTAATTCCATCACAACAATTTCTCCAGCTACTTGTCACTAGCCTTTTCTGCAGCGGTAAAGAAGTATATTAAACTTCCCTACCACCGAGGGATTTGCTAGTATGCTGGGTTATTTTTGTCCATGTGCTATTGAATTTCTCATTAACCCAGGGAAGATCTTGCATTTCTTTGATGCAGTATGGCTTTCCATATTTTTTTTAATGCTGCACGGTTTATTCAACTTTCAAGTCTCACTAGCAGCTGCAGTGCTTGCCTCTGCTGCAAAGCTTGCCCCCAGGCTCTACATTGAGCACCAGCAGCACAACAAAAAGGGAGGGAAGGCTGTAAGGTAGAAAGCTGTCTCTTTATGGTAGAGCTGCTACACCCATGGCAGTTGTTAGGATCCATTGCCACCTGCAGAAATTTGTCCATATGGTGCGTTTATGCAGTTGCAGCAGGACCTACATGGGAGGGCTGGCAAGGGGCTCTTGATGGCGTGATCCTGGGACTAACTGCACTTGCCACAAGCAGAGCTGAAGGGAAAGAGAATTACATTAAATTTGGCTGCTGCCAGTGCCTTGTGATTAATACTAGCTTCTGGTGACTGATGGTGTCAGATGGCAATACAAATCCTCAGTACATCCAAATGGTCCCATCAAGCATGGTGTGCTGTTTTTCCGAGTGTGCGTGGTCACATACTTACCTTCACACTATGTCCACTCTCACTTACCACATACATGTGCATGTTCACAGTGCTTAAAGCTTATGAAGTATCAGTTGCCACTATTCTACTGAGACCAAACTCAGTACAATGGAGGGATTAATAAGTACTATTTAGATTTCAGAGTGATTTACAAATCTCTGTGAAATTTACAAACTCTGTGAAATCACTTCATTGTTGATCTAAATGTCCATGCGAGGTGCAGAGTAAAAGAAAACTTGGTAGCAGTAATCTGTGCAAATATTTGTGCATAGTATAAAGGTGATCATATTGTGTATTTTTTGTCAAGCATTTAGATCAGAGAAGAACATTGAGTCCTAACTGGTCTCTGGAAATGTTCATCTCATGATCTTGCACATTATAAATCTAAGGATGAATCAGACATGGGTGATGATTTTTTATACATTCTCCCAAGTCTCACCACAATACTTGCTGAAAACCACTACAGTAAAGTCTCCTTTCATGACTCTGTACCCAGGACCCTTTCAGATTTCAGTTGTTAAGTAGTGGGGTGCTTATGTTCTTAAAACTAATGAGGAGATTAGAGCATCCAAGTGCTTGCAAGCATGGGGTCCTAATTATCAGTGTGATGGATACCATGAGTCTGGAAGGACAGACCAGTGCACTCTAAGAATTGTAGTAGTATAAATGCCCAAATTATTTAACAATAACCCACATATAAATGGCTGTTTGTTACTTTTCACATTCTTATATCTATTGAGGCAGCTGTGTCTTGTGCAGGAAAGAACAGGAGATTTGCATCCTAGATTGTGCTTCTGACAAAGTCTTGGTATATGTGGAAAGGAAGGAGCTGGGGACAGGACAGCTCCACCAGGGGAGGTTCAGGCTTGACATCAGGAAAAAATTTTCACAGAAGGGGTCGTTGTGCACTGGCACAGGCTGCCCAGGATGGTGGTTGAGTTGCCTTCCCTGGAGCTGTTTAAACTATAGGTGGATGAGGTGCTGAGGGGCATGATTTGGTGATTGATGGGAATGGTTGGACTCAATGATCCAGTGCGTCCTTTCCAAAATAGTGATTCTGTGATGTCCTCCAAGACATGTGACATAACCTCTTTTATGTTTGTTTCTTTATTTTTCCCTCTGATCCCTCCCTGTGTAATAGGGTGTGAGATACTTACCTTACTGTAAGCCTTAAAATGGGCAGAGGACCATTTCACAAAGGGATGAGAAGCCTGGCCCTGACTGCAGTGCTGATCTGTACCCCTGGGGCAGTGTGGAGGATGTTATGCCTATTTAGCAGAGAAGGGTTCGCTCACTAAGGGAGCAGATTAGGCAGGAATTTCAGACTGAGTTGCTCAGTTTCCATGTTCAACCAGGGCCCCTTCCTCCTCCTATTCCTGTGTGCCTTAGTGACACTTTTGTGGGTAGAGGCTGCATTTGAGAGTATTTGGTTTTAGTAATGTGTTTGATTTCTAATTTTTTTTTTTCCCTTGCTCACTCCCTGCCCCAAGAGCCCGGTACAACTCTTCTTTCTAATTTGCTATTTTCCTAATTAATATAGGACTGGGGTACTATATATGAAATGCCAAATGGCGATGTTTAGCTCCTGTTACTTATTTTAAGCCAAGCCAGTATATACAAGAATTACCCTTAGAGCTGTGATTTAAAAGTCTAGCCTCAGCAAGATGCAGTACTAACTTAATCTACCCTGACCTCATTTAATAAAGTTAATAGATCAGTCTTAGCAAGCTTAATTCTCAGCTTTCTTTCATACAAAAATCAATGTAGAGCAAAACACACCTGTAGGTAAAATTAATCCTGTGGAACATGCCCAGAGCAAGGCCCAGCAGAAAGGGATATGATGATGAGCTTATGCTTCTTTCTGGGGAACAGGACTTGGGTCAGAATTAATTTCTGCTACTGCATTTTGCCACATGGAGCTATCATTTCATGCTCCATGCATGACTATGTGCAGCACAATCCATGGGCATTTCCCTGACAGGCAGGGAATATACAAAGAGGCTTACCGGTCACTGATCATTGTCCTTAAACCTCATGCCCTGCTAGAAGTCCAGAGAGTTCCACAGTATGCAGGGTTATTCTCCTCTGCCTGGAAGTGTTTCCTGAAGCAGGACAGCCCTGCAAGCCACATCCTGAGTGTCATTTTATGGCACTAGCTTAGAATGGGCAAGGAAGGTTTCTTTATTGAATTACCACCTCTTTCTCCATTTGTCTGCAAGATCAAATTACCTAGTTTCACTCTGCTGAGCTGCAAACACTAGATAGGGTTGTACAGGCTGTAGATAGGCACATAATAATTTGTAAAAATAATGAGATCCAGGTGCACAGTTACTGAGGGTGTGGGGAATGCAAACACTCAAGAAGAGCTGAAGACACGTTCAGGCCATACTCTAATTGGACTGGTGAGTGAAAATGATACTCTAGATTTTACTCCTTTCTGCAAGTGTTAATGATTAATAAAGTCTAATTGGATTAAATGCTGCATTGGTGCACCCAGTGCTTATCAAAAAGGACAATAGCTCCTTTTGTAAAATGGATTCAAACTTCTTTTACCGACATAACATAGGATCGTAGAATCATAGAATGGTTTGAGTTGGAATGGACCTTAAATATCATCCAGCTACAACCCCTCTGCCATTGGAAGGGACACATCCCACTAGATCAGGCTGCACAAAGGCCCATCCAACCTGGCCTTGAAAACTTCCAAGGAGGGAGCATTCACAACTTTCCTTGACAACCCGTGCCAGAGGCTCATCACTCTTGTCATGAAGATTTCTTCCTAATGTCTAATCTGAATCTTGGCCTTGTTAAATGCAATGAGGTTTGAACAGGCTCACTTCTCCAGCCTGTCCAGGTCCCTCTAGATGGCTTCCCATCTTCCAGTGTAACAACAACACTACTCAGCTTGCAGTCATCCACAGACTTTTTGAGGGAGTACTCAATTTCACTGCCTGTATCATCAGTGAATATATCAAACAGCGCTGGTGCCAGTATGGACCCCTGAGGGACACCACTTGTCATGGATCTCTGTCTGGACACAGAGCCGTTGACTACTGCTCTCTAAATGCCAACATCCAAACAATTCCTTACCCACCAAACAGTCCACCCATCAAATCCTTATATCTTGAATTTAGAGAGAAGGATGTTGTAGATGGTCGTGTCAAAATCTCTACAGAAGTCCAGATAGATCACATCCTTTGCTTTTCCTGTGTCCACTGCTGTGGTCACCTCATCATAGAAAGCCACTAGGTTGGTCAGGCAGGACTTGCCCTATGAGCAGAAATTGGTCTTCTCCATAACCCTCACCCTATAGTCTACATTTTTTTTCCAAATTAATTACTTTTTGTCCATACAGAATTTTACGCATGCTAAAAAAGCAAGTAATACAAGAAGTCTACTTGTAGCCTATTGTACATGTGAAAAAGTAGGATTTTCTAGTGATATACTGAAGTGTGTCCCATCTTGCTAATGGGAAGGTGGAAGCTGCTATAACAGGGCAAGGATGGGAATGCCATTGCAGGAGCCATTTACATGGAGGAGTCTGGCAGGGGTGACACACCAAGTAACTCAATGTGGAGCAAAAATTGGAAATATGCATTGCAATTACAGTCAGTTTGCCAAATTCTCCTGTTAGCTCTTGCACTGTGTTAACAGCACTCCTCAAGAGCAAGGTGTCACAGTGAAGACTCCATGCAATTAACATGAGCTTTAGAAACTCATTCCATATGCGGAACAATTTGTTAGTCTAATTGAAGTCCTAGAATCCTAATCAAAGTAGTATTGTTGATCCAATGATGCTAACACTTATAGGCAAATTATCAAAGTACTACAACTCATTAATGATACAGTTCAAATTGTGTCTCACACACTTTCTGTGTGTTTATTCTCAGGTGTTGGTTTCACCCTTCTGTACACCTCTTGGTCCCAAGGTTAGCATCACAAATCCTCTTTAGGAACACAGAGCAAGTGTGTGTGTCTTTTCATGGGGTGAGCATTGTTAGTGGCAAGCTATCTGTGTCCCAAGATCTGTAATGGGGGAGTAGTATGTTGATGATGGGAGTTTCTTCCTGCCCCAGGGTTGCTTTTGGTCACTTCTACATGTTTGTTAAGGCAGCTGGCATGTCTGCTGTATTTACCTCCCCATTTGTTTGCAGTACCACCTTGTATCCACATTTGTGTTATCTGGTGTTTATTATATATTGCATACTTGTTCTTTGCTGTCCCTAACCCAGTTTTACTCGGCTGCCAAGGCTCCAATCTCCTCATGCCCAGTAGCTGACCATTGGTGAGATGTGATTTTTAGCTCTGGCATGTCCTGTGCTTGCAGTCTAAGGCTTCTGCTGTCATCTTGTCATACCACCACTTCGGGGCATCCTTGATACAACACCATTTGTTTTTTCAGCAGCCTTTAAACTGTGATTTCTAGATAACCCAAGTAACATTTTATTAGTGCAGCCTGATCACACCTTGGTCTGGAGTTGTTAATAATCACTCTGAAAGACTAATTAGTCAACACACACACAGAGTGCTTTGGCAGTTACCATTTTAAAACGGCACCACTGACATGTTACCAGAATTCTGTTACTACGACAGGGTCTTCCTGCATAGCACCTCACATATTAGGAATGCCACTACCAAGAAGGCAGATCTCATCAAGCCCAAAGAGCGTGCACAGTCTACTCCAGGTGCCACCACAGTTTCAGCTTTGCTGCAGTCAGAAGTTGAATTGCCACCCGGTCTCCTGAACCAAAAATGGGAAAAAAAACCTTCCCCTGTGCATTGCCTGAATAGCACCTGGGGAAACAGACTTCCTGCTTAGGAATTACTTGAAAATAGAGCCCTTCTGCCTGATGGCCAGGATGTGAAAAGCATAATGTTAGTGAGGTGCTTCTCAACAGAAAGCACACAAAGTACCCCTAGACAGCATGCTGAAGTTGAATGCCTTAAATTGACTTAGTTGAATGCCATGTCTCTTTAAGAAAAGAATTAAATTCTGCTAAGTGCCATTTTCAAACTTTCCAGGCTTATAGAGGCATTCAGAAGAAACAAAAAGATACACCTCTGTTAAACAGCCACTTGCAAGTGCATTGTTTTCATTACAAGTTGCATCCTTTTGAAGACCTGCTATGGAGTAGCTACAGCATGAATGCCAAATGAAAAATCATTCTCACAAACATGACAGTCTAGCTGAGGCCAGTCGTAAGGAAATGTGTTAGTGGGAAGTGGTGTTAGATAAAAGCCTGTGATGGAACAACTCAGTATCTCCGTGCTCTTCCTGACAAGTGTTCATTTATTTGAGGTAACCTAGTGCTGTGACAACCTAGTGCTGTGACAGTGTTGAGCTTCTAGAAAATAATACCATGCAGTAACAAATTACCTATTGTGGCTAATACTCAACATCCCTTGGCATCACTTAATGAAACATTTGCAAGGGCTTTTCAGACATTGACTGCAGTACTGGAGCAATTGTGAACAAGAGTCACAGGCATGGGTCCATCTACCTCTTTCTCCCATTTGAACTGTGCCATGGGGCAGAGGTGGTTCTCTACAGTTTTGCACTGCCATTTTAGTGATGGAGGAAAGCCTGTCATGGAGAATCAATGCGGCTCCCCCTGATCTATTTGTATTGGCAATCATCTGTCTTAAAATTTTTAACTCTAATGACAGATTTTAGGGCAGGAAAAAGTATAGGCTTTTGACATCTGTATGAAATATTCTTTGTCAAATTTTAAATGTTGGTTTTATTTTTTTTTCCCTCATGGAGCAAAGAACACCTTGAAGTTTCTGGAGTAATACTACTTATGATAATTTATAAGTGGTCATGAAGATAAATAATGGCTTTTACTTTCCAAAAACAGCTGAAAGTTCATATTTTATACTGCTTCTTTGACCTTGTTGACAGCTGTACATATTCAGATTAGTTTGGAATATTTTTATGTAAGCGTTAGAGATGCTAACCAATCTCAATTTCAAGAGAGAAATAATTTTCAGAACAAACTTAAGTCAAGATTTCAGTTAATCTAACTCTTGTGGGTTTGTGGTTTTTAAAATCAATAGTTAGTGCATTTTTAGGATCTGCTTATAAGTATTGCCTGGATGAATGCCAGGCTTCTTTTGCTGCAGGAATCAGAACAGTTCTGGCTAGTCTAAGCTAGTTTTTCTCTCTCAGAAGCTTTCAAACTGCCTGCAAAAAGTTGCCTTTAGTGTGAAAACCTACCTTTTTTCTAACTAAAGTCTTGGTCAGATAGTTGTGCATGTGGAGGCAGATGTGCAAGACAAGACGAAGAATTTGCAGAGTTGCCCTCTTTGGGGGCAGAAGCAGGTCTGGGATTTTCTTCCCCAGAGAAACAAAAGGCAGGATTATTCTCCTTTCTAAACAGCAGAAGTAACTTATGGCAGGTATTTTTAATCATATTGATGCGGCTCCTTAAGTAGATGCTTAAGTTTTGATGGATCAGGGTCTAGAAGCCAAATCTAGCACTTACTGATGTCCATGCCAAGGTGCTGGTAGTTTAACTGGGATCAGGAAAGAGCTTAGGGGCAGCACAAATCCCCGGATACAGCTCCTCTTTCACAAGGGAGAGGAGGGATGCAGGCCTGCCCTGTGCACTAGTTGTATCTCTGCAGAAGCTGTAGAATGTGTAGGGAGGAGAAAACCTGGATGGCTCTCTGTCTGCTGTGGAGCCTGAAGGTACATGGCCTCTTGGCCACAATCTCCTTTATGAGCAGAGCAGGCTTTTCACTGCAGCCCTAGGGGGTGGTTGGGCAGGGTTGCAGGACCTCTCCATCCTTCCTGTGTTCTGTTAGCTGCTAACACAGAATCTTTTTGCATGGTATGGAAGGAAGAAACAATAGGAGTGCTAGTAGTCTCCTGGGTTATAAGCCTACATTTTGTATTTTCAGCGATGGAAGAAAGAGGTTCCTAGTGTTTGAAGCTGCAACATCAGCTTGTTCACAGCTGCTATTTAGCTCTATTTGTAAAGCTGTGAGTCCTCACAGTTGCACTGGAAGCCAGAATGCTTTTTTATTTCTTTCAGTGGAGCTTTCTCTGATGATGGAGTTTTAGTGAAATTATTTGTATATGTTTTCTCTTTCATGTTTCTTATCATAAATATATATTTAAGCACCAACTTTGCCCCCAAGAGTCAGAGGGGAATAATATTTTCTGTGTATTATTTACTCTTACACAGTTAGCATAAGAATATTCACATACACGCTTTCAGCTCTGCTAATTAAACTATCATAATGTCAAATACAATGTCACTGTGACCATGCATAATTACCATTACAGATTTGATTGAAGAGATAAATGGCCAGATCCTTCAGGGTGTAAGTCAGTCCAGCTCTCAGCATTTGCACTCACAAGATTTAGAAGGGCTAAGGACGAATCTATAGACTGCTGAAATGGAGGCTTAAAAAATACCGCATTAATGAAATGCAAATTGTGTTGCAGTTGTTAGAGGAACCTTCTCAGGTGTCTCAGGTAATGAAACTGTAAAAGTGCTCTGGTTGTGATTCAGAAAGCAAGTAAGTGTTTATAGTCTCTGCTGATACATGGTAGCGAAGCACATCACACCGTGTAAAGCTTAATATTCTATGAGTGGCTTGGTCCAAAGCCCACTGAAAGTCAGTGGAAGATGGTTGATAACTGATCTGAAGGCAGTTAGTCAGAAATTAGGCATTCTCGGCTGTTTTTCACCCAGTAAAATCTGAAGTCAGTTGATCATGACTGGTTTGTAAAACAGCAGCTAATGATGTGCAATAAAAAATTAAGCTCTTATAGACACAGAAGATGGTTTTTTTGCTAGTGACAAGACATAAAAGCAAATACATTATTAAAAATATATCACAGTTAACATGGTTCAAATGAGGTTTAATTCTCTGTGTAATTTGAAGAAAATCTGATTGAAGTCATATCATCTTTAATGACAGCTTAAAGACAAATTTAAACAAAGCAATTGAATTTCCATGTGTGCTTTAATTGACAGTTAACTGAAATAGGCAAAATTTACTAATTTCCAAAGTGAGTTAATGAAGGAGTTTGCCTAAGAACTATAATAAGGATAAATGGGCACAGTTCAATACACAGAAACTATCTCATAAATCTCTGTTCCATGACAAGTACAAAGTTATACCAATCTAAACCATCATTTAAGTTGTCAAGAGCCTTTGCTATGAAATTGTGCAGTCTCAGTGGTAGCAACTGAATGACTGAATAAACAATTATCAGAAGTTCCTCATTAAAAAGCAGTAATTGTTTATTTTAAAGAAAGGCAAATCAATAAAAATATGTAAAAGCATAAAGAACACTACAGTATCAAATGATGATGTGTGATTTCTGTGTAATTTTTTTAGGGCCTTTATTGTCAACTGTATCCTGCAAATGACAAAAACAACTTTCGATATAAAATTAAGAAGGTATTAAATCCAAACATCTCCAAATGTTTCCACATCCTTTCCTAAAAAGTCTTCTTTTGTACATATAAACTGGTGAAGTCAACTACCCACTCACTAGATGAGCCCAGAGAGCATTCTTCTTGGTTGAGCTGTGATAACGTGGTGGCCTATCAAGTCTCCCCTTTCCTGAGTCCCGGTACAAAGCACAGTATCACTAGCCTGTTGAGGGAGGTGGTTGTCCTGCGCTACTCCGCACTGGTGCAGACCCGCTTTGAGTCCTGTCTGCAGTTTTGGGCACCACAGTGTAAAAAACAGTATCAAGCTACTGGAGAGTGTTCAGAGGAGGCCACAAAGTCAGTGAAGGGTTTAGAGAGGAAGCTGTATGAGATGCAGCTAAAGTCACTTGGTCTATTCAGCCTGGAGGAGACTGAGAGGAGACCTCATTGCATTTTTCTGCTTCCTCACAAGAGGAGGAAGAAGAACAGGGAGTAACTGGACCCAAGGGAATGGCAGGAGGATGTGACAGAGGAGGTTTAGGTTGGATATTGGGAAAAGGATCTTCACCCTGAGGGTGGTGCAGCACTGGAACAATGTCTCCAGGGAAGCAATATTGGCACCAAGCCTGACAATATTCAGGAAGTGTTTGGGCTGCACTCTCAGACACATGGTGTGAATGTTGGGATTGTCCCATGCAGGGACAGGAGTTTGACTCAGTGATCCTTGTGGGTCCCTTCAAACTCAGGACAGTCTGTGATTCTTGATACTGTGAAAGCAAACACTAATTGCTGTTCCTCCCCAACATCTGCGGGGTGGTTTGCATGGCCAGCTGAGTATTAGCTGTAAGTTGATCCTAAGACAACACCACCTAGTGACTAAATTTTATGTGTATTATTGTATCAGCAAAAAATCTGAAGACAGGTTTGTAGTCCCAGTACACTTAATAAATAAAAAAAAACTGTGTTTGCATCTTTTTCAGGGCTGAACATTTACCTTTCAAGAACATTGACAGGGAATTCAGCAACTAATAAATCACAGTGGTGATAAGTGCTCATGTAAATGCACCTGTGGGTATTGCAGAGTGACAGAAGCAGCACAGATGGTTTCACACCAAGAAGCAGTTTTAAACACAGGCTCAGCTGAAGCCAGGTTATCCCAAGTCCGTCTCCATCTAGTGAAAGAATGACATCTCAGTACAAGAAGAGTCTGTTGGACCACACTGACACATCCAAGTATAGTGCATGTAAGGGAGGGATCAGCTCTAGAGCTGAGGACTAAGCCTGTAGTTGCACTGCTTGTAGCAGAGTCCAGCCCTGCAGCTAAGAATACCAAGTCAAAAGGAAACTGCCTTCACCTGCACTGCTGTATAAATTGACTCCAGTTTTCTGGCCCCAGTGCAGTTTTACTTTCCCTGGACTGTATGCTTGGTGCTGTGTTAGCTCTGTGCCTATTGTAATGCCCCGTGACCCTAAAGTGTAGTTTTTACCTTTTGTATGCGTTTATCAATTCAAAGTGTATTAGTATTGGAGGAACTGTGCTCTGAAAAAGCAGAAGTAGACTTGCATATGTGAAACTGTGTATATACACTGGATTCTGCATGAGAATATAGATATCTTCAAAGGTCTAAACCTGCTGACTGAGATGGAGAGCCAATTCTCATGCAGTTCTTTTTCATACTGACTACCAGGAGTGATCCTCAAAATGTGGGGATGGACCCAGGCTGCTAGTGCATGGTATGAGGAAGCTAATTGGCATGCACCAAAACAAGACCAGGGACAAACTAAGCAGTACAAATTGTCACTTTTTTCCTGGGGCTGTTTTGTTATTCTGACTGCTACTGTTCATCAGGACATAGTTGTTTTTCTGCATCCAACAGAATTCTTTTTATACCTGTGCCTACACTGTAACAGACGTAGCACTATGCTTTGGATGTTATGCTTCTGAATATACAGAAGATACTTGCTTTTTCTCATACACCTATGGTCAGTTTGTGTGCTTTCATTTACATATACATATGTTCTGTGCATACTGAATGACTAATTGCTCTGAAAATAACTAAGCTGATAGGCTTGTAAAATTTTGCTGATTGGAAGCAGATCACCATGTAAAAAGTGTTTATGCTTTTGCCTGATCTGTGATAGAGAAGACATGAGGAAAATCCTCTTCTCTGTTTGCAATTTACCTGGTCATCTCATAACCTAATAAAAATATTCTATTGTGATTCAGTTCAAAGAGACAAATTTATTCAAATCACCTTCCCAAACCCAGATATTATAGAATCACAGAATAACCATGTTGGAAGAAACCCACCGGATCATTGAGTCCAACCATTGCTATCAAACACTAAACCATGCCCTTTAGCACTTCGTCCACCCGTGCCTTTAAACACCTCCAGGGAAGATGACTCAACTCAGGGTAGCCTGTTCCAGTGCCCAGTGACCCTTTCTGTGAAAATTTTTTTTCCTAATGTCCAGCCTAAATCTTCCCTGGCAGAGCTTGTGGCCATTCCCTCTTGTCCTGTCCCCTGTCACTTGGGAGAAGAGGCCAGCACCCTCCTCTCTACAACCTCCCTTCAGGCAGTTATAGAGAGCAATGAGGTCTCCCCTCAGTCGCTCCTCATAAGGCCTGTTCTCCAGCCCCTTCATCAGCTTTGTTGCTCTTCTCTGGACTCGCTCCAGAGCCTCAACATCCTTCTTGTGGTGAGGGGCCCAGAAATGAACACAGTACTCGAGGTGCGGTCTCACCAGTGCCGGGTACAGAGGGAGAATAACCTCCCTGGACCTGCTGGTCACGCGGTTTCTGATACAAGCCAGGATGCCATTGGCCTTCTTGGCCACCTGGGCACACTGCTGGCTCATGTTCGGTCCCTGTCAACCAACACCCCCAGGTCCCTCTCCTCCAGGCAGCTTTCCAGCCAGGCTTCTCCTAGTCTGTACCTCTGCTTAGGGTTGTTGTGCCCCAAGTGTAGGACCCGGCATTTGGCCTTGTTAAACCTCATGCCGTTGGTCTCAGCCCAGCAGTCCAGCCTGTTCAGGTCCCTTTGCAGAGCCTCCTGACCCTCCAGCAGATCCACACTTCCACCCAGCTTAGTGTCATCTGCAAACTTGCTAAGGGTGCACTCGATGCCTTCATCCAGGTCATTGATAAAGACACTGAACAGGGCTGGACCCAGCACTGAGCCCTGGGGAACCCCACTTGTCACTGGCCTCCAGCTGGATTTAACTCCATTTCCCACCACTCTCTGCACCCAGACATCCAGCCAGTTTTCCACCCAGGACAGTGTGCGCCTGTCCAGGCCAGAGGCCGACAGTTTCCGTAGCAGAATGCTGTGAGAAACTGTGTCAAAGGCTTTACTGAGGTCCAGGAAGATACATCCACAGCCTTTCCCTCAACCAGCAGCCGAGTCACTTTGTCATAGAAGGCGATCAGGTTAGTTTGGCAAGACCTGCCTTTTGTGAAGCCGTGTTGACTGGGCCTGATCACCCGATTCTCATCATTATGCATGATGTGGGGTTTTTTCCTGTACTAATCATGTATTTTAATTAGTAGGCAATGTTTTCCAGCATGGTACTCACAGATCCTGCACAGCTTCTTGTGTGTTCAGTAACTTGTCCTTTATAAAGAGTCAATCCTCTTCTGTGTTACTGGCAGTGCCTAGTGTACATTGATCATGGACAATGATCTATTTGATTAGTTTATTCATGTGTCTGTGTGAAAAAAAGGCCACAGGAAAAAAACCCAAACATACAAACAAAAAACCCATAAGACCACAAAAATAGCTGAGAACATCTTCATCTACAGTATTCTCTTCATCAAGCTCTGACTTTAAATTATCTGTTTGGGAAAGCAGATGCTGAGTTCAGGTAACTGCAAATTAACACAATGAAAAATTGCTGCTTATAAAGGGTGCTTAGCTTTTCAGGTTATAAATGATGCTTAGCTTTTCAGGTTTCTTTTCTTGTTTCACCCCTTACATCTGTATTGGAGAGAGGTGGGGTTTGTTTTAGTTAAAACTGATGCAGAATTGAGCTGTTGTCATATTATTCCAAATTCAGAGTGACATATCTGAGATCCATACAAACTAGACCCTATAATGAACAGTAAAATACCATTAAAATCAAAATTACATCATTTAATAAGAATTTTAAGCACAGTAAAGGTTTGATCCTTCTTATACACTTTAACTCGTTATATAGAAGAATTAAGAACAGACCATAGTAAATTAATGAATAGAAAGATAAAATTCAGGTATGCATGTAGGATAAAATACAGTTTGAGGAGGAATGAATGAAAATAAATGTTGACATAAGGTCACAACAGTGATCTCATAAATCAAAAGATGAACTGAAACTGGCATCACAATTCACTTTTTTTTTTGGACAATCTCATGGCTAGAATCAAATGCTGGCATAAAGTAAAAGAACTTTTTTACCAAAGGTATGGGGAAGACTGTCAAATTCTCAGGTGAAACCAAAAGTTGGAACAGTCTGTAGTATGACATCTGAAGGCCTGTTGGAAACATTTTGGTAGGGAACTGTTTTGTAGGAAAATGAGAGAAATTGCTTGGATTTTTAAATTTTTTTTCCTTACAAAATCTATAGATAAAATTTAACTTCATTTTTGGGACCAGGGAAGGAAAGGAATAAGAGTAAGGGAAAATTATTTATGGATGAAATAATAAGAAAGGAAGAAGTATTTCACTTAAGAGAACGGATGAACTAGCCTTACACCCCTCTTCCTTTTCTGGAAGAGATAAAAGCAAGGACAATGATGTGGGCAGTGTAACAGGTGAAGTTCTGTTATAGCATCAATGACGTGTTAAGAAATGAATATGGAATGTTTATTTATCAAATATTTTTCAGCTCAGAAATCACAGTCTGCTTATTTTAACCTCTTGTGCATTGAGTAACAATATCAAAGAATCAATTTTCTCTTGTTTTATTGGCAGTACATGATGTGCATTGATTATAAACTGTGATGTATTTAATAAGACTATTTGTGTCTGTGTAAGAAAAGGCCCAACTATTTCCCCCCTACCCCCCCCCCAAAAAAAAATAACTAAGGACTCTTCTTTATTTTTCTTATTGTTCACCAAAGAACATGTCAGCATCCGAAGAATTTGAACATTAATCTTAGGACTGAACCTGAGCAATAAGGGCACACCCTTTCCTATCCCTGTTAAGCAAGCAGGGGAATCTTTGCTTGAGAATATCAATAAATTCAAAAGTACAACTGAAAGAAATGCAAATTCTCAGAAACAGAGTCATTAGTAATTACTGAGGTTGACTCAGACTGTAGTCAAGGAAGCCTGTGAATCATAGACCATTTAAGCTGGTTGTGTGTAAGTTTCCGTGTTTCTCACATACTTCTCTTGGTTGACAGGTAATTACTTTGAATTAAATGAGTGAGTAAAAATCAGCGAATTCATTAATTAACTTGGGGTCCAGCCTATTTCTGATTAATTGTCTCTCATATTTTTAACTACAGAATCCTCTTCACCTGCAGATGAGTTTAGAAAATTCACTGAGTTCTGATGCTGATGTCACTTTCTCAATCCTTGCAATGAACAACTGGTATAATTTCAGCCTGATGCTATGCCAGGAGGAATGGAATATCACAGATTTTCTCTTCCTCACACAACAGAGCTCCAAATTCCACCTAGGATCCATTATAAACATAACAGCAAACCTCACTTCAACCAGTGACCTTATGAACTACTTACAGTTTTACCTGGAGGGCATCAAAGATACAACTTCTACCATGGTGATATTTGGATGTGACATGGAAAAAACACAAACTATTTTTGAAATAACCACCCAGTTTGGACTGATGCCTCCAGAACTTCATTGGATTATTGGGGATTCACAGAACGTGGAAGAATTGAGGACAGAAGGCTTGCCACTTGGTCTTATTGCTCATGGCAAGACAACGCAGTCAGTCTTTGAGCATTATGTACAGGACGCGATGGAGCTGGTAGCAAGAGCTGTAGCGGCAGCCACTATGATTCAACCTGAACTCGCTCTTATTCCAAGTACCATGAATTGCATGGACACAGATGAAAGGAATATCACTTCAGGGCAGTATTTGTCAAAGTAAGTTTTTGCTTTTTTTCTTGTTTTGTAGCTAATATTTGTGTTACAGAAGAAAAATAATTTTCCTCACCCTCAGCACCATTGTCAGTGGCCTAATGCTCCCTCATACACACATTTGTTTCAGTGTTGCCTCCTGCTTCATTGCTTTTGGGCAAATAATGAAACTTAAACTTAGCCACAGAGGAAAACTAAGCCTGTTGAAGACTGCTCCACAGTAAAGAACGCGTAGTAAACATAGGCTAGGTTACAGATTATGCAGTAGAAGCGTCTTCTATTTGTGTTTATGGACATAAGAGGGAAAAGCCAGGGCTAGTGTCAAATTCTCTGAGGTTTTGTGGTACCTGAGAGAATACAGAACATAGTAAGAATACTTATACTACTTACCAAAACAATCAGGGAGTATAAAAGCAGATGTGTAGCCCTTGCTAATATGGTTCTATGGAAAAGAAACAAAAAAAATGCATGTTGACTATTGCTGCTAGTGAGAGCTCTCAAAACTACAAAGCACTCTCTCTGTTACTTGATGCAGAAAGCTTCTCTTTCAGCTTCTGCTAAGACTAATCCTGTAGAGCACTGCCTGTCACTATACCAAAGTCATTCCCAAAACCACTTAGGGATTCTTGTCTAGAAATATACTGAATTTTAATATATGAGAGGAAAAATTGTACGGTTCTCTTTGAAAACAAACGAAAAAGTCTTTGCTAAGTATGCGAATTCATGAGCTAGTTTACATCCCGTGACTGGATGACTGCATGTTTCCTCCCCAGTTACATCTGATTATCAGCCTACAGATTTTGTTGAATGGAGTTAGGATAAAAACTCTTTTTGAATATTTGCAACTTTTTGTGGAACAATGTCTGAGATGTGCCTTTTCAATAATTAAAGTAACAGCACCACTCAAAACACAACCATTTGAGAACCTAACAGTTCTTTAGTCAGCTCTCATCCAAAACTCGGGTGTCAAAAGCTCTGTTTCCAAATAGTGAAACAAGGCTTGGGAATAAATACTGAACTGGCTTGCAATATCTCCAGTGAATCCATTATGTTAATTTTGTCTCATTATTCTGGGTATTTTAACTAGATCATACCAAAGTCCATGAAAAGTAAAATTCAGCAAGAGGCTTGTTCAAGTAACAAATGTTTGAGGACAGGAGGTTTGCAAACAGACTTTTTGAGTGTTAAGGAGGGGACAAAGGAAACAGGAAAGCTAATTGGAAGCTCTTAAAGGTATTCCTTCAAAATATTTCTTCATCAGAAGAATATTTCTTTCTACAGAGAACTACTAGCTGTCTTATGAACAGTGACTGCTGTTAACATTTGTTGTGTATTGAGAGACAATATGCAATTTGATATCTATGAAATTTCTTATTCCTTCATCTGGGTACAGACATTATGGAAAAGACAATCATAAGCTTAGCAATTGTTTTTCCCTGGGCATGTGCTTATGAAACCTGTCAAAGACAAAATAGCAGGTTAGATAAACCTTATCCTGAATCACTGTAGTTATTTTTACAGCATATAAGGAGACAGATACTTGATGGCCAGTACCTATGTATTTGAGTTAGCAGTGTAACTATTAACTCTGAGTAGTACCCATAATTTCTTGATGACTGGATTAGCTGTGACCAGCCTTCTCCATTGCATAACTGCTTTTAGGCAAGTGGTATACTTACAAAGATAAAACTTTTATCTGATGTTTAATTGGATGTTTACTAATGTGGATGTTTTTCTGTCTGAATAGGTCCATCTGTCTTGATGTGTAGCCTTGGAGCTGCAGTGTGTGAGGGTGGGGAAGGCACAGTGGTACTGACCATCGCCTGCTGTAACTGCAGTGTGTAGTTAAACAGAAGCACCACAAGCTGCCACAGCTCACACCTGAACTCTCATTGCCCACACTGCACTCATACATTGGCTGTGCAAACACTGAAATGACACCCAAGAGCAAAATAATAATTGTGAACAAGGCCAAGATCTGGTCCATGGCAAAGCATGGTTTTATCTATATAGATACAGATGTAGCCTGAAAATTGTACTCATGTAAGTCTCCGTCCTTCATTCCTTTTACAGTGAGACCTATTCCCTGATCTGTTCCTGCTTGTTCATGGGAGTATCCTTGTTGATGGAACCAGGCATTAAAATTTTAAAGCTTCATCATCTTATAAATATAACTAGTTTTACAGCTGTAACCCTGCTTCTTGGGTAATTTAATCAGCCTGCTATTTGCTTGCTCATTTCTGCCTCCAGTAAACATTCCAAGAAAGATGTGAAGTGACCAAACCATCAAGCTTGAAAGAAAATAAAATAATTTAATTAAATCATTCTCAAAGGTACTACAAAGATCTCGCTGTTGGAGGATAGCAGAATTGCCAAAACCATAATGAACAGTTCTTAGAACAAAGAACATGAAAAATAAAGCTTAAATGAGCAAATGACAGAATCACTAGGTTGGAAAAGACTCCAGGATCATCGAGTCCAACCATTCCTGTCAATCACTAAACCAGGTCACTCAGCACCTCATCCACCCATCCTTTAAATACCTCCAGGGAAGGTGATTCAACCACCTCCCTGGACAGCCTGCTCCAGTGCCCAATGACCATTTCCGTGAAAATTTTTGTTCCTAATGTCAAGTCTGAACCTCCCTTGGTGGAGCTTAGAATCATAGAATCATAGAATCACCAGGTTGGAAGAGACCCACCAGATCATCGAGTCCAACCATTCCCACCAGTCTCTAAACCGTGCCCCTAAGCACCTCATCCACCTGCACCTTGAACACCTCCAGGGAAGGCGAGTCAACCACCTCCCTGGGCAGACCATTCCATTGCCTAATGACCCTTTCAGTGAAGAATTTTTCCTTATGTCGAGCCAGAACCTCCTCTGGCGGAGCTTGAGAGCCATTCCCTCTTGTCCTGTCCCCTGTCACTTGGGAGAAGAGGCCAGCTACCTCCTCTCACAGAATCACAGAATCACAGAATAACCAGGTTGGAAGAGACCCACTGGATCGTCGAGTCCAACCACCCCCACCAATCCCTAAATCATGCTCCTAAGCACCTCGTCTACCCTAACCTTAAACACCTCCAGAGACGATGACTCAACCACGTCCCTTGGCAGACCGTTCCAATGCCTAACCACCCTCTCCGTGAAGAACTTTTTCCTCTCCACAACCTCACTTCAGGTGTTTGTAGAAAGCAATAAGGTCTCCCCTTAGCCTTCTATACAGGCTAATAACCCAGCTCTCTCAGTCGCTCCTCATAAGATTTGTTCTCTAGCCCCTTCACCAGCTTCGTTGCTCTTCTCTGGACTCGCTCCAGAGCCTCAACATCCTTCTTGTGGTGAGGGGCCCAGAACTGAATGCAGGATTCAAGGTGCAGTCACACCAGTGCCGAGTACAGAGGGAGAATAACCTCCCTGGACCTGCTGGTCACGCCGTTTCTGATACAAGCCAGG
Source organism: Clamator glandarius (assembly GCA_033459285.1). Taxonomy (NCBI): domain Eukaryota; kingdom Metazoa; phylum Chordata; class Aves; order Cuculiformes; family Cuculidae; genus Clamator; species Clamator glandarius. The sequence goes on from JAUNZM010000492.1 coordinate 1,725,683, forward strand.
ACGCCATTGGCCTTCTTGGCCACCTGGGCACACTGCTGGCTCATGTTCAGTCCCTGTCAACCAACACCCCCAGGTTCTTCTCCTCCGGTCATCTTTCTAGACAGACTTCTCCTAGTCTGTACCTCTGCTTAGGGTTGTTGTGCCCCAAGTGCAGGACCCAGCATTTGGCCGTGTTAAACCTAATGCCGTTGGACTGAGCCCAGCAGTCCAGTCTGTTCAGATCCCTTTGCAGCCTCCCTGCCCTCCAGCAGATCCACACTTCCACCCAGCTTAGTGTCATCTGCAAACTTGCTAAGGATGTGCTCGATGCCTTCATCCAGGTCGTTGATAAAGACACTGAACAGGGCTGGACCCAGCACTGAGCCCTGGGTAACCCCACTTGTCATTGGCCTCCAGCTGGAGGTAACTCCATTTAGCACCACTCTCCAACCAGTTTTCCACCCAGGAGAGTGTGCGCCTGTCCAGGCCAGAGGCTGACAGTTTCTGTAGCAGAATGCTGTGAGAAACTGTGTCAAAGGCTTTACTGAAGTCCAAGAAGATACATCCACAGACTTTCCCTCATCCAGTAGGCGGGTCACTTTGTCAATCAGGTTAGTTTGGCAAGACCTGCCTTTTGTGAAGCCGTGTTGACTGAGCTTGATCACCCAGTTCTCTTGCATGTGCTTCATGATCGCACTGAAGATCACCTGTTCTATGACTTTCCCTGACACTGAGGTCAGACTGACAGGCCTGTAGTTCCCTGGATCCTCCCTGCGACCTTCTTGTAGGTGGGCACAACATCCCCCAGCCTCCAGTCCAGTGGAACTTCCCCAGTCTTCCAGGACTATGGGAAGATGATGGAAAGGGGTTTGGCCAGCACATCCACCAGCTTCTTCAATACCCTCAGGTGAATCCCATCTGGCCCCATAGACTTGTGGGTGTCTAGTCAGGCTAGCAAGGCTCTGACCACCTCCTCTTGGACCATGGGAGCCTCATTTTGCTCCTCTAGCTCTGGGGTTTATACAGAAAGGGAACAACTTTCTTTACAATTAAAGACTGAGGCAAAGAAGGCATCAAGTACCTCAGCCTTTTCCTCATCTCCTGTCACCGTTGTTCCTTCTGCATCCAATAGGGACTGTATGGTCTCCCTAGTCCTCCTTTTATTATTTATATATTTATAGAAAGATTTTTTGTTCTCTTTCACAGACTTTGCCAATCTCATTTCTAGTTGAGCCTTAGGCCTTCTGATTATTTCTCTACACAATCTCACTTCCCTCCTGTAATCCACCCAAGAGGCCTGTCCCCTCTTCCAGAGCCCATAAACATTCCTCTTCTTCTTGATATCACTCGAGATCTCACTGTTAAACCAAGCTGGTTTTTAACCCTGCCAGCTTTTTTTCAGGAACATGGGTATGGCTTTCTCCTGAGCTGCTAGGATCTCCTGTTTGAAGAGCTCCCAGCCCTCATGGGCTCCCTTGCCCTTAAGTATTGTCTCCCATGAGACTTTGCCAACGAGGCTTCTGAAGGGTTCAGAGTCTGCCCTCTGGAAATTTAATGCTACTGTCCTCTAGATATTCCTCTTCTTTTTGATGTCTCTCAAGATCTCCCTACTCAACCAAGCTGGTTTTGCCCCCCGGCCCAGACTCCTTTTCTGGAACATGGGGATGGCTTACTCCTGAGCTGCTAGGATTTCCTTTTTGAAGAGCACCAGCCCTCATGGGCTCCCATGCCCTTAAGGACTGTCTTTGCCAACCAGCCTTCTGAACAGTCCCAAGTCTGCCCTCTGGTAGTTTAATGTGACTGTTCTGCTAATCTCCCTCTTCACCTCACCTACATCTGAAAACCCTATCATCTCGTGATCACTTTGTCCCCGGCATCCTCCAACCATCACATCCCCCACAAGGCCTTCTCTGTTCACAAACAGCAGGTCGAGGAGGGTGCCATCCCTTGTCGGTTCACTCACCAGTTGTGTGAGGAAGTTGTCTTCCACGCACTCCAGGAACCTCCTAGACTGCTTCCTTTCTGCTGTATTATACTTCCAGCAGGCACCCGGAAGATAGAAGTCTCCCACAATGACAAAAAGTAGCAATCTTGAGACTTCTCCCAGTTGTTTATGGAAGAGCTCATCAGCTGCTGCTTCTTGGCTGGGTGGTCTACAGAAGACTCCTATCACAGTATCCACCTTTTTGTGGGCTCCTCTGAGTTTAACCCACAGTCACTCAATCCCATCATCACCATAATTGAGCTCAAGGGTATCAAAGCACTCTCTAACACAGAGGGCTACCCCGCCTCCTCTCCTACCCTTCCTGTTCCGCCTGAAGTGTTTGTAACCCACCATAGCTGCACTCCAGTTATACGAGTCATCCCACCACATTTCCATGGTGGCAACAACATCGTAGTCTCCTTGCCCTACAACAGCTTCCAACTCCTCTTGTTTATTGCCCATGCTGGGTGCATTTGTGTAAATGCACTTCAGCAGGGCTGGTGAACCTTCAGCACACCATCTCTCGGGCACTGAAGTTCCACTTCCAGGCTCATTCCTTACTAGCCTGGCTTTGTCCCCCTCCCCCTTCACATCTAGTTTAAAGCTCTATTTATGAGCCTAGCTAGATTTTTATTAAGGATTTTAGTACCCCTAGGAGACAAATGACAGTTCAAACTGATCGGTCAAACTGAAGTTAAGCCTTGATGGAACTGTCACAGCCTATTGGTGTGTACATCAGCTCACACATGTTAACATAACATCAAGGAAGTCCATTCATCTGTCAGACTTGAGGATATGGCCCTTCACCTCCCACATGGTTCCCCTAGTTCATTTTGATTAATGTCCTGTCTTGTATGACATTCTTGTCTCTAAATTAAAGAGGTACAGATTTGATGGATGGAACACTTGGTGGATAAGTAATTTGCTGTATGGTCACACTCAGAAACTTCTTGTCGATGGCTCAATGTCCAAATGGAGTCCTGCACGTGGGTTGGGAAAATCTTAAGCACAAATATAGGCTGGGCAGAGAATGCATTGAGAGTAGCCCTGAAGAGAAGGACTTGGAGGTTTTGGTGGGTGAGAAGCTCAAAGCGAAACAGTGGTGTGCCAGCTCAGAAAGCCAGTCGTAACCTGGGCTGCATCAGAGGTGTGATCAGTAGTTTGGGGAACGTGATTCTCCCCCTGTACTGTGCTCTCATGAGACCTCATCGTGAGTACTGTGTTTAGTTCCGGAGTCTCCAGCACAGGGAGGGCATGGATCTGCTACAGTGAGTCTGGAGAAGGGTCACAAAGATATCAGGGGGCTGAAGCACCTCCCCTGTAAGGATAAGCTGAGAGACTTTGGGTTGTTCAGCTGAGAAAGGCTCTGGGGAGACCTTAGAACAGCCTTTCAGTATTTACAGGGAATTTACAAGAGTGCTGGGGGGGACCTTTTAAGCAGGGGTTGCAGTGATAGGATGAGGGGGAACAGTTTTAAGCTGAAAGAGGGGAGATTTAGATCAGATATTAGGAAGAAATTTTTTCCTGTGAATGTGGTGAGGGACTGGAACAGGTTGTCTAGATCAGTTGTGGATGCTTCCTCTCTGGAGGTGTTTAAGGCCAGGCTGAATGGGGCTTTGAGCAATCTGATCTAGTGGAAAATGTCCCTGCCCATGGCAGGGAAGTTGGACCTAGATAATACGTAAGATCCCTTCCAACCCAAACCATTCTGTGATTCTTAATCTCATTTTCTTTTCACACAAACCTGTCAATAGCCCTACTGGAAATATATTGCTGAGATATTACCAGTGTGTCTATGCAATATTCAGCACTTGTAATTCCCAAAGAGTCATACTAGAGGTTACTGTTTCAAATAATTTAGTCAGATCCTCTTGTCTACTTCCTAAAATTATTGAATAAAGGAGCTTCTTCCACGAAGTCCTTGGAATAAGTTTCACTAGTGCTCATGCACCATATGCAAATGATTAGCAGCCATAGCTATTCATGTATAAAACAAAGTGTTTTTAAAATGCATCTCCTGTATGGTTCTCCTTGTTTGTTGTTATTAATGTCCTGTCACTACCAAAAATACAGAACATGCAAATCAGCTGCAAAAGTAAGCCACAAACGCAATAAGGTAGCGAAGTCATACATTTAAATGCTACTAAACCTCTCAGGTAACCACTTCTAACACAGTTCAACCACAAGACAGATACAAAGGTTTTGGTTCACCCTCATGGGCACACATTTCTAGAGTAAAACTCAGGGAACAGAGTGTTTAAATTCCACTTTTCTTATTCTACTTGCAGAGAATAAATCTAATGCATTATTCCATAGTTTCATCTACCCCCCAAAACACCTGGCTTGCAGCATTTTGATGTCCAAGTCATGCTGTAGTAGCAATGTGGAGCCAAATTCATCAGAACTTTGCTATCTTACTCCATTTGAGGACTTGTTTCTCTCAATTTTGGCTTTTTGTTTAAACAAATCTTCCAAAGTTTCAAAACAGACCCAACTGCACATGCAATGTTTTTTCTTTTACTGTCATAGTGATGGCTTTAGCATATAAGCCAAGCAACTCTTGTAAGCAAGAAGTTACATAATTGTTTACAAAGACTGAGAAGAAGAGATAAAAACCAGATATGTTTATGGGCACATAAAAATTTCCTTAGTGCTTGAAATTGCTTTCCCCTATAAACTTTATCTTGATAGTGTTCACATACACAAACATGCAAGTACACCATCAGATATGCAACTTAGGGTAGGAGGAAAGGACTAGCCAAACAGTTGCAGACAACACTGATTAATGAAGTTACGGTATCATTTGGGTAACACTAGACTAAGTGGTAAAGGATTTTAAAAATTAGATCTGCATTTATGTGTCTGTCTGATTTACTAACACCTGCATTCATACTTAGTTAGGCATACTTTTCAGCCCCAAGTTAACACATATACAGATCAATTGCTTCTGACAGTATTGGCTGTACTGTTCTTTCTCCAAAATCAGCCTACTCAAATACACTGCATAAGAAGAATTTTGAAGCCATCCAAGAGAAGGCTGTCTTGTACAGAACGACACTTAAAACTATGTTATATCGTTTCTTAAATTTATGCTTTGCTAATGAAAAAACTGATTTGTTCTTGGGACATATACAGTCTGGAGTTTTAACTGCTGAAACTCAATCAAATATCATCAAAACTCATCAAAACAAAAGGTAGAAACTGGCCAGAACTATGCATGCACACACACTTGCTGTGGCTTTATCCCTTTCAAGTCAATTTAAGGTTATTTTTTATCTGCTCTAACTATTGATAAACAATTAACACTACTTAAAGTTTATGTCTTGCTTGTTGAGGCTGGAATGACAGCTATAGCCTTTATACTTCTTTCAATACTCACCTTTATCCAATTCCCAGAACTAATGTGTAGTGTTATATTCTGCTATGACAGTTAAATGTACTGTCTTCTGCTTGCCTTTTACTGAAAAATAGGTGCCTGACTTACCTTATAGCACATTAGCAGCAATTTAATTCAGTTGTTTTTAGTGGAATCACCATACTAAGATTTACACAGTCTTAGAAGGGTCCTTCTACTCCCCCTGCAGAATGCGTAGTAGCCTTCTTATCAACAGAGTGCAGTTCAACTGGTCATGGTGTTTGCACTAAAAAGGATTTTTCTCCTTACAACACTTTATTTCGTGCTCAATTTCCTGCCCATTTATCCATGTTATTTTAACCTCTTTGAGAGGACTTACTAGAAGCTGAATTCAACATACAGGAAGGATAACTACTAGCAAACATTGCCACCCAATGCAAAGGAAATACTTTACTTTATTCTGAATATCTCAGTGGTAAAAAATCTCAGTCCAAAATGTGCAATGTAAAACTGTCACACTTCATGGTATCTGCTGGAATGCAAAAGTTGCACTTTTAAGAACTTTTAAGAACATTACTTTTGCAGATATATTGAAATTCTTTATTTTGTTGAGAGTTCAAACTTGCTGTCCTAGGGCAAACATATTTCACTGAGTCACTTTCTTCATTCTGAAGTAGGTACCAGTAATTTACTGCTGCCAAATTGTTGTTTTCAAATCCAGATTGGTTCATTTAAGAGTGCTTGAAAGCTGTTGACAGCACTTCAGTAGCCTGTCTTATATAAGCTACATCATACTGAGATTATATGATTTTTCTTGGACAATTCATACATCATTTTCACTGTTCCATTTTCATACATATTTTTCTTTAGGAAACAGAACACAGATCTGGTGAGTTCAGCTTAGAACTAACGCATTTCATTAATTTATGAGCCAAAGGTCATTGAAAAAAAAATAGTGTTTTCTCACTCTTTTTTTCTAATAACTATAAAAAGTATCTTTCCTGAAGTGTTTC